>OZ029915.1:37378832-37978832 GCA_964023275.1 Norana najaformis | reverse complement strand
GTCAGCGCACAAGCCTACATGGCACGTATCTCTATGTTTTGTATGCATGAAATGTTTTGTTTGCTCCAAAATATACACAAGAAATGTTTGTATATCCAAATAGGTTTGAACTATTAGGCAACATAAGCCTACAACCTACACCTGACGGTTCATTTATTATACTGAATAGACGCCATTGCATAAGAGAAAAACTGCTTGAATAAAATAATTACTGATAGTTAAATCATTTGTAATTCTAGATGCAACTAAATTCCAGTCACATCAACCTCATGATAACCTGTGTAATGTGAAGGAATTGTATCAGCAATCCTGTGTCATCGCTTATGCAAATGTAGGCCTAAAACATATGCGAGATATTTATTCTGGCTATTTGAGGAACACAACGGACAGTCTCTCAAAACAGCACATCAACCATAAGACTTCATATGGCGCTATATCAATTTGCAGATAACTGTAAGAAAATGACCTTTTGCAGTGAAAAATATATTTACTAAATGGTGGTAAACTCATGACCGTCAGTATGAAGTTGTGTTTCCCGTAGCGACCGTATCGAATGGCCGTTCATATGTGTCAATTACTTCATTGATTGAAATCCTTAACCAATTGAATGTGTTCCTATATTCTGCTGTTGCTGCCCCAGAAAGAGGAAACATGATTAAGAACAGAAGCAATCCACAGTTGTCTAACGGATGTTAGGAGATGCGACGAACAACCGATGTAGCTAATTCGGCTCAGATGTGTAGGCTGTGTTTAGAATAGAGAATGGAAGTAGCCAACGGTCAATCTTAGTAAACATTATTTCATGTTGCCAATGAAAATGTTGTCACAAAATATGATTGATTGTAACTTGAGAAGAGGACAGACACATGGGCTGTTGTTTGTTGTTTCTATTTTTCTTTTTTCTTGTCCGTTCTTTTGTGTTTCTATTGTCTGCTGTTTCTGTAATGCTATGTTAGGTTTATGCTATGTTCTGTCATGTTATGCTTCTGTCGTCCGTTGTTTCTCATGTTATTAGTTGATAGGGAATTAAAGTAGTCATTCAATTTGTGTTGGAAGCACCTGAGGGCTGAATCAACACTAGGCCTGTATAAATCATTGGCAGACAGAAACCAATGCCTAAAATAGGGTCTACACGTGCAGTCTGCCGTTTCGCCTTATTATATATATATATATATATATATATATATATATATATATATATATATATATATATATATATATATATATATATATATATATATATATATATATATATATATATATATATATATATATATATATATATATATATATATATATATATATATATACATTACGGAACCATAAAGGCCGCATATTAGTAGGGTGGATCCGGGTTTCGCTCAACAAGTCGATTTTCAGCAGAGACAAATCAAGTCAGTGAAACTTGGATTCACCTAATAAGCATATCTAGGGTGGCGGCTTGACGCTGAGGATACGACGCTGTATATAGTTGGTAGCCTACTTGAATCCATAACCGTCCACTGAAAAATTTCACCAATTCAGACATCTATCTTTCCGGGGTCTGTACACGAGAGCCAACGCAAGTTGGGAGTGTTTAGAAAGATTTCCTGCTGTTGGATTGATACGATTGTTAATACGTTCAACCATGCAAAGGTTATTTAGGCCTAACTGATTTTTATTGATGGATTTATTGTTTGCAATATGAAATATCAACGTTTCTTACATACAGAGGCCGTATAAAATAGACAATTCGAGATGGGCAAAACGTAAGCAATATTTTGGAACTGACAAACCACCTAAAATAATGAAGATAGATCCCATTCATCATTGTCAAATGGCTGCCATCAGGATTTGATGGTGACAGTGGTGATGATGATGATGATGATGACGACGACGACGATGATGATGATGGTGATGATCTTCGATGGTTCCTTCGTTATATGCGTTACGTCAAGACGCCTCCGTGCATGAGGATGCCTGTTTGCAATTCCATCGTGACTATTTCAGAGGCCATCATGCGGGGTCCGTACACCGAAATCTAATTTTAATGGCTGGACATCATGAATATAAAGAATAATAGTCTCGTTGGCCATGGTCCATAATGTACACAGCCGCTATAGAAAAACCTGAACATGCAAAATCGAAACCAATGGTCAATACGTCATCGAAATAATTACCGGTTACGTCATTCAACTGTTGACGTCATTCACCCAAAGATAAGGCTTTGGCGTTTGCCTGCCTTAACGCGCGATTTTGGGATGTGTAACTTACAACAACGGAATTACTACACTCGAAGTTCTTCTATTGAAATACGCAAAATGTATCGATTGTGTCGTTGATTATTACAAAAACCGAGGAAATTTGTATCGAAGAGTCGAATCATTTCGTCTCTTCGAATAGTCTGACGTCGTCTCTTCAGAGAGGATGAAGGATGTTAGCCGAAGAGCAACAAATCAAGCGGAGAACTTTCTGACTCCCAAGGAAGACTTACCCTTCCATGATGATGGCAGTCTTCCAGACTCAGCTTTCCAATCCGATTTCTCAAACGGCTCCGTCCCGGATCTTGAGAAATCTCCGTCCTCGGGTATGTTTACACGTTTAGCCATAAATCTGTGGTTTATCTTAGTATGGAGCTATGTAAGCCAATAATTTAAATTCTCACATGGGCGTTTATTTTGAATCAGGAAGAAAGATAATAACGATAATAGTCAGATCACCACATGGCTACAAATTGTTGCGCTGTTCTGGCTGCATTTGACCCTGTTCAAAATAAATTTCAAACAACCTTAAAAAGCAGTTGTTTAGATCTGTTAGATAGCCAATGTCTGCAGCACTTTTGAAAGGTACACAATTGGCGCTATATCATATTATTAAGTGTCTAGATACATATTCTCATATTGATCGGATTCATAGCCAGGCGCGCCAGTCTTTGTACGCCATTCGAATTCTTGTAGCACATGGCCTCACTGGCCCTCGGCTCTACGACGTTGTTCTAGCCACAACACTGGCCAGAATGCTGTACGCCTCTCCCGCGTGGTAGGCTATGCTGGGGCACAGGCTAGGGATCGGCTTCAGGCTTTGATGCGGAGACTTGTGCGCCTCAACTATCTTGCTGGGGACTCCCCAACGTTCGATGAACTCTGTGGCAATCTTGAAAACCCAAACCATGTCTTGCAACAGCTACTCCCGCCAGTTAGAACCCTTAATTATTTCCTACGGCTCAGCGCTCATGACCGTATTATCCCTCCCGCTGATAGTTTAACGCGTGAATCTTTTATTATTAAGATGTTGTATGCCTGATAAGTTTTTTTCTTGTGTTCTTAAACACTTGTACAGCGATGTGCGATAGCTATTGGTTAAGAAAGAATATACTTACTTACTTACTTACTTTTGTATGCATATATACATACAGTGATACATCCATGCATGCATACATACATATATACGTACAATAGATACGTAGATACATACATACATAGGTGCAGACATTTAGGCATATCATATATGCATTACATTGCAAAGGCCTACATACATATATAGATAAATACATTCATATATTCGAAACATGCATACATACATTATATACACATACCTATATTACATATTTACATGCATACATAAATACAACACATACATATATACATATATACATACATAAATATACATGTATGTGCTTTAATAGGCCTAATGACATAATATATTTTCTGAACCAGCGCTACATAAATGGCAAGATAAGTTGCAGTTCTCGTACATCAAGCACGCAGTTTCTTAGAATTACAGAATAATATAAAGCACATTTTAGGCTTATAAGAATGTACTCTTGTGAAGTTACTTGACCCACAAAGCAGAATCGGAAGACATTTCTTGTTAACTTACAGGTGATGCTGTTTCATATGAAAGGAACTCATTACAGGAATCGACTGACGACCTTTCCCTTCCTTTCACCGACTTCTGTAGCACAAGCTGCCGAATTGATTGGTCAGAAGAGCAATCAACTTCATACTCTGATACGAGAGAATGCGACGAAGCATGTAGCACCAAAGGCTTAGTTCCACAACCCAATATTGAACGCGGTCCAACTATTTTCGAAGAAGGCCATAAATACTGGGAAAACGTTTCCAGTTGGTGTACAGTAAGTCCAGACTTCAGCTGTTGCAACCTTTCCGATGAAGATGAGTATTCACGGCAGAGCAAGTTCTCTAGACAAGCACAACAAAACGACGGCGTCATTCGTGAGCTTCAGGGGGCAAGGCACTTGAACTGGAATTTCACCCATGAGGTCTTGTCGCCCATCACGGAAGGGCAGGGCTTGGAAGAGTTCGAGTCCTACGATTCGGACAACGGGATCTCGGACGTGGAATCCGAGGAGTCTGACGCGCTGTGGAGTCCGTCGTCAGAGGATGCGCCTCTTGTTCGTCCAGATTTCGTACCCAAACTCGACCTTTCTTGGGTATTTGAGGATGAAAACGTCAAACAAAAACGATCAGAAAAACGGGCAGCGGCGCAACGCCACGCTGAAAAGGAGGCAGAAATTAACACTCCTCTGTGTGTGAAATTACCGAAGACTTCAACAAGTCCGGATACGAAGAAAGTAGCGGAAAATCACAGCAGGAGAGACAAGGCGGAATGTACGGTCAGTGAATGCTGTAAAGAGGTATCGCATAAGATGCATCGGATACGGGAGCACAAGACGTTACAAGACGAATGCACGGATACGGTACCATCCCAGTACCATCATAGGAACTACAGCGTTGACCAGGCTCTTGCACACGGGCCACGACCACAGACGTTGGATAGAACGATCTGGTTGTCAGAAACTAGTAAGAACGAAGATCTATGTCAACAGCAATCTCGCCGAAGTTTGACTGCCAAACTTTGGCCGGAAAACAGTAACTTCGAACCATATTTCGATAGAACTACGTCTGAAAGCAGGTCCAATCACTCAGCTCAAGTGACCAATTCTAAGGCCAAATGCTTCAGTTGTCTAAAGGACAATAATATTGAGGATTATGAGCAATCAGAACAAAGAGAAAGTTATGAGGAACTACCAGAAAGCGGCCTAAATGTTAGCGATACGAACCATCAAGCTTCAAGTTCAAATAATCGAAGTAAAGCAGGTTACAAAATTGACGACGACAGCTACCCACAGGTCCTGCTACTCACAAAGTATTATGTTATCGGCGAAAGAGATCCACAGTTATGTGAAACACGACAACACTGCGGGGTTTCGGAAAACGAGCAAGAGACTGAAACACTTGCGATTCAGTCACATTCGATGCTTGAGACAAACAGCCGTGACTCTAGCACACACAGAATGACCTCTGATCGCCAAAAGAGAGATCTACACTTCGTCTCAAGTCGAACATCGAACGCGGAACTGGACGCAGACACGAACACCAAATTAAAACTCGTTCAGTTCAAAGAAAGAAATGCGGAAACTACAGACAGTGAAAGACAAGAGGAGTATGAAGAAGAACAAGGCGGTCAGAATGTGATGAGAAATGAACCGAATTCAGAGGAGCTGTACGACTTGGAAGCCGCTGTCTTCAGACGCGGCCGGAGACAGAAACTGGCCAAGTTTGTCTGCTTTTCTATCGGATGCCAGTCCGCTTGTTGTCAGAAAGCACGCTGTCAGCCTTGCTATTGCGATTGGAAATGCGACGTGAAGTGCTTTCGCTGATCTTCAGTGATTAAATAATATCGTAACAAGAACCAACGTCCAGTGTGGCAGTTTGAAGCTCAACGTTATAAACTTTAATAAATCTTACATAATAAGGAAGTAATAGTAATTTAATCTAAGCAGCGCCATCATTTGCTCCTATGCCGGCTGAAACTTTCTCGTGCGCTGTCTACACGCCATCCGTCTATCTCTTCACTACTGTTGATCAAATCAATTAAAACGTCAAGTAGGCTAATTGAGTTTTCAATAAATAAAAAAACGGTATAAGGTTTTTGAGAATTTGCCTATATATTGATTTGTTTATATTTTCGGTTGTTTTTCCTCAAATGAATAATGTATTTTGCCAAGGAGGATAAGACTCAAAGAAAAAAAGGCAACGTATGGCGAGGTAATGCGAGAAGGTCCGAGAAAGAAGTTAATACAAACCCTTGTTATACGCACAGATAATATTGACAACAGTAGTTAGAATAATTGTTTAGTGAATTTTAGTGTCTTTGACAGGTTGACAAATGTGTTGCATACATAGGCCTAAACAAGAATAGGGGCCTAAGCATAAACTTATCTAAATATCATCCGAAAAACTTCTATAGCGTGACTGTAATAATGTGTAATAATGTACTAGGTTTTAACTGATGTCGTTCCTAGTTAAAATAGAAATGCCTGCCGAAATGCATCGTGAGTCCGATTAAAACCAAATAAACGACAGAAACAGACAACTGGTGAAATGCAGTGTGAAGAAAATATGTTTTCATTTGCGATGTAAACACCAACACAGATTGAAAAACGATCGTGGAGCAGAAGTCTGTGAGACCAGCAACGGAAAGGCGCAAGAACCGTCCTTGCTTTCTCGGATAGTGAGCGTTCGAGGCGATCAAACTGTATAAGCTAAAAGCAGCATCATATGCACGACATATGAAGTGCGAATAAGAATATTCTTATATGGACTTCATATGTCCTACAAATGGTCATGTGGAGGACTTATGAAGTCCACGTACCTCTGTCCCATAAGTATCGATACCCTGAATCTGGCCAAAGAAAATTTTCCGAAGTTGCATCAAGTCATCTCTTCAGATGCCAGTAATAGTAAGAGAGGAATTACAGTAATCAAGAAGACTAGATGCAAAGCCATTAGCTACAGATATTAAAGCTTAAAATGGATTTTAACGCTAATGTATCCAGATATTAAATACTATGTACCTATTCGCAGTTATCTGAGTACATACATGTAAACTTATGCTATCAGTTCCATCTAGATGCCTCGACGACCATTCATCGTCCACAAAAGATGGAGGGCTGAGTTGGCACCAGGTGGCGTGATTTCTAACTTCATTGCACTTGCCAGCGACACATCAACAGCACCAAATGGCGGCTATGCATGTACGAAGGGTCTGCGTGAAGCTATGAACCGCAATAAAGTCGTCTCAATAAAACTCTTAATTAAACAACATTTACGCAGGAATAGAAACTGCCTTTTATTATGTTGCGTGGTTCTATTGTTAATATTTTATTATCTGATGTCAGCCAAACATGTATTCATTCCAGAATATTGCGATTTCTAAGAATCGCTATTATTCTGCAATGAATTGTTCATCATATGCTTTATCCTGTGTTGCAGTTCCTTAACAAATTATCATGATTACGCCGAAAAGTAATTAATTGAATAGTAATTAACAATAAACACTAAATAAATATACATAACGCACATAACAATGTAAAACAGTGATGATGTTATGATTAAGTGAAGAAATTTATATGGTAAGAACTTGTTAAACTCGTGAAAGCTGTAGATAGAGTTGAATGGCATAATGATGCGTCTAATGATGTGAGAACGAGTTGTTGATGTTTCACTGAACAGTCTCCCCAGTTGCAGATGGCTTGAAATCAGCGTCACAGATGCTGCTAGATGTTTGTCAGATGTCGGATTTATTCGGACATTCAAGTAAGTACGCCGAAGGCGAACGCATTTCACGTGAGAAGTCGCAGTTCGACTCGTAAATTTCGTCCTTCGGCGTGTCACTGTCAGTATTCCAACCACTATCCTCTGTCTAAAAGACAACATTTCAAATAGGCCGATCCACTGACATTAATTTTTATTATTAGAAGCAGACAGAGTTCTGTAGACCTAAGGAAACCTCCGAGATTCAGCCTTTGCTATGAAATGTCTGCCACTCCATTTTCTTAGACTCGTTATATTAGGGCGTGACCAGTTTTTCACTCGCCTTCTAATCTTCTCATCGATTAACTCGTTTCAGCGCTGAGTTCGAGAAAAGGCTCTAGGGGAACACATATGGTGAGATATCTTTCTGCACTGCAGACGGAATTTGAACCCCCGACTTCCAGAATGACAGTTCAACATGCTAGTCACTATTACAAATCAAAGTGAAATATAAAGGTTAGGCCTGTAAAATAGTAAAACAAGCATGCATCTGTACTAATTTCTTGTTTCTGAGGGATCACCTGTATCTTTGGTTAATAATATTAATAATAAACCTGGTAACCGGCCTCGGCAAATTTGTAACATGAATACACTGATTTTCAGTATAGCGAACATAGCCTATTGACAGAAAAGAAAGGCGGACCGGAGGATGAAAAGTAAATCTTCCCTGTAAAAAACTGCGCATAACGTAATAAAATGTGACTACACATTAGTATAGCGCCTTCTGTGTAGCTCTCAAAGATGACGAAAGCATTGGTGTTTTTTTATCAATGGCACTTGATTCGACCGGGACGACAGAATGGAACTTTGCCAGCGTTAATCCGTGCGCTTAAAGTAACTGCTGAAACTTACATTTGGCTTGATACGACTTGTTCCTTCGGTCTCGTCTCGACCGTCTCGATTGTCTCGACTTTCTAGATTATCTCGATTGTTACGATTGGAGTCGGTTGTCGAAGCTCGCGAGAAACGACCGATGACCTGAGGGTAGCTGTCTGCGTCGCTCTTTGGCACCGCCGAGAATCGTGCTGCTCCTGTCACCGAACTCAGTTCAGGGTTATAGCCATGGCTACAACCCTTGACACTATGGAAATGGAAAGAAATCGAGTATAACTTTTGTATCACTATGCCAATAACTAACCACTTCCCTGCTGTCACTACATGCTCCTTAGTATAAATTTGGGAGGGGGTATAATTAGCTGCGGTTGGGATAGAAGCTCTTGCGGTTCTAGATCCAGCACAGTCCTTCTCTTTTAGTGCTATAACTATGTTAATCATTGTAACATCTCACTCGTAATTTTTGTTCAATTGCTCTTGTGAGGTTTGCACCCCAGTAGAACATCTTATCTCATCTTGCCTCATACGACCTCAAAATTGCATATATTTATGTATATCTTGATCTTATTTCAGCTCTACATTTTCTAGTGATCTGAAGTCGCGCGTCTGGAGAAATGTCATCCAGATATGTTTTTTAAATTAATCTAAAACTTAGCACAAACACAAACTGCTATGGTTGTTGTGGCTGTTGCTGGCCGAAGACTTTTCACGAATCTGCCGATGATATGGGTATGTATTCTTCGCCTTCACATTCTAATCTTTGGTCCCGTAAAGTATGGTAATCCGACGAAGACTACGTTTTACGAAATATCCCACAAACATTTTGAAAATTAAAGTCTAGAATTCCTAGCCATGGCCACAACGAAGTGTCACGCATACCAACACATCACCCTGTTTTACATTCGAACCACTGGCTACTTGTTGAAATGGGAATCAAGTTAAACCGTGCCCCACATACGAACAGTTGTTACATTGATATCATTCGACCAACCTTTCTTCACTCACTGCTCACCCATCACTCTCTCAAGTATTGTATCGATCATCAGCTGTAGAGGGCACTAGGACAGGTTGGGCTTCTGGTCACACACTGGTCTGAAATCCCAGTTCGGTCCGCTCTGTCAGTTCTTCTGCGTCTTTGAGGTCCAGACTCAAACTTCATGTTCTTTCCTCCTTAATTTGCTTACTTTACCCAGCGACGCCTGGCTTCTTGTCCTACTGACCTGTCGGATCTGATCTGCATCCGTCACACGACTGTGACTGTTGACTCCCAAAAGAACATCGATTGATGCCTTGTGAATAACGATGCTATCCTCGTCTTGAGGTTGGAGTAGATTAGGTTCGATTAGATTAGGTTAGATTAGTTTAGGTTAGATTAGATTAGTTTAGAACAGATTAGTTTAGATTAGATGAGGCTAGAATTACATTAGGCTAGATTAGATTAGAAAACCTTAAATATAAAGAAGTATTTTAAAAAATCGATCAGGATTACATTGATCACTGATTTTTATCTGGTTCTACCTTTTGTTGTATCCAGAGCAAGTAGACTGATGTGTTGGATGGCATGAGTCGTGGTTCCTCTGTCAACCAAAATAAGACAATCTATTTCAATCTCTTAAGTTAGGCCTTCTACCGTCAGCTGGGCAATTGCAGTTGACTACCTAATTCTCGTAATGATACTGTCTGCTGCAATCACCTGATCACCTGATAACATTTAGCCTACCGATAACTATGTTATCTTTGGCTGGCTGACCGATATAGAGGATGGCTCGGGGTTTCACTCCAGTGCCCGCAGTGTTACAGGTGAGAGAATTTTTGTCACCAGTTTGGAGAAAGTTTGTTCTATTGTTGCATCGCCGTTATCGCCTTCGCTCTTCTACCGAAGGATCATAAGCCATCAACCACTGTAACTCATCTCTGGCAAGCATGATCCGTACCCAGGGACCTTAAATGACTTGGCGCCCATTCAAACGGGCATCGGTGATGAAGGATCTCACCCGATAAATTCTTTGAAAAATGAGAAGGATCGAGGCTGTATATGGCAGCTATATGAAAACGCATACATTTACATTTTACCTATGAGGATATGTAATGACTAATCGATCAAATTACCTGATCTGTATCGATAAACGTTTGTATCTTACATTATGCATTTACGTTCTTGAAATTCGAACCCCTTAAAGAGAAATTAGAATAAATTATCCTCATTTCATGTTCCTGAGCTTCTCCAACCGAGAGTCCATGAACTTCTCTGAGCGTGTTAAGCAAGAATTTTTTCTATGCTTCGCCACATCGAAGCCATGAATCGGGGCCAGTATCACAAATAGGATATTCCGTCACATCGACAAATACTTCCTCTGACGATTTAATTGTGCAGTATAAAACTGAAGTTGTATTTTGAGAAGGAGAAGGCCTTGTTGTACATGGGCACGAATACCCCTTAGGCTAATGACGTAATTCCACCACGTTTACCAGCCAACGCTTCCTCCTCATCTCTTTGGGAGGAGTGCCCCAAAAATACAAACAGGAGAGTGATAAACCTAACGGTATTGACCACTCAAATAGGACCTAGATGGGACAATAGAAGGCAAAATATTTTTACGATAAAAACGCATATTGACATCTTTAGACCACGATTGCATACTCGCAATCCTGTGGGCTATATAAAAACGTATACCATTTCACAATTTTTCAAAGACATCAAGGATTTGAGAAACAAGAGAAGAACATGTAGTTATGGGGAAAGAATGCATTAAACACTACACTGTGTCATTGGCTACGTACCTTCCCCTTTCCACAATCCACAGCCGATGTCGGTATATCGCTGCAAGTAACATCGCCTGATACCTCACCTTTATTCCTATAGAAGGAATTCCTATAGAATGAAAAAAATGATTGCTTCTGTTGCCATATAAATAACTAATCATCAATAGTACTGGCAAGAGTAATAATGACAAATAGAATTTATTAGTACAACAATAGTGATTAGTAGTAGTACTAACAGTAATGGTAGTCGTCGTCGTCGTAGTAGTAGTGGGAGTAGTAGTAACAGTAATACAATTATAACTTTAAGTGTACTTGTAATTTGAGCAACACTTTAAGTTATCGGCAGAACTCGACTGGAAATATAACCGAAATTGAGCGATTAAAATTTAATAATTTGATATATACTGAATTCTTAAAATTCAGTTCTCTGAAAATTTGATAGAATTGAATTATCATTTTGTTCTACCGGTTGTAGCATCTGAGGTAAGTAGATGTCGACTGAAGGGCGTTCGAAGTCTTTTTCTTCTGTAAAAGAGAAAAACTGGACAAATGCGAATCATTAGAAAAAGCTGCTTGAGAGGCGGCGTTAAATGAACAAAGTAGAGCAGAGACATCTTCAACAATAAGCTTCAAAGATCTTTTTTTCAAAGATAACTGCTTCTTGTTACTGCATCACTGGTGGATCTAAAGGGGCCAACTTGTTTATGGTTTCATCTTTAAATTGCTTTGGACTTTTAACCCCAAACCGAAATTAGCTACTTACCATGATCTTCACTGCAATTCGGCATAAATTATAATCTGCCTCATGTGTATACTAACACAGGTTGTTGTCGTGTAGAGCAGCCAGTTGTAAAAGCCATTTGCTGTTTTGCAAGTATAGAAAAGGGCGCATGTTGAGCCCCTTGTAATTTCAAAATCTCAGAACCGTTTGACTTGAAATGTTAAACTGGTGATCGTCTCACCCAAATCTCAAAACATGTGGAAGTTTGGAAGTTATACCCAACTTATAATTCCTTTATTCATCTTTTTGGTTTTATGTCCTTGGGTGAGCTACAAGTCATTTGCTTGGACCGATTTTTACGCACAATTGTTTATTTGACGCCAATATGTGCAAAGATCTGCCTGATCTATCGCAAAGCTTCACATGTGTTAAAATATCTGTCGTACACATTAAATTAAAGAAAAGGTGTATTCAATCATGGATCATTAAAACTTTTAAACAATACTCAATTTCTTACACAAACTTGCATCAAATTTTGAGGGAAACTTATTGACCCATTTTTTTAAAGTTTCGCTAAACGAAGCAAATCAGAAAGTAGTGCAAATTATTTTTAGTTTCTTCATTTAATGAACAAATTGGATAGATGACGTCATCGCCAGTTAAAACCTTGTTATTCCCTACGGCTCCACACCCATGACCGTATTATTCCTCCCGCTGATAATTTAATGCGTAAATGTTTTATTATTAGGATGTTGTATGCATATTAAGTTTGTCTTGTGTTCTTAAATACTTGTAAACCTACTATTGGTCAATAAAGAATTTGCTTGCTTACTTACTTACCACCCATGTTCATGGTGCAAAAAAAATTAAAAACTCACTTTTATGTTAGAAAAACCGTACATGATAATGGAATATCTTTGCATTTTAAGGGCTATTAACTTGAAGCTTTTAAAGCAGCAACAATGAAGCGCCAGTACTTTCCGAACCTCACTGCTTTGACAGATGACCAATAGTAAGGTTTGGCGCTATGCAATAATAATGTCTCACTAAATATATATATATATATATATATATATATATATATATATATATATATATATATATATATATATATATATATATATATATATATATATATATATATTATATGAAAGGATGCAGATAGGTTCAATGAAAATACTAAGCATTGATCTCCGCCTACCCCAGACCATCTGGTGTTCACTCAACCCTTCCTGCTTTCTGGGTGGGTAAATAACAACAAAACAAGTCGGGAAGTTAGCAGTTGTGCCCTTTTGTTGGATCTGTGGTTGTATGTGCGCCACAGCCGACAGATCGTTCACAATGCGATCGCATTTCTTAGAGTTTTGCGGTAGTCCAGTGGTTCTGACTCGCAACAGGGGAGAAATTTGCTTCCAGATTTCTCCTCCATTTTCACCCCTTGCCAACTCAGCTATAATGACTGCAATAAAAGTAAATTGTAAGTGGAAGAAAATCAGGTTGCGAAGGATAGGGTCATTCCCTGCCTTTATATGCCGAGGCTAAGAAAAATGAAGTCGCTAAGAGGTCATACCCATGGCTGCCTTCCGGGGGTTAGCTTGAGGGTCTGCTCTTCCTCCTATTCTTTGTGTAGTTGTGTAAAGAAATTTGTAACCTTTACATTTACAAAAAAATTATGAAGCATGCAGTCATGCTTTGAGTAAGAGTTGGCGGGATTACTTTCAGGTCACGGTTTTGTAGTTCACAGTTTCAACATCGGGCTCTCATTCGTGGTCCATAATCGGGAATTTTAACTTAATGTATCGCGTAACGAAGTCATAGACTAGTATTCTTTTGTTCTTCGTTATTATGTTCTTTTAAAGAGAATCGATATTTGTTTACGATACCAGAGAAAACATCAAATTGTAGATCATATAGTGTTTCTTACCAGCACCGTTGAATAATCCACATTCATTTTCGACTTGTTTCTGCAAATGACAGAGCCTTGTATTGTTTATGTAATGTTGTGCAAGCAGATTAAGACATGATAGATTCTACATTCAAATTAATTATTAAAATTCTGAAGTTACTACAAAACTGTAACGAGTAATGCGGTTCATTACTCGATAATGTCCTGAACTAAAGAAGCTTAATGTGTCAGAATAATACAGTAGAATGTCTTTTGTTATACCTTCCGGATCTTACTGAGCTGCCGGCAACAGAAGGCTTCTTGCTGACTGAGGAATTCTGAAGAAGGAAACAAATTACTATTATTTGTTACCACAGATTGTAAAGACATAATGGAGAATGTCTACTTAACAACAGTAACATTGCAATGCCCTATATTATATTGTTTTTTTGCATTGTTTAATATTACAAAAAATTGGCATATCATGTTTACAGATATTTATAACATTAAATATAAATTTATTAATATTAATATAAATGGCTATGCTAAATATTATGAAATAAATATTAATATTCATAAAATTGATTAATTATTAAAGAATATTATTAATTAATATTAATACTAGTAATATTTGTATCAATAATAATAGCAATTTTAGTAATAATATTAATAATAGTAATATTAGTATTAATATAAATTATTAATATTAATATCAGTATTTAATAATAACATTAATAGCAGTAGCAGTGGTAATTGATATTAAAATTAGTATTAAAAGTAATAAGATTAATATTAATCAGTGTTAGCATTGATATAATATTAATAACAATAACTTCACTTGCAATTCATTTTCTATAAGAGAGTTTTATTGATAAAAGTCAGTGGGGTACAATAGCCAAGCGGCTCCTGTTATTTCCCAGTCTTATCATTATTCCACAAGAGGTCAGTTGATTGCCTTTCATGGGACACAATGGGTTAAAGAGCTCAACTTCTAACGCGGAAGGTATATGAGTTCGTTCCTTCCCTGAGACCTTGAGCAAGTGCTTCACTCAAAACTGCCGAACGCCATCGATCGAGGCTTAGGCCTAGTCATTAAATATAGGCGCTTGATAAACGCAGAAATATTATTATTATTATTATTATTAATAATAATAATAATAATAATAATAATAATTAATAATAATTAATAATAGAGGCTGTGATAAAAAACTGTTCATCTGTTTTGTAATAATCATGGTTCTATAAATAATAATGATAATAATGACAATAATAATAATAATAATAATAATAACCTACATATTAATGGTGATACAATTCTGTTGAATTTCAGCTCAGGAAAGTTCATAAAGAAGTAGTCAAATTCTTTGATTACACAATTGTAATAACAGCCTTATGACACATTATTTACCATTATCGTCTGAAAAGTCGACATAAGCATCACCGTAATTAGCATCAGCATCATCAGCATACTCATCTTCATAGTCGTCGTCGTCATCGTCAAATTATCATAAGAATTTTCTTACCCTCTTCGATGGAGGACCGGTGTAGGACCCGAGGCTGTGAAAAAGTTCAATAGCAGTGCACGTTATCGTACAGAAAGCGTTTCTTAATAGAAATAGTTTACTTAGTGTAATGAATTACGGACCATCGCAAAACTGCTGTTTGAGTAAAACCTAGTATTTGTTTATTGCTTTATGTATTTGCGTCAAAATGCACAAAAACAACTGCAAAGAGGTAAGAATCGGTTAAAAATTTGAGGAATTGGTCAACGCCACACTAAAGTTACGTCAGGAGACAAAGTTTATTCAAGATGAGATAACTTATTAGGTGTAATCTGGAGGTCAGAATGAAATGCTTAATACAGCGTAGGAGAAGTGAGGTCAAGAGAAGTGTATTGTACAGGCAGTAAAATGTTGAGGAAACTGAACTGAAAGATGACCTTTTTGGCATTCGTTCCACTGAATTGGTACAGAGTAGAATATAGAACGATTAGTAGCTCATAGGCTACAAGGATTTGGAAGAGGCGACAGAGAAAATGAGAATGAATAAAGTATAAGACAGAGTAGGATTGAATAGGACTATCTGGATGGTGTAGCCGGCGAATTAAATAGGGTTTAAAGGTATGATGCATTACTGTGCAGAAATACAGGATCGGTAGTAGGCTACTGTATATATTGCATTAGGACATTATTACAGGTTCTCACTCGTACTAATCTGTGTGACTAAGAAGACTTTCACAGCAAGAAACTATCCTTATCATGATGAATGTTGTAAATAAAAACGATTGTCATTAGCTTTAGTGTATTTTCAGTATGGCAGAGTATTTTCTTACAACAACTACAGCTGTTATTAGAGAGAAACTGATTGGAGTAAAGTCATTGATGATGCCGATGACCTTATGATTATTAAAAATGGTTACAGGACCCATGTAGTTCCCATGCAGCCACAGGCAGAAGCATCAAGAATAGCAGCAGCAGCTTAATGTCGAATCTAATCTATTCTAATTATCACTTTGTTATTAAAATGACATTATCGTAATGCGCAAGCAGAGCATCAATCGACGACCGTTTCCAATGAAAACGTTTAGCAGTTATTTGAATTTTTAATTAGTCAATTAATTAGTAACTTTAATGACGCCGGTGTCTACTGTGCAAGACATCAACCGATGGCGCACCAAACAAGCCGTAATCAGGTTATGTATAATTAACAAATTATTTAATTAATTAATTAATTAATTAATAATATTTTAATAGTTAGTAATTAATAATTTTAATCAATAATATAAATAATTAATTAATACTTAGTGTCCTCTGTGCTCGGTGACCTTGAAGGAATCTGGCCCTCAGCGAGGTTAAAGCTTAGCTTTGAATTCTTTCTAGTAGTCGAGTTCTCGTTCCCTTTGGTTTTCGGATCTTTAGAAACTTGTGGATCAGATTCAGCTTTGGTGGCCTCCTGCAGCAGCAAACAACTTCATCATCATCATCGTCATCATCATCGTCATCGTCGTCATCATCATCATCATTTCACTATTTTCCCCGAGAAATAGCAGGTTTGGTTTCGGCGCATAGCGTCCAAAAGTCCCTTAGTACTGTTATTTAGCAAAAGGCACTGTGACCATAAAATGCAGTAATGAAGTTGGGTCTAACTTTCCTTCATGAATTAATGATGAAGAACTGGCGCTTAGAGATCGGCCGCGCAGTTTGCACGTGGATTGATGACTGCATTGGAGAGGAGGTGATGGTAGTGCAACTTCGAAAGACGACAAATGATTCGTGGTGCGGCTGCAGCGACTCCATTTCCTTAGCGTCGGCATATAAGAACGGGTGGCTAATCGCCACCTGATACACACGCATTGTAGTCGGTTTCGCTAGAGGGCGAAAGTGGAACCAATATTTTAGTAATTGTAATCGTAAATTCGAGATTTCTACAGCTAAGTTGCGAGAACCAGATTACTAGCAGGCTCTCAGTCAAAACAAAATCGATAGGCAGGAAGGGTCAGATTCCAGGTCAAGATCTAAGGATCATGCAGGCAGACAGTCGAACGGCTAAGATGAATGGTGTTTGGAACTGGAACGGAGGGAAAGACAGATTAGGAGAAGAGGAAGAATCAGGATAGAATTTGTGGAAGAGGAATGTTTTCAGCCTTGAGTGAAAGACCTACGTAGAGAATGCAAGGGTGAAGTGTTGGTGAGTTCATGAATGGGTCAGACAAGTATTGAATCAACGTCACTCGTGACGAAATATTGAATCCGGGACTTTTGGGCGAACAGTTTAACATGTTAATCACAAGATTTCCTTCTGACTTTGGCACCATCTAACTTAGAAATGAAAGACGTTGTTTAAGCTACGCTGATCAATAAGATCACACTTTGCCAATTACACTCAATCTGAAAACTTGGTGAACTAGTCTCGTAACGTCTGTAGGCATCAAACACGTACACTGTGGCCCATAATCGGATATGTAGCTGTGCAACCTGGAATTGCTATTTCTTTATACGCTATGCAGGCTGCCTGCGTCATTGGGAACTAGGTAACAAGAAATGCGGTTTTAGACAACACGAATTAATGTCAAGTCCTTTGTTGTCTGAAAGGCTTATATATGTGTGTTTGTGTGTTTCTTATTGTGGCGGATTGGTCATAATGCAGGTCTGTTTGGAAAGAGGCAGGATTAGCCATGACGCACTTTAGGTAGCCACGAAGTGCTGCGCTTGTGTGCCCGGTTCGTCCAGTTTAGCTGCAGAGGATTTTTGGAAATTAATTTTATTGAATTTAAGTTGAATCTAATAATAGCTTAATAATAAGGCTGAAGATACTTCTTTGTTTATTTTTAGCAAATTAATGTGCAAGAAAAGGTCCTATTGTTTGAATGTATAGGTCCTTAAATTTCTGTTTATGTCAAGTAGTCAGTGACATTAAGACACTTTATTTCTGTCTGC
The DNA here is from genome assembly GCA_964023275.1 of Norana najaformis. Lineage (NCBI taxonomy): Eukaryota > Metazoa > Annelida > Clitellata > Crassiclitellata > Hormogastridae > Norana > Norana najaformis. The sequence goes on along the minus strand of OZ029915.1, from coordinate 37,960,595 downwards.
CACTATATAAGCAAGATATATAAATATATAAGTGGGTTGAATTAAAGTGTCATGTGATGCGCAACTAATGTCGTGAAGAGTGGTTGTATTCCTTCATATATACGAGTCAAATTGCTTTTGAAATTCAGTGAGCGAATTCATATAGTGTACATACATACGGTCGAGGGTGACGTCAGGAGAAGCCCGTGTTCGATACGGTCAAAAATACTGACTGAAGTGCGGGGAAGGGCCTCCTCGTGCGTAGGTCGGCACCAGAGGCGTCGATCGGTAGTAAACATTGGAGGGCCCGGACCTATGGTGGGGGGTTTGGGTGCAAAGAACTGTCGGGTTCCAGAGGCAAAACCCCTGCTATGGGGTAAAAAATAAGCCTAGTGCAGGAAGAATGAGAACTTTATCAGTCCACAGCAGCCTTTTACCGATTTTACGAGGTCCGATCAATGGCCGAGCCCTCATGCACATAATATTGAAGGGCTCCGGGCCCCTGAGGCACCAATATGATCGACGCCTCTGTTTGGTACTAAGGTCCATGTGTTCTTTTAGAGAAGGTTAGAGAGGGGACCTTCTCTTGAGTGATCCACAGGGGTATCCTTTCTCCCGAAGCAGAATTTACAAAATGTGTTGATCGATACTTGCCCACACAAAGACCTGGTACGGAAACTTACTCCGGAGTCCTATACACAGAGAAGGAGCGAGAGACACGTGATACTAGGAAGATGCGTCACCCGATATCCATGTGCAGAGGCTCATCGTAAGACTCCTCTGTCCCAGTAACCAAGAAATCGACTGGTGTCTCAGATTATTGGCGGAAGCGGGAGAGTTACGATATGTTGAATGACGACGGTGAAGAGAAAGTTCTTAGTAAAGAAGGCACGCAGAAAGGGAACGACTATTGCCAGTAAAGGAACGAACCCTGTTCTGAGTTAAGGCCATCCTCAGAACGTTGCCCCGGGGGACCGCGGAAGAGGCATAGTCAATACCGAAACAGAGCCTTACAGTGTTGACTCTCTTAAGGAAACGGCCAATTCTAAACCTTCCTTAGAGAGAACGAACAGTACAGACGGAGACTATACGAAAAGGCCATTTTACATCGAAAGTAGAAGGCCAATGAGCCGGGTGGATCGGAGCCTAGAGATGGGTTGGAGTTACCTGCGCCCCGCGAAGTTACGACCCGACCGAGAATGCTACAGCATATGTGCTTGTATGTTGGCGGTATGCTTAGGTTTGAGCATATGTTTCAAGTGGGAGGAACTGCACCGGTCACCTATGCAAAACGCGTCGAGTTTAAGATACTTAGATGCGTAACTACCTGGCAGGCTGTGCTCCCTCTTATCTCTGACAGCTGGGTGCCTCAATAACATCCATACGTGGCCTTAGATCATTTCGTTCTGCTGCCCATTGCGACTTGGTTGTTCCACCAGCCATAACTTCGACGGTGCAACATAGAAGCTTCGTTCTGGTCGGCCCATCTTTTTCCAATATAGCAACCTGTGACAAGAGCTTCTTGGCCTTTCGCTGTCAGTTTTTTTTTTGAAGCGCTTGGAAGCCATTCTATTCGATCGTGGTTTGAAACGCCTCGGATCAGTTTCTCCTGATGTGGTACAATACAGACTTTGGATTACAATTAAAAATAACAACAATTATGTTATACCGGGATGTTCGGATTCGATATCCAGATGGCTTCCGGCTGTTTTCCGGCGTGGGCGTAGAGCTGTGAACAGGGTGAGTCAGATTGCTGCGCTGCGGGAGGAGATGTCGATACGTTGAACTGGTCAGCGTCCTGCGGTCCAGGACCAACACCATCCTCAAATTGCTCGCCCGTCGCTGTCTGATCTTCTCCAGGTTTATCTTCTCCAAACTGATCTTCTCCAGGCTGATCTTCTCCAGGCTGATCTTCTCCAGGCTGATCTTCTCCAGGCTGATCTGATCAAATACATCCAAACAACTCCTCTCAAAGTCAGATGTACAACATTTAGTAATGGCAACAATAACAAAAACAACAGGGTAATAGCACAATATAGTGTTGTACATGCCTCTATCAACAACTGTCCTTCATGAGTGGCCTTAATATTGGCGAATCTAGTTTGAAGAACATGAAAGCAAGTACTTACTTTACTTCGCCTCTTAGATAGGGTATTATATTTACATAAACTATTATATTTATGTGTTATATGTATATAGCAGAAAGCTAAGAACGGCACGGTGGTCTTTCGGTAACACGTTTGGTCAATGATCATGCGGTTGCGGGTTCAACTCCGTGTATCGACCCTGAGAAAATTACTTGTGCATATCGTGCCCTGTCACCAAGCAGTATAATTTGGTATCGGCTTAAGGGCCCATTCATATATTACGAACGCAATGAAGGGGTGATCGGATTTAGGCGATTTTGTGTATGGGTGCGTATGGCGAGAGGGTGGGTCTCGACAAAATGTGTAAGTATGCAAAATAAATTTCTAATTATGACGTCCACATTAGCCTATTTATAACACTGTATTATCCTACAGTCTTCCGATGGCATTTATTACATTATATGAAAGCAATGCAAAGTTATGCTGTGCTGTGAACCAGACTCTACAGCGCCACCTACTGACAAAGTAGAAATATAAAAACTATTAACATAATCGAGCTCAGCCCAAAGATTTATTAATCAAAATTAAGTACAAATTTTCCAGATGATTCCCAAGTAATATTATTCTTAGTACTTAGCAAGCCACCAAGAATATTTAAAGTCGTGACCACCTTAAAACACACTTTCATAGACCAGTTCAGATTGTTCAGACGTAAAGTTATGGAATATCAAAATCAGAACTAAAAACCAAATCACTGACTATATTACTGCTTTAAAAAGTTTATGTAGTATTAAAACTTTTTAAAATGTAATTGTTGGTGTTGTTAATAGTTTTTTCTTCACAACAGTTAACAAATTTTAGCTAACAAATATCTTTTTTAACACAAATAAATCGTAGCCTACGGTAATATAAATAAATCGTAGCCTACGGTAAAATAAATGTCTTATATATGACTTTAGTTAATTAACTTTTGTAAAGGAGAGTTAGAGAAGCTGGGTTCTACGTACGCATGGGGAGGGGGTTCACACAATGTATGAGGTGCAACAGAGGAGGAGGGGTATGAAAACATAATTTTTTTCGTACATAATATATGGAGGGGCCATATAAGCTGCGAAGTCCTGTGTTGCACTGGCCCCATGTCCAATACCTTGAGGTTCGTCCATTGCCGGCTCAAAGGCCTAAACAAATTAGCACCTCCCCTACACGTCTCACTAGTGGGATATGGGATACTTTACTTACTTACTAAGAAGAAAGGCTCTCCAAGTCCCTTTGTATGCATAGGTTATGTATGCAATTCTATGCGCAGATAAACAACAAGGTATAGGCCTAAATGTACATGCATTCAAAGAAAATTAGTTTCTCTTGAAGCGGCGCGATATAAATTTCTAATTTCAATTACCAACAAAATCGTATAGCTAGTGCGTTTAATGGGTTTATGTACATCGCATAAATTATATCAACGATGTAAAATTATGCGCATATACTCAGTATATACAATATAATACAGACCATAAACATACACAGATATATGATTATATACATATACGTATATATATATGCATGTATATTTTTTGTATGTTTATGGTCTGCATAATTTGTTGCTTGGTCGGCTCGTTAACGTCGTTTGCATCTATTATGTAAAATGGCGCTTCTTATCAAACAAAATACCCGCGAAAACTCCCGCGCAGCCTCCAGCGTAGCAGCAGCAGCAGCTACTGCAGCCGTGTAAAAGACAGACTGTTGCATCGCGCCGAAAAGTTCGCGCCATATCTGAATTCGTCCGCCCGCCGCCCACCCCCGCTCCCGCCTCTGCCGCTGCTGCTGCCTATGTCTTGCGATTCGGTGCTGTGTGCATGGTAGCGGGGCGGGCGGGCGGGCGACGTAAACCCAACATCCTCCCGCCCATGCACCACCAAAGAAGGCATATCTTTCTTTAAATATTCAAAGACCGCGCGGTATCAGACTGACATTTGGACAGACGGAGAGACGGAGGAAAAGGCACATATGAAAGCCGAACAACCCTAAGGAAAGATTGAAAGGTCGAAGAAAAACGGAAAGACGGACGGAGAGGCAGACCGACAGATGGACTGAGAGAGAGGGACAGACTATGGCAAATGCAGAGACACGTTCAAAGGCGAACTCCCGTGAAGCATTTTGGCTTCGTCACGACTGGATCCAATCGACCACGTCCACCGCTAATCTGATCTAAAGATTTCTATAGCGCCGTTATCATAATGCCCAAGGCATCAGTCGATGGTCGCTTCAATTCAAAAAGCGCAATTCAAGAACATAATCCGTTGGAGAAGCCGGGTCGAATTCCGATGGGTCAGAGAAACCAAAGCCAGGCTAGAGTGTGTAAGCAAGTGGAAAGAGACGAGTCTTTAGTTTTGACCTGAATGGGAAGGAAAGTATCGTACGGAGACATAATATGCCCTAGAGGAAAGAAAAAGAGGAACAAGCAAATAAAGCTAATTGTGACTGAGGCAAATAACGGGTAAAGAAAAGATAGGGGGACAGAAGGACGAACAGGGAAACAATATAATAGATGCTTTATGTAGCCAGATACACCAAGTATACCTTCTTCATCAGGTTTCTTTGACTTCATGCAGTTGCCCATCTCTTGCTAAAAGCGGCCCGATTTTGAGCAACGAGGTCCTTCAGTCAGACCAAGAGGTTTCGCCGGGTCAGCTGCCTCGGAAGTAGTAGCTCTCATGTTTGGCTCAGATGTTAACAAGCTCCAGCTTTGCTCAGATGTTTCACTTCTTTTTTACAGTTCGATTAAACAATTATGAGCAGAAATATTTGTGCGAATGACGTCACAATTGCGTGTTTAGCCAGACATCAATTTCTATGACGACTGTAAGTGCTAACAGTAAAAGTATCAACCTTTTTATTATTTATTTATTGTTTGAATTAATGTAATCACCGTTCGTATTGTGGCTGTTGCACGACCTGTGTTTCTGTATGGTCTGAACAAGTTCCCGAACACAATCTGTTAATATGTAGCCTGAGAGGAAGCCTTGGGTATGAATTGTTAGCAACTTTATTTTTTTAAACCTTCGCATATAAGAGCGAGTGGTCAGTCCTCTCCTGTCGTCTGATCTTCTCACTGACAGTAAACGGTCGAGTTTGCTATGTTTTGAAAAGAAAGGCGAGATCCCGCCTTTACCAATACAGCGGGGCTAAATCAGCTGAGAAAAGGTTGGGGGTGAGATCAGAAATGAATGCTGCTTTAACATTAAGTTGAATCCAGGTCTCAGTAAGAGCAGGCTTACTCAAAGAATGCTCAAAAACAAAATTATGTAAAGCTGCAGCTTTTTTTCAAAAAGAACAATGTTTATTTGGCAAAGCTCCAGAATATGAAGTCTGATCCAGGATGCATTTCAATATCACCAGCCAAAAGAAGCTACAGAATCAGATTCAAAGACAAAATGACTTTGCATGTAACACAGGACGGAAAATAATGTTACTTGTATCATCCAGCAGCAACAGATACGACTGAAGAAGCAACAACAGGAACCAGGAATAACCAACGAACCGGAGTCAAGTTTAAAAAAAGACCAGACCGCATCGATGCCAGCGTGAGCTCAATAACAAACCTGTCTCTGCCAGATTTGACACTGAGCAGAAACAGGCTCATTATGAAGCATATAAGCAAGTAACGTAATGGGGCAGCCATAAAACCAGTCATAGAACACAAAACACGAGGAAAAAAGGTACAGCTAGTAAAAAAAACGAGAGACCTAAATAATAAACAAACAGTCCTTAGGTTCATGGGCGGCTCATGAACGTAGACAAAATGAGTGCTATTCATGTTAGTGTGGTCCGAAAATCTCAGGCTAGCTTAAGTGACTGTTCTTCTCCTTCTCCTTCTCTTTTCCTCATCCTTCTCCTTGTCCTCCTCCTCCTTCTTCTTCTACTTCTTCTTCTACTACTACTACTTCTTCTTCTACTACTACTACTAATACTACCACTACTACCACTACTGCTACGACTACTACTACTACTACTCTTCTTCTTCGTCTTCTTCTTCTTCATAGCTCCCTTTGCATAGATTCACTTCACCTATTCCATCACCCAAGCCATTTGAGGCACTGGCTGCTATTCTCGCTTCTGGAAACAACGAAGGATTGCTTGTAAATATTTATCTCACGCAATTCCTCTATTTAACTGACTTTCTGAATGAACGTCTTACATCAATAGTTGTTTTCCTCCCCTTCTGAAATAGTTATTATTGACTACTTTAATATTCATATTGATGTAGCTAGTCACTGTGCTTCTGCATTTCTAGATATGTTGGAAGGGTTTGACATGAGACAGCTCACAACCTTTACTACATATAATAAAGATAATTCTGTACCTGGGACGTCTTTGTGATTCAAAATCATTATATTCTTGTTGAATCTTTCAGATCATGTTACCCTCTTCTCAAAGTTCGACTTCCCATATAAAACCGACTCCGAATTCTTAAACTCTTCGAATTTCGCCCTTGACATCAAATTGATTTAAATAAGCTAAAACATGCTATTTTGACATTTCCTTTATTGGCTATCATTAGCATAAACAGATAATGAGCTGTCTCTGCAGTCATTCTACCTTAACTAAGCTCTTTGACAGGCAAATTCCTTTTAGAACTAAGAAATTAGCAGAGCTCATATCACAGCCTTGGTTTCTTGGTTTTACTCTGTCGAATCTTAAGCTAGGTGTCGCAGAGGTCGATTGAGCGTAGGTGGCGCCACTCTCGTCTTTTTTCGGACCACACTAGATTTAAGCAACAGTGCAACAAACTTGTGCAACAGACTTGTTTCATCTGCCAAATCTGCATATTTAACAAATTCAATCGCAGAAAGTCATCACCGAAATCCTTGTGAATGTCTTTGAATAAGTTATTACATCGGGAGAAGGTAAGTTTATCCTCCTCTCTACTCCACTGCCCGTGATCTTGCCAGTAAATTCTTGACCTTTTTACAGGCAAAATCTCTGGATTAACGCTGAAATTTGTCGGTTCCTACCCATAAGATAAATTTATTCATCATAATTCTTCGCCTTTTTATCTTAGGCTACTTTCAGCCTGCGAATCTTGCAGAGGTGCGCAAATTCATCTTCTCCTGGGACAAAAACTGTCTCTTTGACGTCATTTGTACATCTCTTCAGAAAAAGTTCTTCGATGTTCTGGGTCCAACCAGTGAAGCATTTGTCAATTTCTTATTGCATGCTGTAGTTTCTGCTAAAGGAAATTTCTTCCATCCTAGCGAACTGTCTAATTTCAGATCTATTTAAGCTTTGAATTTTGTATCTAAACTTCTTGGACGGGCGGTTATGTTCTAAGCGATTTCACGTCATGATCCAACTCGCTGATCTCACCATTTTCAGTCAGTATATGTATACCGTAAGTTTCATTCAACTGAATCCGCCTTTCTTGATGTTAATAATGACATCATGATTTCTAAATATGGATAAGGGCAGGATGACGGCGCTTGTTCTTCTTGACTTGTCTGCTGCTTCCATACTGTCGACCATTGTATTCTTTTGCATCCTCTTCAGCTTTGGTTGGGAGTTTCTCGTCCCGCCCTTCATTGGTTTGTTACTTATCTTATCAGTCCACTTATACTCAGTCAGTATATCTAACGATAATTATTCGTCTAGTGCTTTGTTGACATACGGTGTCGCGCAGGGTTCCGTGCTTGCATGCTGATCTTTTGTAGACATTTTATAACACACCACTAGAATATCATTTCTATGCTGATAATACTAAGATTTAGATTTCGTTCGACAGTTTGTCTTTCACTCGTCAGTGCAGCTGTTGTATACTGCCTTTGAGGAGGTGCATGTCTTGAATGGCGGCTAATCAACTCCTTCTGAACCTGTCGAAACTCAATTTTTAATACTGGCACTCCACAGCAACTTAAGAAGTTTGAATGACTTAAATAGTAAAACTGGGTGATTCACTTGTTCAGTTGACTGATGCTGCTCGTAACTTAGGCACTGTGTTTTTTATTTGATTGTCACCCACTATGTGAGCCTAAGTGGTATGTTTATATTCGTGACATACGCAGAATTAGGCGTTATGTCTCTATGCGACTCTAAGAATATCTTTGGAAAACACACGAAGTGATTGCATTAACTCCTTTCTTACCCGTTTCACAAATTCAAACATGCAGAAATCTCTGGTCAGAGCTACAACTGATATATCAAATAACAGCTTAAATACTCGATTATGTAAATCATTGCGTTGCATTCTTATTCAACAAATGTTCTATTTCATATTGGGGCTTACAGTTTATAAGATACTGTACTCTGGTCAACTGTTATACTTAAAATTAGTTCTCATTCCCCAGGCTATTAATATGATTCAACCGGGTCATCTGCATGCGTTTCTCGGGGTGTGCAAGAACAAGAACTATCCTTGGTGGATGAGATTTTTCGGTTGCTGGACTTGAATTGTGGAACTTTCCACGTGCATTCTATTCGTTCTGCTTATAGTCTCTTGTGTCATTTCGGTGCCAAAATTTAAGACTTGAATTTCTCAGTTGGTTTATCCGCCTTATACGCTGCCTTTTTTTCATCAGACTGACTTTTCGGTATTGACTTTGAGGCATTTTCTGTCAGGCTAACTTTTCACGGGGTGCGATGACTCCAGCCCAGTTCTACGCTAAGAGCCACTCGCCTCACCGCCCGTTCTACTTCCGACGTAAAATGGCCTTTCCAAATCATTTCTGTCAATTGTGTTCTGTTCTCTCCAAGGAAAGTTTAGGATAGGTCGCTTCCTTTAGGGAATCAACACTGTAACGCTCGGTCTCTTTATCCGACTCTGCCTCTTCCGCGGTCCCCGGATGGGCAAAGTCCTGAGGATGTCCTCTACTCAGAACAGGGTTCGTTCCCCCTAGCGGCAATAGTCGTTCCCTTTCCCCGTGACGCCTTTACTACGGACTTTCTCGTAACCACCATTCTACGTCTCGTAACTCTCCCGCTTCCGCCAATAATCTGAGACACCAGTCGTTTCCTTGGTTCCTGGAACAAGGACGTCTTACGACGAGCCTCTGCGTCTTTCCGCCCTAATCACCTGGATATCGGGCTACGCATCTTCCCACTATCACCTGTCTCTTGCTCCATCTCTCTTCCGGAGTAAATTTCTATACCAGGTCCCTGTATCGGCAATTATCGATCAACACAGTTCGTAAATTCTGCTTCGGGAGACAGGATACCCCTATGGAACACTCAAGAGAAGGTCCCTCTCTAACCTTCTCTAAAAGAACACACGGACCTTAGTACCGACCTACGAACGAGGGGGCCCTTCCCCGCACTTCAGTCAGCTTTCTGACGAGTGTGTGGCGCAAGCATATTGAGGAGTAGGTATTTTCCGTCTCGAAAAATGCATTATCGGGGTAACTGACCCTGACAATGATGTACCGGGTATTTTCTTGGTCTGCGTTAGGATCTGCGGTGTCTCCCCCTTAACTCTTCCTGAATTTTGACAGGGAGTAACGCGGCCGCGTCTTTCCCCGAGTTTGACACAAACCTTTATCTTTCAACTATCGTGACATACTCAGACCGTCTCGCGACTTCGCAATAGGGCGGGCCAGAGTCCTGCTGGACCAACGGAGTCAACCAGAAATCAGACAGATTGGTTTGTTTTGGTTGCGACTTTGGACATATAGCTAGCTATGCCAGGAGCGCACCGACCAGTTTTCTATTACGGCAAGAGTTTCCTCTTACGGCAAATGCTACCCCTGCGTGTTTTTCCCCGAGCTTCACACAACCTCGGTTTCCCAACTATCGTGACTTACTTAGACCATCTCGCGACTTCGCAACAGGGTGGACCCGAGCCCTGCTGGATCAACGGTCAGTCAGAAATCAGGCAGATTGGTTCGTATCGGCTCCGACGTTCTCATGAGCGCACTGACCAGATTTTCTCTTTCGGGGTAAATGGGGGTAGCTTCCGTAACTTTCCCACTCGTTTTACTTATACTAGCGAAACTACTGGGGTAGGCTTCCCGATGGCACCCCTTTACTTGACACAAACCTGACGTGATTAACGTAGTGGATCTGCAACAAGTAAACCGTGTTTTTAGGTTGTAAGCCTGTTCGTCCTATGCATACCGATCGAGACTATATTTCAGGAATTTGAATCTAAGGCTAGTTGGTCCGTGCACAGAAGTCTTAAATGGCGTGGTACCAGCGTCGAATTTAGCTATAGGAGATAAAAGGTTTCCCCCTTCCTTCGCGCCACTCTTGGTTATAAGCCTGCGCCCTTCAGACCAGACCAGACCAGACCCGTGTATTGTGGACTGCCAGAATGTGGCGCCACTCTGGAAATGCTCTTGCCTTACCCTCGTAAGCAATCCTGAAGCCGCCACGGGCAGCGGTGGTGAAGGATCCAGTGGCTTAAATCACGGGAGAGGACAGAGCGGGACTGTCCTCCCCAAAGTTTTGACTAGTTAAAACTTCTAATGAGTTGGACAGTAATTGGGACAGTGCTAAACCAAGCAATGTCCCCTCTGCTTCATTAAACTTTTATCATAAAGTATCGTAGAATTAAATTAGTTATATGATAAAAGACAGGAACTTTAAGATAGGTAGGCATGACTCATGCAAAGGCGATAAGACAACAGACAGAGGATAGGAGATAGACACAGGCACACAGATATGAAGACACGGCAAGGTATGACCCGAAAGGCAAAGCGTTCAGGCGAAGATGGGAGCTAGAAGGAAGAGTGCAATCTGTAGGACAGACGGCGGAGCTCAGGAATGTGAGGGGAGGATGCTGCTGCGATGTACGATGAGAGAAGATGGAATGCTACTGAAGTCTGCCACCACCTCAGGATGACCAAATAAGACAGTGTATCGCGATAGGCCTACAGGGAGAGCGATATAGAATGCTAAATATGCGGTAAGGCAGCGGAGAAGGACCACCATATGAGGAAAATAGCCAAGACTAGAGAGGAGGATAAATATAGAAAGACCAAGGTTGTCGGGTTTCACTGTCAGCAAGACACTATTGAGGAATTCATTGAGATAGTCATTATTCACTTCTACTACTCGCTATTTGTCTCAGAGTTCGGCACATGGTGTAGTAGCACCTTGTTGCGTGTTTAGTTGTTAACATAGTGTAAGCGATCTAGGCTCAGAGCCATGGCTCCTACTTCTGATGCATCTTCGAAGAATGCTTCATTCAAACGTCTCAGACAGTATGCGGTTTTCTTTTTGCTGGAACTGAAACTTAACAATGACTGTTAAGTTTCAGTTCCAGCAAAAAGAAAAAATCGGGTACGTATTACAACCTACAAGTTCCCATATAGGCCTATTATTACTGAATCCCATATCCCATAATTTATAAATTTCATTAATTGTTTGCACATTTATTTCCGTTCCACCATAAGATCTAATGTGTTATGTGCCAAACTACAAAATGAACGATTACATGCTTCTCCATTTATGATATTTATGTTCACTGGCACTGCCCCTATTCACCAACTGTGAATAAAAGTGTTCAAACACTTTAATCAAGTTGCAACAGTATGCGTAGAAAATTGTACAAAAAACATGCAGTAAGCCATCTGTTTGTTGTCCCTCACTAAAATGTCATTAGCAGTTTCGGCTTATTTAGCCTTTACTTAGAACCTAGATATTTACTCTTTATCGTCATATGAACTCCGTAATCTGCATGCAGTTGATGAACTATGAATTGGCCTATTTGTGTAGACTCTGTCCCCCATATATGTTTACTGTCCCTCTTCCCCCCCCCCCCCGCATTACGAACAACAAAATGCAAAAAAATTTCCGCGCTATCGCGCCGTCACCCCAACGTTAAGTACAGATTTTCGCTTCTGGAAGGATCTCACCCGATAAATCCATTCACACATTTGCCCTGTCGAGGCCTTACAGTCGCTATAGAAAAACGTGTAGGCTTACATTTACATGTTACATTTAATGACCTGACCTTGTTTTATATAGAACTGCCTCGAGTCGCCTACTGTGCTCTTTCGCTATCTTCTACGATTGTTCCAAGGTCTGCTTTATGGCTTGAATACTGCTATTGACCCCCGTATCTTTCTAGCAGGCAGGCTTTTAAGATCCAAGGGACCCGCATGTTCCGACCTTTGACCAACCTGGATTGCTATGCGAATGGCTGCAAACAACTGTCGGTCAAGTGTCAGTTAACATGTTGATCATTGCGAACTACATATATAGATTCACCGTGTTTACCAAGCAAATCATTTCTATCAGCGGCTCGTGGCTTTACTTCTGCCCTAGATTACTCCGACCGCGGTGAAGTAACCTGAGTTTTGGCCCAATTCTGATTATCTGTAATAGGAGAATAAGAAGGTCGCTAAGCCCTGGAGACAGCCATCGATATGAAGTGTTAGCAACTTCATTTCTCTTAGCCTCGGCATATAAAGGGGGTGGCTACTTCTTTCCCTCACCGCCTAATCGTCCCACCGACAGTGTACTTTCGGTCCTTGAACTCACTTTTTAGCTGTATTCGCTAGAGAACACAGGTGGATCGGAAATCTTTCATCATATTTCTACTATGGCAGGATTTTGAATCCCAACCTCTCGCTTGCTAGTCCAGGGCGTTATCCAGTAGACTAACGCTCACCCACTAATCGTCTTTAACGGCAGGGTGACTAGTGCTGCTATATTTCAGCCGATGCAGGATGCGATCTGTGGTTCTAAGAAACTTCCCCCTCCACCTTCAAAGATTTTACAGGACATCTTTTCAAAAATCTAGTAAATTGTTGAATTTTGAATGCGATTTGTAACGCTGAGAGTATGGGTTCGAGCCTCCTCCCCTGAGACGGTCACTGTGTAGGGGACCTTGAGCAAGTCCTTAACTCACAATTGCTCGCGCGCCATCGATTGATGCTTAGTCATTAGATAGTGGCGCCTAATAAATGAAGAAATAATAACAGGGTTATCAAAAGGTCAACAATCGACAATATCATGCTTGAACGTTTCGTTCAAGAATGGAGCGATTGACTTCTGACCGACCCATAAGCCCTCCAGCGACATCCGAGGGGAGCCCCAAAGCCAGACATTTTAGTGAGCGTGACATGCAGTCAACTATAGAGTCAACTGCATGTGGGGCCAATGCAATGCGGTGGAGATTTTGCACACAGCTTGTAAACTGATTGCAGCATCGGCTGCAGGGTCAAACTGAGCTCAACCAAACCAAATACTGAAAACTATTTTGGTAGTCTCCTATCAGCGGCTTGCGACATGGCCTTGTAGCTATTCATACTAGACAGTGAACGTGAATATAAGTAAATAGAGTGAATGAAAGTTAACCAAATATTCTTAATACTATCAGAGGACGATTTAATTCATCACGGCTGGTCTTTACTTTTCTCTTGAGTGGATTTAAGAATTCCCACGGCTAATCCACCCTTATTCAACATCGACATCCACCTTTCTCATCACAACCAAAATCACCACCTCCGCCATCAGCAACACCGCCACTACCACCAAATCAATAGCACCGCAGTCATTTCTATCTCTGCAGAGAACTTAAGCCATCTAACGTACTATGACAGAGGACATTTAGGCGCAACAGAAGTTACAGAACAAAGAGGTTGGGTAAAGTAATTAAGTAATGTTACAGGCAATAGATATTAATAGAGACCAGACGTTCGCAGCCAGAACTAGTCATTGATACCTGACAAGGTCAAGATACAGCCCACCTGAAAGGAAAGGAAAGGCAGGGATGTCCAATAACAGTCAAACGATAGGCCTATACCGTTAATGGGAGCTGGGCGAACAGATGGAGGATTAAGGAGGCCGATCGGCGACAAGCAGTCTGCGAGACATTTTAGTGGACAATGGGGCGAATGCACGTAGCGGAGCGCGGTCAGTGGTGGCGTAAGCGCGACTGTCGCAGGCATGGAGAGTACAGTGGTCGCCGTGGTGTTGTCAATAGAGGCGGCTGGTTCAAAAATGGGTCAGGGTACCGGTGACTTGCGGCAGAGAGTGCACCGAGGCTGAGCTGAGATCAGTGCCTAAAAGGGTAGCACATAGGTATACGCTAATGCTAAAAGTATAGCATTAAACAAATAGCGCTAGGAAGGATATAGTGACAGACAGAAAGAAATAAAGAAATCAGACAGAAAGAGAGAGAGAGAGATCTATAGTAGACGAGATAGACCGATATCATAGCGCAAACGAGAGCAGATTTTTTACGACAGGATATTGAGCACCTATGATTAATTTATTTATTTAGCGTATGCAGTTCGCGCTAAGCCAGCATGCAGCAGCCTCATCAGCAACATGGAGTGCGGATAGACCGCCCGGGAAACTAGTTATTGTACAGACATCAACAATGTGAGACATAGTTTGGATTTCTCCACAGCTGCAGAAAGGGGAGGTAGCCTGCTTCCATCGAACCTGATTCGCCGCACAGCGGCCCTGACCGGTTCTGAATTGGTTCAGAGTAGACCAGAGGCGACGTGGCAAGGTGAAACCAGGGGGCCAGACAGATGGCACGGACACGAGGGAATGGTTTACAACATCAGTTGCAGACCACTCGGAACTCCAGACCGAATTAGCCGTCATGTCCACTGGTGAATTCAGCCACACAGGCCGTCTCGACGGTAGACGCACAGTTGGATGGATTAATGAGATGATCGATCATCCAGGCCCACAATCTCATTAAACTGCTACATATGAGATTACAGTTGTAAATATTTTACCTGTTTAGGTCACCAAGACAGAAGCGATCTTCATCGAGGCTGCTCCGGGGACAGAGCTATGGAGAGCCCGCGACCACACTCCGTTCATTATGCTCTCGCAGTTCAAGTACGGCCTCAAGGTTGTTCGAATGCCTGTTTCGTCCTTCTGGCGCTTGGCCGACGCACTTGGTGACCCGAAAGGTCAGCTTGTCTTCCTCACCAACACAGCCAGATGTGGGTCGACCCTGCTGACGCAGATGTTCGAGGTTACCAACAAAATTGTGGCGATTTCGGAGCCGTCGACTTTGAACGTCCTTTCGAAGATGACGGCTAAACAGAAGCAGACGCCGGAACTGAAGAGACTGATCGTGGCCACTATAAGGGTCCTGTGCAAACCGACGTCTAACGAGGAGATGGCCTACGTCCTGAAGCTGACATCGCCTGCAATGCAGGGCATGCCAATCGTTGCTGAACTATTTCCAAATGCCAGACATCTGTTCATGTACCGCAACAGCCTCAAGGTAGCCCAGTCGCTGTACCGACTATCGGAGGAACTTCCCGCCTTGAAGACGCTCTTCGCCCTGGGCAAGGGGTCCGAGTGGAGACTCGGCTGGTGCGTCGAAGCAAGACATCGTGGAGCGTCCCGTCGAAGCAATGGCCACCATCCTACGATTCATTAATTTGTCAGAGGACTTCGCGGAAGACGCAAAGAAAGCTCTAGAGTGGGACTCACAGCGTAATACGCCGCTTGCCAACAAAGTGCTGAGTCTCCATAAGACCCTTGAATACGTCGGGCGACTCAAAGAAGAATGCGATAGAATCTGCGATAGTATTGGGGTCCCGCACCGTGATACCGTCTACATCACGCCTGGAACTATCACAGTCAAATAAGACAAGATCTGACAAGTTAGACCTATACCCAGTTCGATGGAAAAGTGGAGTTCAGGAAACACAAGGAAGTACACTTGGCCAAAGGACACCAAAATAAAGAATTTGTTGCTCAAGGAATTGGTTTGATTGGAAAGGTTCTTAGTCGACGTGACTTCTACCACAGGTCTAGCTCGAGAATTTCTTAGAGAACAATGGGTAAAGCATTAGGAATTCTGTATAGTGAGTCTACAGTAGTTTCTACATATGTCAGCGCACAAGCCTACATGGCACGTATCTCTATGTTTTGTATGCATGCATAAAATGTTTTGTTTGCTCCAAAATATACACAAGAAATGTTTGTATACCCAAATAGGTTTGAACTATTAGGCAACATAAGCCTACAACCTACACCTGACGGTTCATTTATTATACTGAATAGACGCCATTGCATAATAGAAAACTACCTTGAATAAAATAATTACTGATAGTTCTAGATGCAGATAAATTCCAGTCACATCAACCTCATGATAATCTGTGTAATGTGAAGGAATTGTATCAGCAATATTTTGTCATCGCTTATGCAAATGTAGGCCTAAAATATATGCGAGATATTTATTCTGGTGATTTCAGGAACACAACGGATAGTCTGTCAAGAGAAAACATCAACCATACAACTACATACGGCGCTATATCAATTCGCAGATAACTGTAAGAAAACGACCTTCTGCAGTGAAAAATATATTTAATAAATGGTGTTAAACTCAGGGCCGTCAGTATGAAGTTGTGTTTCCCGTAACGACCATATCGAATGGCCATTCGTATTTGTTTACATTATTGTTCATATTTGTTTACATTATTTACATTTGTTTACATTACAATTACATTATTGGATGAAATCCTTAATCACTTCCAATTGAATGTGTTCCTATATTCTGCTGTGTTGCCCCAGAAATAGGAAACATGATTAAGAACAGAAGCAATCTACAGGTGTCTATCGGATGATAGGAGATGCGACGAACAACCGATGTAGCTAATTCGGCTCAGATGTGTAGGCTGTGTTTAGAATAGAGAATGGAAGTAGCCAACGGTCAATCTTAGTAAACACTATTTCAGTGTTGCCAATGAAAATGTTGTCACAAAATATGATTGATTGTAACTTGAGAAGAGGACAGACACATGGGCTGTTGTTTGCTGTTTCTATTTTTCTTTTTTGTTGTCCGTTCTTTTGTGTCTCTATTGTCTGCTGTTTCTGTAATGCTATGTTAGGCTTATGTTATGTTCTGTCATATTATGCTTCTGTCGTCCGTTGTTTCTCAGGTTAATAGTTGATTGGAAATTAAAGTAGTCATTCAATTTGTGTTTGAAGCACCTGAGGGGTGAATCAACACTAGGCCTGTAAAATCATTGGCAGACAGAAACCAATGCCTAAAATAGGGACTACACGTGCAGTCTGCCGTTTCGCCTTATTGTATATATATATATATATATATACATTACGGAACCATAAAGGCCGCAACATTTTGAATTGACAAACCACCTAAAATAATGAAGATCGATCCCATTTATCATTGTCAAGTGGCTGGCATCAGGAATTGATGGTGACAGTGGTGGTGATGATGATGATGATGATGACGACGATGATGATGGTGATGATCTTCGATGGTTCCTTCGTTATATGCGTTACGTCAAGACGCCTCCGTGCATGAGGATGCCTGTTTGCAATTCCATCGTGACTATTTCAGAGGCCATCATGCGGGGTCCGTACACCGAAATCTAATTTTAATGGCTGGACATCATGAATATAAAGAATAATAGTCTCGTTGGCCATGGTCCATAATGTACACAGCCGCTATAGAAAAACCTGAACATGCATAAGCAAAATCGAAACCAATGGTCAATACGTCATCGAAATAATTACCGGTTACGTCATTCAACTGTTGACGTCATTCACCCAACGATAAGGCTTTGGCGTTTGCCTGCCTTAACGCGCGATTTTGGGATGTGTAACTTACAACAACGGAATTACTACACTCGAAGTTCTTCTATTGAAATACGCAAAATGCATCGATTGTGCTGCTGATTATTGCAAAAACCGAGGAAATTTGTATCGAAGAGTCGAATCATTTCGTCTCTTCGAATAGTCTGACGTCGTCTCTTCAGAGAGGATGAAGGATGTTAGCCGAAGAGCAACAAATCAAGCGGAGAACTTTCTGACTCCCAAGGAAGACTTACCCTTCCATGATGATGGCAGTCTTCCAGACTCAGCTTTCCAATCCGATTTCTCAAACGGCTCCGTCCCGGATCTTGAGAAATCTCCGTCCTCGGGTATGTTTACACGTTTAGCCATAAATCTGTGGTTTATCTTAGTATGGAGCTATGTAAGCCAATAATTTAAATTCTCACATGGGAGTTTATTTTGAATCAGGAAGAAAGATAATACCGATAATAGTCAGATCACCACATGCTATAAATTGTTTCGCTGTTCTGGCTGCATTTGACCCTGTTCAAAATACATTTCAAACAACCTTAAAAAGCCGTTGTTTAGATCAGTTAGATAGCCAATGTCTGCAGCACTTTTGAAAGGTACAAAATTGGCGCTATATCATATTATTAAGTGTCTTGATACATATTCTCATATTGATCGGATTCATAGTCAGGCGCGCCAGTCTTTGTACGCCATACGAATTCTTGTAGCACATGGCCTCACTGGCCCTCGGCTCTACGACGTTGTTCTAGCCACAACACTGGCCAGGATGCTGTACGCCTCTCCCGCGTTCTAGGCTATGCTGGGGCACAGGCTAGGGATCGGCTTCGGGCTTTGATGCGGAGACTTGTGCGCCTCAACTATCTTGCTGGGGACTCCCCAACGTTCGATGAACTCTGTGGCAATCTTGAAAACCCAAACCATGTCTTACAACAGCTACTCACGCCAGTTAGAACCCATAATTATTTCCTACGGCCCAGCGCTCATGACCGTATTATTCCTCCTCCTGATAGTTTAACGCGTAAATCTTTTATTATTAAGATGTTGTATGCCTGATAAGTTTTTTCTTGTGTTCTTAAACACTTGTACAGCGATGTGCGATAGCTATTGGTTAAGAAAGAATATACTTACTTACTTACTTACTTATGTATGCATATATACATACAGTGAAACATCCATGCATGTCTACATACATATATACGTACAATAGATACGTAGATACATACATACATAGGTGCAGACATTTAGGCATATCATATATGCATTACATTGCAAAGGCCTACATACATATATAGATAAATACATTCATATATTCGAAACATGCATACATACATTATATACACATACCTATATTACATATTTACATGCATACATAAATACAACACATACATATATACATATATACATACATAAATATACATGTATGCGCTTTAATAGGCCTAATGACATAATATATTTTCTGAACCAGCGCTACATAAATGGCAAGATAAGTTGCAGTTCTCGTACATCAAGCACGCAGTTTCTTACAATTACCGAATAATATTAAGCACATTTTAGGCTTATAAGAATGTACTCTTGTGAAGTTACTTGACCCACAAAGCAGAATCGGAAGACATTTCTTGTTAAACTTACAGGCGATGCTGTTTCATATGAAAGGAACTCATTACAGGAATCGACTGACGAACTTGCCCTTCCTTTCACCGACTTCTGTAGCACAAGCTGCCGAATTGATTGGTCAGAAGAGCAATCAACTTCATACTCTGATACGAGAGAATGCGACGAAGCATGTAGCACCAAAGGCTTAGTTCCACAACCCAATATTGAACGCGGTCCAACTATTTTCGAAGAAGGCCATAAATACTGGGAAAACGTTTCCAGTTGGTGCACAGTAAGTCCAGGCTACAGCTGTTGCAACCTTTCCGATGAAGATGAGTATACACGGCTTAGCAAGTTCTCTAGACAAGCACAACAAAGCGACGGCGTCATTCGTGAGCTTCAGAGGGCAAGGCACTTGAACTGGAATTTCACCCATGAGGTCTTGTCGCCCATCACGGAAGGGCAGGGCTTGGAAGAGTTCGAGTCCTACGATTCGGACAACGGGATCGCGGACGTGGAATCCGAGGAGTCTGACGCACTGTGGAGTCCGTCGTCAGAGGACGTGCCTCTTGTTCGTCCAGATTTCGTACCCAAACTCGACCTTTCTTGGGTATTTGAGGATGAAAACGTCAAACAGAAACGATCAGAAAAACGGGCAGCGGCGCAACGCCACGCAGAAAAGGGGGCAGAAATTAACACTCTTCTGTGTGTGAAATTACCGAAGACTAAAACAAGTCCGGATACGAGGAAAGTAGCGGAAAATCACAGCAGGAGAGACAAGGCGGAATGTACGGTCAGTGAATGCTGTAAAGAGGTATCGCATAAGATGCATCGGATACGGGAGCACAAGACGTTACAAGACGAATGCACGGATACGGTACCATCCCAGTACCATCATAGGAACTACAGCGTTGACCAGGCTCTTGCACACGGGCCACGACCACAGACGTTGGATAGAACGATCTGGTTGTCAGAAACTAGTAAGAACGAAGATCTATGTCAACAGCAATCTCGCCGAAGTTTGACTGCCAAACTTTGGCCGGGAAACAGTAACTTCGAACCATATTTCGATACAACTACGTCTGAAAGCAGGTCCAATCACTCAGCTCAAGTGACCAATTCTAAGGCCAAATGCTTCAGTTGTCTAAAGGACAATAATATTGAGGACTATGAGCAATCAGAACAAAGAGAATATTATGAGGAACTACCTGGAAGCGGCCTAAATGTTAGCGTAACGAACCATCAAGTGTGGTCTGACCAAGCTTCAAGTTCAAATAATCGAAGGAAAGCGGGTTACGAAATTGACGACGACAGCTACCCACAGGTCCTGCTACTCACAAAGCATTATGTTATCGGCGAAAGAGATTCACAGTTATGTGAAACACGACAACACTGCGGAGTTTCGGAAAACGAGCAAGAGACTGTAACACTTGCGTTTCAGTCACATTCGATGCTTGAGACAAACAGCCGTGACTCTAGCACACACAGAATGACCTCTGATCGTCAAAAGAGAGATCTACACTTCGTCTCAAGTGGAACATCGACCGCGGAACTGGACGCAGACACGAACACCAAATTAAAACTCGTACAGTTCAAAGAAAGTAATGCGGAAACTACAGAAAGTGAAAGACAAGAGGAGTATGAAGAAGAACAAGGCGGTCAGAATGTGATGAGAAATGAACCGAATTCAGAGGAGCTGTACGACGTGGAAGCCGCTGTCTTCAGACGCGGCCGGAGACAGAAACTGGCCAAGTTTGTATGCTTTTCTATCGGATGCCAGTCCACTTGTTGTCAGAAAGCACGCTGTCAGCCTTGCTATTGCGATTGGAAATGCGACGTGAAGTGCTTTCGCTGATGTTCAGTGATAAAATAACGAAACAAGAACCAACGTCCAGTGTGGCAGTTTGAAGCTCAACGTTATAAACTTTAATAAATCTTACATAATAAGGAACGTAATAGTAATTTAATCTAAGCAGCGCCATCCTTTGCTCCTATACTGGCTGAAACTTTCTCGTGCGATGTCTACACGCCGTCCGCCTATCTCTTCACTACTGTTGATCACTTAAAACGTAAAGTAGGCTAATTGAATTTTCAATAAATAAAAAACGTTATAAGGTTTTAGAGAATTTGCCTATATATTGATTTGTTTACATTTTCGGTTGTTTGTCCTCAAATGAATAATGTATTTTGCCAAGGAGGATAAGACTCAACAGAAAAGACAACGTATGGCGAGGTAATGCGAGAAGGTCCGAGAAAGAAGTTAATACAAACCCTTGTTATACGCACAGATAATATCGACAATAGTAGTTAGAATAATTGTTTAGTGAATTTTAGTGTCTTTGACAGGTTGACAAATGCGTTGCATACATAAACAAGAATAGGGGCCTAAGCATAAACTTATCTAAATATCATCCGAACACTTCTATAGCGTGACTGTAATAATGTGTAATAATGTACTAGGTTTTAACTGATGTCGTTCCTAGTTAAAATAGAAATGCCTGACGAAATGCATCGTGAGTCCGATTAAAACCAAATACACAACGACAGAAACAGACAACGGGTGAAATGTAGTGTGAAGAAAATATGTTTTCATTTGCGATGTAAACGCCAACACAGATTTAAAAACGATCGTGGAGCAGAAGTCTGTGAGACCAGCAACGGAAAGGCGCAAGAACCGTCCTTGCTATCTCGGATAGTGAGCGTTCGAGGCGATCAAACTGTATAAGCTAAAAGCAGCATCATATGCACGACATATGAAGTACGAATGAGAATATTCTTATATGGACTTCATATATCCTACAAATGGGCCCGTATGAGATCATGTGGAGGACTTATGAAGCCCACGTACCTATGCCCCATAAGTATCGATACCCTGAATCTGGCCAAAGAAATTTTTCCGAAGTTGCATCAAGTCATCTCTTCAGATGCCAGTAATAGTAAGAGAGGAATTACAGTAGTCAAGAAGACTAGATGCAAAGCCATTAGCTACAGATATTAAAGCTTAAAATGGATTTTAACGCTAATTTATCCAGATATTAAATACTATGTACCTATTCGCAGCTATCTGAGTACATACATGTAAACTTATGCTATCAGTTCCATCTAGATGCCTCGACGACCATTCATCGTCTACAAAAGATGGAGGGCTAAGTTGGCACCAGGTGGCGTGATTTTTAACTTCATTGCACTTGCCAGCGGCACATCAACAGCGCCATATGGCGGCTATGCATGTACGAAGGGTCTGCGTGAAGCTATGAACCGCAATAAAGTCGTCTCAATAAAACGCTTAAACAACATTTACGCAGGAATAGAAACTGCCTTTTATTATGTTGCGTGGTTCCATTGTTAACATTTTATTATCTGATGTCAGCCAAACATGTATTCATTCCAGAATATTGTGATTTCTAAGAATCGCTATTATTCTGCAATGAATTGTTCATCATATGCTTTATCCTGTGTTGCAGTTCCTCAAGTTAACAAATTATCATGATTACGCTGAATAGTAATTAATTGAATAGTAATTAACAATAAATACTAAATAAATATACATAATGCACATAACAATGTGAAACAGTGATGATGTTATGATCAAGTGAAGAAATTTATATGGTAAGAACTTGTTAAACTCGTGAAAGCTGCAATTAGGGTTGATTGGCATAATGATGCGTCGAATGATGTGAGAACGAGTTGTTGATGTTTCACTGAACAGTCTCCCCAGTTGCAGATGGCTTGAAATCAGCGTCACAGATGCTGCTAGATGTTTGTCAGATGTCGGATTTATCCGGACATTCAAGTAAGTACGCCGAATGCGAACGCATTTCCCGTGAGAAGTCGCAGTTCGACTCGTAAATTTCGTCCCTCGGCGTGTCACTGTCAGTATTCCAACCGCTATCCTCTGTCTAAAAGACAACATTTCAAATAGGCTGATCAGCTGACATTAATTTTTATTATTAGAAGCAGACAAGAGTCCTGTAGACCTAAGGAAACCTCCGAGAAGCAGCCTTTGCTATGAAATGTTTGCCACTCCATTTTCTTAGACTCGTTACATTAGGGCGTGGACCAGTTTTTCACTCGCCTTCTCATCTTCTCATCGATTAACTCGTTTGAGCGCTGAGTTCGAGAAAAGGCTCTAGGGGAACACATATGGTGAGATATCTTTCTGCCCTGCAGACGGAATTTGAACCCCCGACTTCCAGAATGACAGTTCAACATGCTAGTCACTATTACAAATCAAAGTGAAATATAAAGGTTAGGCCTGTATAATAATAAAACAAGCATGCATCTGTACTAATTTCTTGTTTCTGAGAGTTCACCTGTATCTTTGGTTTACAATATTAATAATAGACCTGGTAACCGGCCTCGTCAAATTCGTAACATGAATACACTGATTTTCAGTATAGCCGACAATCCAATTTGACTGTAAAGAAAGGGGGACTTGAGGGATGAAAAGCAAATCCTCCCTGTAAGGGACTTCGCATAACATAATAAAATGTGACCACATATTTGTATAGCGCCTTCTGTGTAGCTCTCAAAGACGATGAAAGCATTTATGAAAGCATTCGTGATTTGCCTGCGTTTTGTCAATTGCACTTGATTCGACCCAGGCCACAGAATGGAACTTTGCCAGCGTTAATCCGTGCGCTTAAAGTAACTGCTGAAACTTACATTTGGCTTGATACGACTTGTTCCTTCGGTCTCGTCTCGACCGTCTCGATTGTCTCGATTGTCTCGACTTTCTAGATTGTCTCGATTGTTACGATTGTAGTCGGTTCTCGAAGCTCGCGAGAAACGACCGATGACCTGAGGGTAGCTGTCTGCATCGCTCTTTGGCACCGCCGAGAATCGTGCTGCTCCTGTCACCGAACTCAGTTCAGGGTTATAGCCATGGCTACAACCCTTGACACTATGGAAATGGAAAGAAATCGAGTATAACTTTTGTATCACTATGCCAATAACTAACCACTTCCCTGCTGTCACTACATGCTCTTTAGCATAAATTGGGGAGGGGGTATAATTAGCTGCGGTTGGGATAGAAGCTCTTGCGGTTCTAGATCCAGCACAGTCCTTCTCTTTTAGTGCTATAACTATGTTAATCATTGTAACATCTCGCTCGTAATTTTTGTTCAATTGCTCTTGTGGGGTTTGCACCCCAGTAGAACATCTTATCTCATCTTGCCTCATACGACCTCAAAATTGCATATATTTATGTATATCTTGGTCTTATTTCGGCTCTACATTTTCTAGTGATCTGAAGTCGCGCGTCTGGAGAAATGTCATCCAGATATGTTTTTTAAATTAATCTAAAACTTAGCACAAACACAAACTGCTATGGTTGTTGTGGCTGTTGCTGCCCGAAGACTTTTCACGAATCTGCCGATGATATGGGTATGTACTCTTCGCCTTCACATTCTAATCTTTGGTCCCGTAAAGTATGGTAATCCGACGAAGACTACGTTTTACGAAATATCCCACAAACATTTTGAAAATTAAAGTCTAGAATTCTTAGCCATGGCCATAACGAAGTGTCACGCATACCAACACATCACCCTGTTTTACATTCGAACCACTGGCTACTTGTTGATAAGAGCATCAAGTTAAACTGTGTCCCACAGCTGAACAGTTGTTACAATGATATCACTCGACCAACCTTTCTTCACTCACTGCTCACCCACCAGTCTTTCAAATATTGTATCGATCATCAGCTATAGAGGGCACTAGGACAGGTTGAGCTTCTGGTCACACGCTGGCCTGAAATCCCAGTTCGGTCCACTCTGTCAGTTCTTCTGCATCTTTGAGGTCCAGACTCAAAATTCATCTTCTTTCCTCCTTAATTTGCTTAATTTACCCAGCGACGCCTGGTTTCTTGTCCTACTGACCTGTCGGATCTGATCTGCATCCGTCACACGATTGTGACTCCCAAAAGAACATCGATTGATACCTTGTGAATATTGGTGCTATCGACGTCTTCAGGCTGGGTTAGATTAGATTAGGTTAGGTTAGGTTAGGTTAGAGTAGATTAGGTTAGATTAGATTAGTTTAGGTTACATTAGGTTAGATTAGATGAGGCTAGATTATATAGGGTTAGAATAGATTAGGTTAGATTAGATTAGTTTAGAATAGATGAGGCTAGAATTAGATTAGGTTATGTTAGATTAGGTTAGATTAGATTAGAATACCTTAGATATAAAGAAGCATTGTAAAAAATCGATTACATTGATCACTGATTTTTATCTGGTTCTACCTTTTGTTGTAGCCAGAGTAAGTAGACCGATGTGTTTGATGGCATGAGTCGTGGTTCCTCTGTCAAACGAAACAGGACAACCTATGTCAATTTCTTAAGTTAGGCCTTCTACCGTCAGTTGGGCAATTGCAGTTGACTACCTAATTCTCGTAATGATACTGTCTGATGCAATCACCTGATCACCTGATAACATTTAGCCTACCGATGACTATGTTATCTTTGGCTGGCTGACCGATATAGGGAATGGCTCGGGGTTTCACTCCAGTGCCCGCAGTGTAACAGGTGAGAGAATTTTTGTCACCAGTTTGGAGAAAGGTTGTTCTATTGTTGCATCGCCGTTATCGCCTTCGCTCTTCTACCGAAGGATCATAAGCCATCAACCACTGTAACTCATCTCGCACTAGCATGGTCCGTAACCAGGGACCATAAATGACGTGGCACCCATTCAAACTGGCATCGGTGATGAAGGATCTCACCCGCTAAATTCTTTGAAAAATGAGAAGGTTCGAGGCTGTATATGGCAGCTATATGAAAACGTATACATTTTACCTATGAGGATGTGTAAAGACTAATCGATCAAATTACCTGATCTGTATCGATAAAAGTTTGTTTGTTACATTAGGCATTTACATGCTTGAAATTGGAATCCCTTAAAGAGAAATTATAATAAATTATCCTCATTTCATGTTCCTGAGCTTCTCCAACCGAAAGTCTATGGACTTCTCTGAGCGTGTTAAGCAAGAATTTTTTCTATGTTTCGCCACATCCAAGCCATGAATCGGGGCCAGTAGCACAAATAGGATATTCCGTCACATCGACAAATACTTCCTCTGACAATTTAATTGTGCAGTATAAAACTGAAGTTGTATTTTGACAAGAAAAAGACCTTGTTGTACATGGGCATGTATACCCCTTAGGCTAATGACGTAATTCCCCAACATTTACCAGCCAACGCTTCCTCCTCATTTCTTTGGGAGTAGTGCCCCAAAATACAAACAGGAGTGTGTGTAAACATAACGGTATTGACAACTCAAATAGGACATAGATGAGACAATAGAAGGCAAAATATTTTTACGATAAAAACGCATATTGACATGTATAGAACACGATTGCATACTCGCAATCCTGCAGGCTATATCAAAACGTATACCATTTCACAATTTTTCAAAGACATCAAGGATTTGAGAAACAAGAGAAGAAAGTGTAGTTATGGGGAAAGAATGCATTAAACACTACACTGTGTCATTGGCTACGTACCTTCCCCTTTCCACAATCCACAGCCGATGTCGGTATATCGCTGCAAGTAACATCGCCTGATACCTCACCTTTATTCCTATAGAAGGAATTCCTATAGAATGAAAAACATGATTGCTTCTGCTGTCATATAAATAACTAATCATCCCAAGCCTAGTTAGTGTGGCCATAAAATGTAAATCCCCTCCTCAAATAATTATTCTTGGCTCCTAATCCAGCCTACGATGCCTATTAAATTGATCTACTTTAGGCTTAGAAGAAGTGAAATAGTAGTGGCAAGAATATTAATGACAAATAGTATTTAATAATACAACAATAGTGATTATTAGTATTACTAACAGTAGTCGTCGTCGTCGTCGTCGTAGTAGTAGTAGTAATAGTAATACAATTATAACTTTAAGTGTACTTGTAATATGAGCAACGCTTTAAGTTATCGGCAGAACTCGACTGAAAAAATAACCGAAATTGAGCGATGAAAATTTACTAGTCTGATATATACTGAATTCTTGAAATTCAATTCTCTGAAAATTTGAAAGAATTGAATTATCATTTTGTTCTACCCGTTGTAGCATCTGAGGTAAGTAGATGTCGACTGAAGGGCGTTCGAAGTCTTTTCCTTCTGTAAAAGAGAAAAACAGGACAAATGCGAATCATTAGAAAAAGCTGCTTGAGAGGCGCGTTAAATGAACAAAGTAGAGCAGAGACATCTTCGACAATAACCTTCAAAGATCTTTTTTCAAAGATAACTGCTTCTTGTTACTGCATCACTGGTGGATCTAAAGGGGCCAACTTGACCATGGTTTCATCTTAAAATTGCTTTGGACTTAACCCCAAAACGAAATTAGCTACTTATCATGATCTTCACTGCAAATCGGCATAATTTATAATCTGTGGATACATGCCTCATGTGTATATTATCACAGACTGTTGTCGTGTAGAGCAGCCAGTTTTAAAAGCCATTTGCTGTTTTGCAAGTATAGAAAACGGCGCATGTTGAGCCCCTTGTAATTTCAAAATCTCACAACCGTTTGACTTGAAATTTTAAACTAGTGATCGTCTCACCCAAATCTCAAAACATGTGGAAGTTTGGAAGTTATACCCAACTTATAATTCCTTTATTCATCTTTTTGGTTTTATGTCCTTGGGTGAGCTACAAGTCATTTGTTATTCCCTACGGCTTCACACCCATGACCGTATTATTCCTCCCGCTGATAATTTAACGCGTAAATGTTTTATTATTAGGATGTTGTATGCATATTAAGTTTGTCTTTTGTTCTTAAATACTTGTTAACCTACTATTGGTCAATAAAGAATTTACTTGCTTACTTACTTACCACCATGTTCATGGTGCAAAAAAATTTAAAACTCACTTTTATGTTAGAAAAACCGTACATGATAATGGAATATCTTTCCATTTTAAGGGCTATTAACTTGAAGCTTTCAAAAGCAGCAACAATAAAGCGCCAATAATTTCCGAACCTCACTGCTTTGACAGATGACCAGTAGTAAGGTTTGGCGCTATATAATTATAATGGCTCACTATATATATATTATATGGAAAGACGCAGATAGGTTCAATAAAGTTACAAAAGATTGATATGCGTCTACACCAGACCATCTGGTGTTCACTCGGCCCTTCCTGCTTTCTGGGTGGGTAAATAACAACAAAACAAGTCGGGAAGTTAGCAGTTGTGCCTTTTTCTTGGATTCTGTGGTTGTATGTGCGCCACAGCCGACAGATCGTTCACAATGCGATAGCATTTCTTAGAGTTTTGCGGTAGTCCAGTGGTTCTGATTCGCAACAGAGGAGAAATTTGCTTCCAGATTTCTCCTCCATTTTCACCCCTTGCCAACTCAGCTATAATGAGTGCAATAAACGTAAATTGTAAGTGGAAGAAAATCAGGTTGGGAAGGAGAAGGTCATTTCCCGCCTTTATACGCCGAGGTTAAAAAAATGAAGTCGCTAATAGGTCATACCCATGGCTGCCTACCGGGGTTAGCTTGAGGGTCTGCTCTTCTTCCTATTCTTTGTGTAGTTGTGTAAAGAAATTTGTAACCTTTACATTTAGAAAAAAATTATGAAGCAGTCATGCTTTGAGTAAGAGTTGGTCGGATTACTTTCAGGTCACGGTTTTGTAGTTCACAGTTTCAACATTGGGCTCGCATTGGTGGTCCATAATCGGGAATTTTAACTGAATGTATCGCGTAAAGAAGTCATAGACTAGTGTTGTTTTGTTCTTGGTTATTATGTACTTTTAAAGAGAATCGATTTTTGTTTACGATACCAGAGAAAACATCAAATTGTAGATCATATAGTGTTTCTTACCAGCATCGTTGAATTATCCACATTCATTTTCGACTTCTTTCTGCAAATGACAGAGCCTTGTATTGTTTATGTAATGTTGTGCAAGCAGATTAAGACATGATAGATTCTACAATCAAATTAATGATTAAAATTCTGACGTTACTACAAAACTGTAATGAGTTATGCGGTTCATTACTCGATAATGTCCTGAACGAAAGAAGATTAATGATTGTGTCAGAATAATACAGTATTATGTCTTTATTATACCTTCGGGATCTTACTGAGCTGCCGGCGACAGAAGGTTTCTTGCTGACTGAGGAATTCTGAAGAAGGAAACAAATTATTTTTTTTACCACAGATTGTAAAGACATAATGGAGAATGTCTACTTAACAACAGTAACATTGCAATGCCCTATATTATATTGTTTTTTGCTTTGTTTAATATTACAAGAAATTGGCATATCATGTTTACAGATCTTTATAACATTAATTATAAATTTATTAATATTAATATAAATGGCTATGCTAAATAATATGAAATAAATATTAATATTTATAATATTTATTAGTTATTAAAGAATATTATTAATTAATATTAATACTAGTAATATTTGTATCAATAATAATAGCAATATTACTAATAATATTAATAATAGTAACATTAGTAATAATGTAAATTATTAATATTAATATCAGTATTTAATATTAACATTAATAGCAGTAGCAGTGGTAATTGATATTAAAATTAGTATTAAAAGTAATAAGATTAATATTAATCAGTGTAAGCATTGATATAATATTAATAACAATAACTTCACTTGCAATGCATTTTCTTTAAGAGAGTTTTATTGATAAAAGTCAGTGGGATACGGTAGCCAAATAAATGCAGAAAGATTATTAATAATAATAATAATAATAATAATAATAATAATAATAATAGAGGCTGTGATGACAAATTGTTCATCTGTTTTGTAATAATAATGGTCCTATAAATAATAATGATGATAATAATATTAATAATAATAATAATAATAACCTACATATTAATGGTGATACAATTCTGTTGAATTTCAGCTCAGGAATGTTCATAAAGAAGTAGTCAGATTCTTTGATTACGCAATTGTAATAGCAACCTTATGACACATTATTTACCATTATCGTCTAAAAAATCGACATCAGCATCACCGTAAATAGCATCAGCATCATCAGCATACTCATCTTCATAGTCGTCGTCGTCGTCGTCATCGTCAAATTATCATAAGAATTTTCTTACCCTCTTCGATGGAGGACCGGTGTAGGACCCGAGGCTGTGAAAAAGTTCAATAGCAGTCCACGTTATCGTACAGAAATAGGTTACGTAGAGTAACTGAATTACGGACCATCGCAAAACTGCTGTTTGAGTAAAACCTTGTATTTGTTTATTGCTTTATTTATTTACGTCAAAATGCACAAAAACAACTGCAAAGAGGTAAGAATCGGTTAAGAATTTGAGGAATTGGTCAACGCCACACTAAAGTTACGTCAGGAGACAAAGTTTATTCAAGATAGGCTAACTTATTAGGTGTAATCTGGAGGTTAGAATGAAATGCTTAATACAGCGTAGGAGGATTGAGGACAAGAGGAGTGTATTGTACAGGCAGTAACATGTTGAGGAAACTGAAGTGAAAGATGACCTTTTGGCATTCGTTCCACTGAATTTGTACAGAGTAGAATATAGAACGATTAATAGCTCATAGGCTACAAGGATTTGGAAGAGGCGACAGAGGAAATGAGAATGAGAAAAGTATAAGACAGAGTAGGATTGAATAGGACTATCTGGATGGTGTAGCCGGCGAATTAAAAAAGGTTTAAAGGTATGATGCATTACTGTGCAGAAATACAGGATCAGTAGTAGGCTACTGTATATATTGCATTAAGACATTACTACAGGTTTTCACTCGTACTAATCTGTGTGACTAAGAAGTCTTTCACAGCAAGAAACTATCGTTATCATGATGAATGTTGTAAATAAAAACGATTGTCATTAGCTTTAGTGTATTTTCAGTATGACCGAGTATTTCTTACAACAACTGCAGCTGTTATTAGAGAGAAACTGATTGGAGTCAAGCCTTTGATGATGTCGATGACCTTATGATTATTAAAAATGGTTACAGGACCCATGTAGTTCCCATGCAGCCACAGGCAGAAGCATCAAGAATAGCAGCAGCAGCTTAACAATGTCGAATCTAATCTGACCTAATCATCTTATCACTTCGTTATTAAAATGCCATTATCGTAATGCGCAAGCAGGGCATCAATCGACGACCGTTTCAAATGAAAACGTTTAGCAGTTATTTGAATTTTTAATTAGTTAATTAATTAGTAACTTTAATGGTGCCGGTGTCTACTGTGCAAGACATCAACCGATGGCGCACAATACCAAGATGTAAACAGGTTATTTATAATTAATTAATTAATTAATTAATTAATTAATTAATAATATTTTAATAGTTCGTAATTAAAAAATTAATAATTAATATTAATAATTAATTAATACTTAGCGTCCTCTGTGCTCGGTGACCTTGAAGGAACCTGACCCTCAGCGAGGTTAAAGTTTAGCTTTGAATTCTTTCTAGTAGTCAAGTTCTCGTTCCCTTTGATTTTCGGATCTTTAGAAACTTGTGGATCAGATTCAGCTTTGGTGGCCTCCTGCAGCAGCAAACAACTTCTTCATCATCATCATCATCGTCATCATCATCATCATTTCATTATTTTCTCCGAGAAATAGCAGGCGTAGTTGCGGCGCATAGCGTCCAAAAGTCCCTTAGTGTTGTTATTTAGCAAAAGGCACTGTGACCATAAAATGCAGTAATGAAGTTGGGTCTAACTTTCCTTCATGAATTAATGATGAGATCGGATGTGCAGATTGCACATGAATTGATGACTGCATTGGAGAGTAGGTGATGGTAGTGCAACTTCGAAAGACGGCAAATGATTCGTGGTGCTGCTGCAGCGACTCCACTTTCTTAGCGTCGGCATATAAGGACAGGTGGCTAATCGCCACCTGATACACTCGTATTGTAGTCGAGTTCGCTAGAGGGCGAAAGTGGAACCAATATATTCGTAATTGTATTCGTAAATTCGAGATTTCTACAGCTAAGTTGCGAGAACCAGATTACTAGCAGGCGCTCAGTCAAAACAAAATCGATAGGCAGGAAGGATCAGATTCGGTTCCAGGTCAAGATCTAAGGGTCATGCAGGCAGACAGTCGAACGGCTACGATGGATGGTGTTTGGAACTGGAACGGACGGAAAGACAGATAAGGAGAAGAGGAAGAATCAGGATAGGATTTGTGGAAGAGAAATGTTTTCAGCCTTGAGTGAAAGACCTACGCAGAGATTGCAAGGGTGAAGTATTGGTGAGTTCGTAGAATGGGTCAGACAAGTATTGAGTCAACGTCACTCGTGACGGAATATTGAAACGGCGACTTTTGGGCGAATAGTTTAACATGTTAATCATAATATTTCCTTCTGACTTTGGCACCATCTAACTTAGAAATGAAAGACGTTGTTTAAGCTACGCTGATCTATAAGAACACACATTGCCGATTACAGGCAATCTGAAAACTTGGTGAACTAGTCTCGTAAAGTCAGTAGGCATGAAACAAGTACACTGTGGTCCATGATCGGTCTATGTTGCTGGTTAGCTAGGAATTCCTATTTCTTTATAGGGTATGCAGGCTGCCTGCGTCGTTGGGAACTAGGTAACAAGAAAATGCGGTTTTAGACAACAGGAATTAATGTCAAGTCCTTTGTTGTCTGAAAGGCTTATTTATGTGTGTTTGTATGTGTGCTTCTTATTGTAGCGGCTTGGTCATAAGACAGGTCTGTTTGGAAAGAGGCAGGATTAGCCATGACGCACTTTAGGTAGCCACGAAGTGCTGCGCTTGTGTGCACCGTTCCTCCTGTTTAGCTGCATAGGATTTTTAGAAATTAATCTTATTGAATTTAAGTTGAATCTAATAATAGTTTAATAATAAGGCCGAAGAGACTTCTTTGTTTATTTTTTTAGCAAAATAATGTGCAAGAAAAGGTCCTATCGTTTGAATGTATAAGTCCTTAAATTTCTGTTTATGTCAAGTAGTCAGTGACATTAAGACACCTTTATTTCTGTCTGATTAGGCTGGCCACCATATAAGCAAGACAGGGCAGGTGGGTTGAATTAAAGTGTCATGTGATGCGCAACTATTGTCGTGAAGAATGGTTGCATGGCTTCATATATACGAGTCAAACTGCTTTTGAAATTCAGTGAGCGAATTCGTATCGTGTACATATATACGGTCGAGGGTGACGTCAGGAGAAGCCCGTGTTCGAAACCCGGGTCAAATATACTGACTGAAGCGCGGGAGAGGGTACTGAGGGACCGTCTGTTTTTTTTAGAGAAGACTAGAGAGAGGATCTCCTGTTGAGTGATCTATAGGGGTATCCAATCCCCCGAGGCAGAATTTACGAACTGTTTTGATCGATAATTACCAGTACAATTGTATAACTGCCGATACAAAGACCTGGTACGGAAACTTACTCCGGAGTCCTATACACGGAGATGGAGCGAGAGACAGGTGATAGTGGGGAGATGCGTCGCCCGATATGCATGCACCTAGGGCGGAAAGAAGCAGAGGCTCATCGTAAGACTCCTCTGTTCCAGTAACCAAGAAATCGACTGGTGTCTCAGGTTATTGGCGGAAGCGGGAGAGTTACGAGATGTTGAATGACGGTGAAGAGAAAGTCCTTAGTAAAGAAGGTACGCAGAAAGGGAACGACTATTCCCAGTAAAGGAACGAACCCTGTTCTGAGTAAAGGTCATCCTCAGTACGTTGCCCATCCGGCGACCGCGGAAGAGGCAGAATCGGATCCCGAAACAGAGCCTAACAGTGTTGACTCCCTTAAAGAAGCGACCAATTCTAAACCTTCCTTAGAGAGAACGAACAGTACAGAAGGAGACTATACGAAAAGGCCATTTTACATCGAAAGTAGAAGGGCAATGAGGCGGGTGGATCGGAGCCTAGAGCTGTGTTGGAGTTACCCGCGCCCTGCGAAGTTATGTCCCAACCGAGAACGCTACAGCATATTTGCTTGTATGTCGACGGTATGCTTAGGTTTGAGCATATGTTTCAAGTGGGAGGAACTGCACCGGTCACCTATGCAAAACGCGTCGAGTTTAAGATACTTAGATGCGTAACTGCCTTGCAGGCTGTGCTCCCTCTTATCTCTGACAGTTGGGTGTCTCAATAACATCCATATCAAAAGCATCCATACGTGACCTTAGATACTTTCGTTCTGCTGCCCGTTGTGACTTGGTTGTTCCACCAGCCATAACTTCGACGGTGCAACATAGAAGCTTCGTTCTGGTCGGCTCATCTTTCGGGAATAAGCTGCCAATATAGCAACCTGCGACTAGAGCTTCTTGGCCTTTCGTTGTCAGTTTTTTAAGCGCTTAGAAGCCAATCTATTCGATCGCGGTTTGAAACGCCTCGGATCAGTTCTCTTTATGTGGCACAATATAGACTTTGGATTACAATTAAAAATTACAATAATTATGTGTAAAATGCGAATCTGATTGGTTGCAGATACCGGAATGTTCGGATTCGATATCCAGATGGCTTCCGGCTGTTTTCCGGCGTGAGCGTGCAGCTCTGAACTGGATGCGCCAGATTGCTGCGCTGCGGCAGGAGACGTCGATGCGTTGAACTGGTCAGCGTCCTGCGGTCCAGGACCAACACCATCCTCAAATTGCTCGCCCGTCGCTGTCTGATCTTCTCCAAACTGATCTTCTCCAGGCTGATATTCTCCAGGCTGATCTTCTCCAGGCTGATCTTCTCCAGGCTGATCTGATCAAATACATCCAAACAACTCCTCTCAAAGTCAGATGTACAACATCTAGTAATGGCAACAATAACAAAAACAACAGGGTAATAGCACAATATAGTGTTGTACATGCCTCTATCAACAACTGTCCTTCATGAGTGGTCTTAATATTGGCGGATCTAGTCTGAAAAACATGAAAGCAAGAACGTACTTTATGATATTTATGTGTTATATATTATATATATATACATATATATATATATAGCAGAAAGCTACGAACGGCACGATGGTCTTTCGGTAACGCGTTTGGTCAATGATCATGCGGTTGCGGGTTCAACTCCGTGTAATGACCCTGGGAAAATTGTTTGCGCACATCGTGCCCTGTCACCAAGCAGTATAATTTGGTATCGGTGTAAGGGCCCATCCATATATTACGAACGCAATCAGGGGAGGGGTGATCGGATTTAGGCGATTTTGCGTATGGGTGCCTATGGCGAGAGGGTGGGTCTCGACAAAATGTTTACGTATGCAAAATAAATTTCTAATTATGACGTCCACATTAGCCTATTTATAACACTGTATTATCCTACAGTCTTCCGATGGCATTTATTACATTATATAAAAGCAATGCAAAGTTATGCTGTGCTGTGAACCAGACACTACAGCGCCACCTGCTGACAAAGTAGAAATATAAAAACTATTAACATAATCGATCTCAGCCCAAAGATTCATTAATCAAAATTAAGTACATATTTTCCAGATGATTCCCAAGTAATATTATCCTTAGTACTTAGCAAGCCACCGAGAATATTTAAAGTCGTGACCACCTTAAAACACTCTTTCATAGACCAGTTCAGATTGTTCAGACATAAAGTTATGCAATATCAAAATCAGAACTAAAAACCAAATCACTGACTATATTCCTGCTTTATAAATTTTATGTTGTATTAAAACTTTTTCTAAATGTAATTGATAGTGTTGGTAATAGTTTTTTCTTCATAACAGTTAACAAATTTTAGCTAGCAAATATCTTTTTTTTAACAAAAATAAATCGTAGCCTACGGTAAAATAAATGTCTTATAGATGACTTTAGTTAATTAACTTTTGTAAAGGGGAGTTAGAGAAGCTGGGTTCTAGGTACGCATGGGGAGGGGGTTCACAAAATGTATGAGGGTGCAACAGAGGAGGAGGGGGTATGAAAACATAATTTTTTGCGTAGGTAAATATATGGAGGGGCCATATAAGCTGCGAAGTCCTGTGTTGCACTGGCCCCATGTCCAATGCCTTGGGGTTCGTCCATTGCCGGCTCAAAGGCCTAAAGAAATTAGCACCTCCCCTAAGGACCCCTATACGTCTGACTTGTGGGATATGGGATACTTTACTTACTTACTAAGAAGAAAGGCTCTCCAAGTCCCTTTGTATGCATAGGTTATGTATGCAATTCTATGCGCAGATAAACAACAAGGTATAGGCCTAAAATGTACATGCATTCAAAGAAAATTAGTTTCTCTTGAAGCGGCGCGATATAAATTTCTAATTTCAATTACCAACAAAATCGTATAGCTAGTGCGTTTAATGGGTTTATGTGCATCGCATAAATTATATCAACGATGTAAAATTATGCACATATATTTCAATATATACAATATAATACAGACCATAAACATACACAGATATATGATTATATACATATACGTATATATATATGCATGTATATTTTTTGTATGTTTATGGTTTGCATAATTTGTTGCATGGTCGGCTCGTTAACGTCGTTTGCATCTATTATGTAAAATGGCGCTTCTTATCAAACAAAAAACCCGCGAAATCTCCCGCGCAGCCTCTAGTGTAGCAGCAGCAGCAGCTGCAGCCGAGTCAGAGACAAACTGTTGCATCGCGCCGAAAAGATCGCGCCATATCTGAATTCGTCCGCCCCCCGCGGACCCCCGCTCCCGCCTCTGCTGCTGCTGCTGCCTATGTCTTGCGATTCGGTGCTGTGCCTGTGTGCATGGGAGCCGGGCGGGCGGGCGACGCAAACCCAACATCCTCCCGCCCATGCACCACCAAAGAAGGCATATATTTCTTTAAATATTCAAAGACCGCGCGGTATCAGACTGACATTTGGACAGACGGAGAGACGGAGGAAAAGGCATATATGAAAGACAAACAACCCTAAGGAAAGATTGAAAGGCCGATGAAAAACGGAAAGACGGACGGAGAGGCAGACCGACAGATGGACTGAGAGAGAGGGACAGACTATGGCAAATGCAGAGACACGTTCAAAGGCGAACTCCCGTGAAGCATTTTGGCTCCGTCACGACTGGATCCAATCGACCACCTCCGCCGCTAATCTGATCTAAATACTTCTATAGCGCCGTTATCATAATGCCCAAGGCATCAGTCGATGGTCGCTTCAAGTCAAAAGCGCAATTCAAGAACATAATCCGTTGGAGAAGCCGGGTCGAATTCCGATGGGTCAGAGAAACCAAAGCCAGGCTAGAGTGTGTAAGCAAGTTGAAAGAGATGAGTCTTTAGTTTTGACCTGAATGGGAAGACAGGCATCGTACAGAGACATATGCACTAGGGAAAAGAAAAAGAGGAACAAGCAAATAAAGCTAATTGTGACTGCGACAAATAACAGGTAAAGAAAAGATAGGGGGACAGAAGGACGAACGGGGAAACAACATAGGTGTTTTATGTAGGCAGATATAGCAAGTATACCTTCTTCATCAGATGTCTTTGACTTCATGCAGTTGCCCATCTCTAGCTAAAAGCGGCCCGATACTGAGCAGCGAGGTCCTCATTCAGGTTTCGCCGGGTCAGCTGCCGCAGAAGTAGTAGCTCTCATGTTTGGCTCAGATGTTAACAAGGTCCAGCTTAACTCAGATGTTTCACTTCTTTTTTACAGTTCGATTAAACAATTATGAGCAGAAATATTTGTGCGAATGACGTCACAATTGCGTGTTTAGCCAGACATCAATTTCTATGACGACTGTAAGTGCTAACAATTAAAGTAATAAGTTTTAATAATTTCTTGTTTGAATTAATTTAAGCGCCGTTCGTGTTGTGGATGCCGCACATCCTGTGTTTCTGTATTTCATTGTTTGCATGGGCGGTCCAAGTTCCCGATCTCTTAATTTGTAGCCTGAGAGGAAGCCTTGGGTATGAAATGTTAGCAACTTTATTTTTTAAACCTTCGCATATAAGAGCGAGTGGTCAGTCCTCTCCTGTCGTCTGATCTTCTCACTGACAGTAAACGGTCGAGTTTGCTATGGTTTGAAAAGAAAAGCGAGATCCCGCCTTTACCAATACAGCGGGGCTAAATCAGCTGAGAAAAGGTTGGGGGTGAGATCAGAAATGAATGCTGCTTTAACATTAAGTTGAATCCAGGTCTCAGTAAGAGCAGGCTTATTCAAGGAATGTTCAAAAACAAAATTATGTAAAGCTGCAGCTTTATTTCAAAAAGAACAATGTTTATTTGGCAAAGCTCCAGAATATGAAGTCTAATCCAGGATTCATTTCAATATCACCAGCCAAAAGAAGCTACAGAATCAGATACAAAGACAACATGACTTTGCATGTAACACAGGACGGAAAATAATGTTACTTGTATCATCCAGCAGCAACAGATACGACTGAAGAAGCAACAACAGGAACCAGGAATAACGAACGAACCGGAGTCAAGTTTAAAAAAAGACCAGACCGCATCGATGCCAGCGTGAACTCAATAACAAACCTGTCTCTGCCAGATTTGACAATGAGCAGAAACAGGCTCATTATGCAGTAAAAAAGCAAGTAACGTAATGGGGCAGCCATAAAACCAGTCATAGAACATAAAACACGAGGAAAAGGGGCACAGCAAGTAAAAAACGAGAGACCTAAATAATAAACAAACAGTCCTTCGGTTCATGGGCGGCTCATGAACGTAGGCAAATGAGTGCTAGTCATGTTAGTGTGGGCCGAAAATCTCAGGCTAGCTTAAGTGACTGTTCTTCTCCTTCTCCTTTCCTCATCCTTCTCCTTGTCCTCCTCCTCCTTCTTCTTCTACTTCTTCTTCTTCTTCCTCATCCTCCTCCTCTTCTTCTTCCTTTCTTTTTTCTTGTTTTTCTTCTTCTTCTTCCTTTTCTTTTTTCTTGTTTTTCTTCTTCTTCTTCCTCGTCCTCTTCTTCTTCTTCTCTTTTACCGACTTTCTGAGTGAATTTCATACTTCAATATCTTCTTTTTCCCCCCTTCTGAAATAGTTATTATTGACTACTTTAATATTCATATTGATATAGCTAGTCACTGTGCTTCTGCATTTCTAGATATGTTGGAAGGGTTTGACATGAGACAGCTCACAACCTTTACTACATATAATAAAGATAATTCTGTACCTGGGACGTCTTTGTGATTCAAAATCATTATATTCTTGTTGAATCTTTCAGATCATGTTACCCTCTTCTCAAAGTTCGACTTCCCATATAAAACCGACTCCGAATTCTTAAACTCTTCGAATTTCGCCCTTGACATCAAATTGATTTAAATAAGCTAAAACATGCTATTTTGACATTTCCTTTATTGGCTATCATTAGCATAAACAGATAATGAGCTGTCTCTGCAGTCATTCTACCTTAACTAAGCTCTTTGACAGGCAAATTCCTTTTAGAACTAAGAAATTAGCAGAGCTCATATCACAGCCTTGGTTTCTTGGTTTTACTCTGTCGAATCTTAAGCTAGGTGTCGCAGAGGTCGATTGAGCGTAGGTGGCGCCACTCTCGTCTTTTTTCGGACCACACTAGATTTAAGCAACAGTGCAACAAACTTGTGCAACAGACTTGTTTCATCTGCCAAATCTGCATATTTAACAAATTCAATCGCAGAAAGTCATCACCGAAATCCTTGTGAATGTCTTTGAATAAGTTATTACATCGGGAGAAGGTAAGTTTATCCTCCTCTCTACTCCACTGCCCGTGATCTTGCCAGTAAATTCTTGACCTTTTTACAGGCAAAATCTCTGGATTAACGCTGAAATTTGTCGGTTCCTACCCATAAGATAAATTTATTCATCATAATTCTTCGCCTTTTTATCTTAGGCTACTTTCAGCCTGCGAATCTTGCAGAGGTGCGCAAATTCATCTTCTCCTGGGACAAAAACTGTCTCTTTGACGTCATTTGTACATCTCTTCAGAAAAAGTTCTTCGATGTTCTGGGTCCAACCAGTGAAGCATTTGTCAATTTCTTATTGCATGCTGTAGTTTCTGCTAAAGGAAATTTCTTCCATCCTAGCGAACTGTCTAATTTCAGATCTATTTAAGCTTTGAATTTTGTATCTAAACTTCTTGGACGGGCGGTTATGTTCTAAGCGATTTCACGTCATGATCCAACTCGCTGATCTCACCATTTTCAGTCAGTATATGTATACCGTAAGTTTCATTCAACTGAATCCGCCTTTCTTGATGTTAATAATGACATCATGATTTCTAAATATGGATAAGGGCAGGATGACGGCGCTTGTTCTTCTTGACTTGTCTGCTGCTTCCATACTGTCGACCATTGTATTCTTTTGCATCCTCTTCAGCTTTGGTTGGGAGTTTCTCGTCCCGCCCTTCATTGGTTTGTTACTTATCTTATCAGTCCACTTATACTCAGTCAGTATATCTAACGATAATTATTCGTCTAGTGCTTTGTTGACATACGGTGTCGCGCAGGGTTCCGTGCTTGCATGCTGATCTTTTGTAGACATTTTATAACACACCACTAGGATATCATTTCTATGCTGATAATACTAAGATTTACATTTCGTTTGACAGTTTGTCTTGTCACTCGTCAGTGCAGCTGTTGTATACTGCCTTTGAGGAGGTGCATGTCTTGAATGGCGGCTAATCAACTCCTTCTGAACCTGTCGAAACTCAATTTTTAATACTGGCACTCCACAGCAACTTAAGAAGTTTGAATGGCTTAAATAGTAAAACTGGGTGATTCACTTGTTGAGTTGACCAATGCTGCTCCTAAATTGGGCACTGTTTTTTTTATTCAATTATGTCTCTCACCGACAACGTAAGCCTAAGTGGTATTTTTGTAAGTCGTCATACTGTTATAATCGTGACATATTTAGAATCAGGCGTTATATTCCTATGTCTTCAAGAATTTCTTTGGCAAACGCATTGATTGATTGTTGTGATTCCCATCTTATCCGAATCACAAATTCAAACATGCAGAACTCTCTGGTTAGAGCTACAACTGATATGTCAAATAAGAGACTATAACCTCTGTACTTAAATCACTGCATTGGCTTCTTCTTCAACAAATGATCTATTTCAGATGGGGGCCCATAGTTTATAAAATACTGAACTCTGGCCAACTGTTATACATAAAATTAGTTCTTATTCCCCAGACTATTAAAATTTTTCAACCAGGTCGTATAAATGCTTTTTTTTTGGTAGTGCAAGAACAAGAACTGTCCTTGACGGACGAGATTTTTCGGTTGCTGGACTTAAATTTTGGAACTCCCCATCTGCATTCCTTTCGTTCTGCTTAGTCTCTTGTGTCATTCGGTGCCAATTTAAGACTTGTTATTTGAACAAGAAGCCAATGCAATGATTTAAGTACAGGGTTATTTAAGCTGTTATTTCTCAGTTGGCTTATCCGCCTTATACGCTGCCTCTTTGTTTCATCAGACCTGACTGCTGCTGATGCGCCATCGGTTGATGCCTTGTGCATTAGACACCAGATCTGTAGACGTTTATAATTAATTTACTATCTAGTAATATTATTTTATCGTCATTTTTGTGTCTACCTGCCTGCTTTGGTTATTATTAATTAATCACTAGGGTTATTATTATTATTATAAATTATAATTTTATCCTGGACTTTGTGTGCAAATTGGGCTCCCTGTTCACCATCTTGCTATAGACAACACCACCGGTCGAACTGTGGCCAAAATTCTACAAAAGTATGCGAGATACGCTGCGATGCCTGCAGTCTACGAGGTCGAGTCTTCTTAATCGACGTCGTCCCAGAGTAAGTGGGAGAGCTGCAAAATTCCTGTCTCGTGGAAGCCGCAGTAATGATTATTACCAGGCTATGATATCAGGCTGTGTATCCCCCGGATTCATGCGTAATAATTTGCCCGTATTTTACGAGTAGTAACAGTGACTGCAGTACACGTGTACTAAAGGTGTCATATATAGATAGGCGCTAGATCTGATAATATTGGTGTAATAAAAGACGACTATATATGTCATTCGTTGCAGAAGCAGTATACCTTAGTATACAAAATAATTGTTTATTTGATAAAATCCTTGTGACACAGTAGGCACTGTGCCTAGAGCCTACTTTATAGGGGCCTACGAAAGTCAAAAATGAGATATTGAAAAAAATTAATTTATTGATTGACCCGAAAACAGTAAAAGGAAATACAAATTTAATAACCTTAAAGTTTGTACTGAAACAGTTTAAGTTAAGCTGTGCTACATTGTGTTAACCTTGCGGCTCTTTGCATTAGCAAAATCGCATATAATGTCCTCAAATGTCATTTCCCGCATTAAGTCATTTTCAATTGAAAGTATATAGTGCAAGGGAAGATAGGCGTCAAGAAAGAATGTGAATGTGTTTGGCTCTAATGGCTCTAATGCAGAGTTGGCAGTTAGGGCCTACGAATGCGAGAGTGCCTATAGGGCCTACGACGACCT
Source organism: Norana najaformis (assembly GCA_964023275.1). Taxonomy (NCBI): domain Eukaryota; kingdom Metazoa; phylum Annelida; class Clitellata; order Crassiclitellata; family Hormogastridae; genus Norana; species Norana najaformis. The sequence continues at coordinate 37,918,104 of OZ029915.1, read as the reverse complement.
TAAAACGGCCCTGCTTGTGACCTACTGCATGCAATGGGTTAATACCCTTAAAACATGCACTCAGATAGTATGTAGACAGTTGACTGTGTCCATGGACAGACTAAAAGTAATCTGTAATGGTAATGGTTACATTTATATAATTAAACAAAAGAAATTTGCAGATAACGTTGTAAGTTTCCAGTGTTAAATACAACATGGTCAAGTTATAAGCTCCCTGCATGATCGTATTCACGTGACAGATCAACTAACACGTTATTAATTAATAGAACTAGTTATTCTGCTCTTAGTCTTGCAGTGCTAACAAATAGATGTTTCACAAAGTGTTCGTACAAAATAAATAATACAGGTAATGTAAAAAATATGTTTTGTAACTATAGGCCACTGCATGACAAGGAGGAAATAAGACCAGAGGAAACGACCAGAGGGAATTGCCTATAAGTTAAAATCCAGTCAGAGCCAAAGTTAAACACAGCACCTTTATGTGGTCGGCTTCCCCCCAAAATGTACAGAAGGCGTACAACATACAACATCTCAACACACTAAGTCCTATCCTATACGCCGCAGGAAACAATTTATGCACATATGCGCACATAAAAGTTTCAAGAAAGTATTTACGAGCTAAACGAATGTCCAGAAAAGATTCATAAACTTAACAGACACTTGCAGATGTTGACAATTATTATGACTGTAGGTTGCATTACGTTGTTCACCCCATCACCCCGCTGTACTCATATAATGACGTTTTAAAATCCTCAAACCTTGCAAGCTACCAGGGTGTCTATACAGCGAGACACACGATATAGCTTATAATTGGTGACTAAAGTTTCAGTGGTTATATGCCTCTGAGCTTGGTTAGATTCAGTCTCGTTCATATTATAGATTTGGCGAGCGTTATTCATTCATGTTATGTATAGGCCGCTAGTGCTCGCCAAATCTTTAATGTGTAAATTCCTGCCTTAGCGATGTTGTAGTTCTACTGGCTAATGCGTACTGGCCCTCTGCCATGGCTACTTCTAGAAGATATTCAGGGCTCAAATAGGATCCAGTGGAAAGATCGACGTGGTAAGATAAACAGGAACACTTCATCTCTCAGGACTGATAGGCGAGGATGATGATTACGACGACAACAATGATGATGATGACGACGACGATGGCTACGAAGACGATGACAGTGTCGATGGTGAAGCAGATATTTTCGCTGCAAGCATGAGCGTGTAGGAGAGCGTATAATTCGATCTTTGTTAGTCATAATTGTATTCTTCTGCATAACAAAAGCGCGGGGACAGAAATCCCTATCGTACACTATTCCCTCCCACGTCTAGCCGCTTCTTTCTTACAACGCCGATGCCCTTGAGACGAAGCGCAGGGTGAAAGCGGTGCTGTTTTTAACAGCTCACGACATCTATTGTACGTACACTACCGCGCCGGCATTTTCCAATATGGCTTCACGCCTGGGCCACGAATGATTATCTCGGCCTTAAAAAAACTCCTCGCAGCAGTCACAGCGACGGCTGCATACAGCGCTCCTAAAGTGTACAGCGCGGATGATGCAAGCACGCGCGCATGCCCGGCTCTCTCCCTCGCGCGCGCGCGCCGCAGAACCGATCATTGGCGGCACAGCGCGTACAGAAAAAGACGCAATGATTGTATGCGGCCATTATCGAGCGGCAGATATATCGAGGCCTATGCGTACATCAATGGTTGCATAACTCTTGGCTAGTTGTACAACCACTGCGTGCCCGTCGGGGTCGGGGTCTGGTCTGCCTATAGCGGCGGGGTATGCGCAGGCGGTGGCCGCGGCATAGGCGGCGGCAGAGGCGGCGATCGTCGGCCGCGATTGCGTCCTGACTGACTAACGGCACGCAGACGTGAAGGAGCGGACAAACAGACGCATATTTACGTGGATAAACACAGACGCAGGGAATAATATTTTATGATAAGCTGCGGTGGATCGTTTCAGTGACGATTTGCGCGGTTAACCACAAACCACAAGAATGCGTATTTAGTGTCATGGAGTGATCGACTGGACAGTTGAAAAGCTTAACCACATCGGGGCTCCCCCCGAAGCCACAGGTTCCTTATTGGTTTGTACAGCCACCCATGCAGTCGGCCCTTGGCGATCGACAATGGCCTATTGTAATGCAAATCAAATGATGTATAGGGAATTAGAGTTCTGAGATGGCGATGTGGCGGTTAACTTTTGAAATATGAAACTGTGAGAAAGGAGGAAAGGTTGTTGCGTTTTCTTCCGCTTGACACTGTCTTTATGGCTTTGGCTTACGTGCGCTGGTGCCTGCTATGACTGTCCCCAATGTCCGCGTATACAGACCCTGTATCAAGTGACTACAAAATCTATGCTAACTGTTTAGGCAAGAAATAGGCAGAATACAATTGGACTAAAATTTAGTCTAATTTAGCATTTAGTGCTGTGTATATAGATACGTGAGCTTCTGGCCTCCAGGTTACAGGATCCTCCTCACGTTATTTGAGACTATCTTCCACTGGCGATAGGCCTACGTGTTTCTCATACATTTCGCTGCTGCCCATAGCTTTAGGTCTTACCCCCTACTGCCAACCACAAATCTTACCCCGCTGGCCACATTACTTTTGCATTTGTTTTGCAAGATTTGCAGTTTGGAATAACTTGGAAGTGTATTTAACTCGACGTGGTATTTTTCAATAGAAAAGCTCAACCAAAACTTAAACATCCAGTCGAAGATGTTGGTTGTCTTTTGACATTGGCCCTCATTGGAATGTCCGATGATTTTCAACCAGCACGCGTGTCTCGGTATTCAGCCGTTTTCTTATCTAACTCTAGGCCGATTTCATGTGTATACCCAGTAAGATTTTTACGTATGGTTTTGTTTTTGGAGCGGTGAAAGGCACCGAAATGGCGCTCTAATGCGTTCATTTAGAAGCAAGTAAATCTCGTTCTCATGGGGCGAAGTAGTATACATCGAAAATCTGGGAGACAGATTTATCCCTGATAGGAGTGAGGTCTAATCTTTAGCAATTTTGTGCCTCTGCTCACTTACCAGCCGTATATTGTGGCGTTATATATATTTGTGGTGACTGGTAAATATTAAGAATTTTTAAATAAATATATACACTCTCTCCTTACTTGTGGGGCACGGTGGTCTATCGGTTACGCGTTTGGTCAATGATCAAGCGATTACGGGTTAGACTCCGTTCTGGTTCACCGTCGCTTCATTCTGCTACACCTGTTGAGTGATATCTTTCGGATCGGATTGCCACTTTTTTTAAATTTTACATCCCATTTAAAACACCTACAAATTATAAAACTTAAATTTCGACCTTGGCATAAATTTTATTTAAATATACTAAAGAATTATATCCTGGTTTCTTCTTTATGGTTATATCCAGCAAAAACAGCTAATTATCTTGCCGTGCATTTTCAAAGTACTTTAACTGAGCTACTTTGATAGGCAAATCCCTTTTGGGTCCAAGAAAGTCGTTAATGAGCGCATACCGCTGCTTTGGTTTAACCCTGACTTTTGTGATGCCAGGCTGCGTAGAAGTCGGTTGGAACGGTGTTGATGCCACTGCCATCTCTCATCCAATCGTACTATAGTTTTAACAACAATGCAAACTTATGCAAAATTTGTTTCATCTACCAAATCTGCATTTTTAGTAAGATTTTTACTAATTTAATATCTAAGAGTTCTGCTTCACCTACAGCCACGTGGATGGCTTTAAAGTTTAAACCATCCACGTGGTGTTGGGCGAAGCAGAACTCTCAGACATTAAATTAAATTTAAACAAATTATTACATCGTGAAAAGTTAATGTAGCCCTACTCTACATTCGGCTACCCAAAAGCTTGCTAATAAATTCCTGACTTTCTTGGCGTATAAAATTTTCGGTATTAGGCCAAAATTGGCTGTTTTTATTGTATCTCATAAATTTCTTCATCATAGTAATATAATTATATTCTGTCTTAAAGTAATTTCAGCTTCAGTAACACTTGCAGAGGTTTGTACACTTATCTGTTACCCGCTGCATGAACAAAAGAAGCTCTCTCGTGGACACTATTCTTACATCTCTTCTGAAACAGTGCTTGGGGCCTTGGTCCAGTCGTTACGTCTAGTATTAGCTCCTCATTAAATGGAGAACCCTTTCCGTCCGTTTTGGTCGTGCCGCAGTTCATCCCTTACTGAAGAAACCTTGAATTTACTCTGACGATCTCTCTAATTACAAGTCCATCTCAACTCCAAATAATTTTTTATCGAAAATTCTTGAACGAGTAGTTCAAATTCGCTAACATCCTCCTTCCAGTCAGCATATATCGTAAGTTCACTCAACGGAATCCTCACTTGTTGCTGTTCATAATGACATGATGCACTTCCAACATTTCTTTGGGGTTTCTGGTCCTGCACTCAGTTGGTTTGCTACTGTACATATCTCAGTTTTCGAACTCAGTCAGTATGTTTACACGTCAATCACTCGCCCAGTGCTTTGCTAGCATGTCATGTATGTATGTATCCAGGCACTTGTATAGCGCGTTTTAAGAAACTCACAAAGGCGCTGCAGGGTAGCTATCGAAGATTACCGAAAAGATGCGTCTTAAGACGAGCCGAGAATGTTTCCTGAGATGCTGAGGCGGCGAGAGATCGAATTTATGGGGGCAGACTGTCCCAAAGAAGCGGTCTCACACAGGAAAAAGCACGATTTGCCCGTGCAGGAGCGCGGAACTGTGAGCTGGCCACGAGCAGCAGAGCGCAGCCTTTGACGACCCGGTTGGCTCGCAACAGGTATCAGAAGCTCTCTTATGTATTCTGGAGCCCAACCAGCAATCGACGTCCTGTCTATTAGAAGTATTTTGAATTGGATTCTCTTCTCGATCGGAAGCCAGTGCAGAGTATCACGCATATAGGTTGAGATGTGCGAGAATTTATAGGCAGGTTGGCCAAGAACTTGCCGCGCTGTTGAGGACCGACTGCAGCTGGCGAATTCGGAACCCTGGCAGGCCTGCTAGGACTGAGTTGCAATAGTCCAAGCGCGTCACGATGAAAGAGTGAACCTGGGTGGCCGCAGCACCTTGAGATAAACTGCGCCGTATGACCCTGATCTGACGCAGCTCGTAGAAACAGGTCCTGCAAAGTAAGTTGACGTGAGCGGCCATCGAGAGTTCTTCGTCCAAGATGACACCGAGATCCCGGACAGCATGTAGTGATGCCCAGCCTGGAAATGTCGCCGAAATTGAAGCTTTGTCTCACAGGGTTCGATGCTTGGCCCTCTTGCTCACAATGTACACCACACAAACTAGCTTCACTACTTGGCAGTCGTACGCTAAGATATCGCATCTATGCAGATGATGCTAAAATTTATATTTCTTTGCACATTTTGTCTTGTCATTCATCTGTGCAGCTGTTGTCCACTGCCTGTGAAGAGGTGCAGTCTTGGCTGCTCCACCCGTCAAGGGCGGTGCTTGATAGTCTAGTGGTTAGCGTGCTGGACTATAAATCGAGAGGTTGGGGTTACAATCTCTGCCAATACAGAAATTTGCTTGAGATTTGATTTTGGCCCCACTTGAGCCCCTAGCCAACTCGGCTGTAATGAGTACACTGGCTATACACTGTCAGTTGGAAGATCAGGATGCGATGGAGAGGACTGGCCACCTGCTCTCATATGCCGAGGCTAAGAAAAATGAAGTCGCTAACACTTCAAACCCATGGCTGCTTCGGGGCTATAGCTTAAGGGACTGTTCTTCTATTTCAAGGCGACTCACTCACTGAGTTGGCTGGTGCTGCTCGTAACTTGAGCGTTGTCTTTAACTCTGCTGTATGTCCCTCACCGACCATGTGAATAGTATATGTGTAAATAGTCATACATGCATATTCCTGACATAAGCAAAATCACTCTTTATGTTCTTAAAAGCCTTCTAGGATATTTCTGGCGAATTGTCTCCAGTCGCCTATATTGCTGTAACTCGCTTCTTACTGGTATCACAAAGTCAAATTTTCAGAAATGCAGGCAGTTCAGAGCTTTTTTTGCTAGAATCATGACTAATACACATATGAGCATATAGCTTCTGTAATTAAATCATCGCATAGGCTTCCTGTTCAGCAAAGAACCTGTTTCTAATTGGTGGATGAAAAAATTATAGGCTACAATAAATTATGTTTATGGCATATAATAAGCTGACGTAGCACATATCCCGCAAAATGTAGAGCTACATAAATGAAATCAAGAAGTCAACGAAGCAGCAACTTTGCATTATGTGTATAGTAGGGTAATCAGGTCATTCGCTATTTGGTTGCTACTGCGATCGAATAGTTCCAAGGGAGTATGCGATCGATTGGAATTGCCCGAAATGAGATAGGGCCTAAACGTTTAAATTGAGGCAATCGGGTGAAGTAGGCCCCTATTGCAAACTTTTGGAATTGAAGAAAAATGTTTGAAACACACCATGCATTGTCAATTCCAGATTGTGCTGCAAGTTACTCGTCTATATATATGGAGCAATTTATCAGTTATATATACCCAGGTTATGTGCATAGGTAGGATAAATATGTAGTACTGATTTTGTTTATCTTAAGACATGCATGATGTACCTATATAGGCCTTTAACTCTTCTAGCCACATTAATGTTTCTGAGTCTATATGTGCAAAGCGCTCTGAACGCATTAGTATCTGCTGTTACAACATAGTATTGTTCTGTCATGTTGACTAATATTTGCTCGAGTTGGCTACATTTTCACAGTTAAAATGCAATAATTATTTATCGAAATTCAGTATATAGGCAATTTCCCATTGCTTTACTGCAAAGTACAGTAAGGGCATTAAGTCTGTCTTCGTATACATGGTTGCCCCCTCGTTCTTGTTATATACGTCTTAACTCATGCCTCTGCCTTTATGTCTATGTACCATTCTATATGTCTGTCTGCGGTTGAGTCATTCTGCATGTATGTCTGCCTTTGTGGTTGGGCACCTTCTGTATTCGTTTGCTCTGTAAAGTATTTAATTGTTATTGTGTTTGCCCACGCCTACGATTCCTCACTCATCCGATGGACATATGGCGTGTTAACAAATGCATTACTTACTTACTTACTGACAATCAGACAATACTTTAAACAGTGTATGCAAATTAACGTTCCGTAGTATACACAGGATGTCATTCTAAGCTGTCGCTACTCGGTGCTTGGAATTCAGGACACACCCGATCCACAGTCTCGCATTCAGCCAGCCTTGCTACGCATCACTTATAAGTACCTACAACTGCGCTACTTACATTAGGTATATAGAGTTTCAAGGCATGTAAAAGCTATCTGGGAAACATCTCAACTAATGACAAGGTCGACGAGGATGGGACGACTGTTGCTATGGGCGACGACTGAAATTTGTGTAAGTTCAAATAGAAATTATACACATGCATAACTGCATTTATTGAAGCATTTATATAAAGGATATATATATATATATATATATATATATATATATATATATATATATATATATATATATATATATATATATATATATATATATATATAGGGATGCGCGATAGAGGTGTAGAGGTTAGCGTGCTCGACTGGCAACCTAGAGGTCGGGGGTTAAAATCCCTGCATGGACAGAAAGATGTTTCGAAATTTCAGCTGCTTTTGCACCTCCTAGGGAACTCAGATAGAAAATAAGTACGCTTACCGCACACTGTCGTTGGGAAGATCAGACGGCGGAGGAGAAGATCGGCCACCCTCCCTTCTATGCCGAAGCCAAACAAAATGAAGTCGCTAACACTTCATACCCATGGCTGACCCTTGGGGTTGGCTAAAGGGGGACTGCGCTTCTACTTATATAGAGGTCTATATTTAGAGGTCGTAAGTAAGGCCTTGATATATGATGTTCACATGTTCTATAGATACTTGCAAGGCCAGGGTAAGGGTAACTGCCACTTTTTCTGGTGGCCTCGCCTCTTCCTGTTTATGCCTTGGCGGGGTCTTTATGTAACACTGCGTAGCGGCTATGTACGCCCACGCGCACCTTCAGAGGAGATTGACAAATGTGAGAGAGATTTATTAATCAGCCATGATTAAACGCCTGTATGCATGTACATAATATGGGCATTTATATCTGACAGGTAGCATCGATTGAAGCCATGAATAGACATACATACGTATACATGCATACCTATACATACATATACATACATACATGCATGCATACATTTAATGTATTGCTTCAGTCATGCATGATCAAACCCAATTTGATATTTTATCTTCGTTTACGCTATTTAATAAAACAAGATTAGCTTCATACCAATAACAATGAACGACTGCTAGAAATATTTATATTTCTTTAATATTTTTGTACGAATTCAGTAACATTCTCAATGTTGACACGATTTTAAATGCGATTTGGAGTCTTTGGTCATAACAGTCACAGGCCTAGATATACACAATTAGCCTAAGGCTACAAGCCTATAGCCTCAGCTGAGGGCTTCATTTTATTTTGAATCCAGAGTTCAAAAAGACAGCTAATGTGTGTGTATGCACCACTAAACTTGTATAGCGCCTTTTAAGTAACAAAGGCGCTGCAGCACGGCTACAGAATGGTCTCTAAAGAGGAACGTCTTGAGACGGGTATAGAAAATGTTCCCCATGGCAGTACTACTAAGTTACTTAATCAGTTTTCCAAGATACTGTTGTGAACAATCACTAACAGATCAATTAATGTGAACTTATTAAATCATCGTGTGATGTATGGACAGTCACACATTTGCATCTTCTATTAACTGTCGTCGCTTGCACATCATGAAATACACATTTACATCCACACGTTTGAATTGTGATATCAGTGGTAAGTCAACGGCAATCCAGCCAAGGCCCCCTTTGACTGAGGGACAGGCATGCCGTTGAATTTGTTACCCTATACTGGTTTGGGTGAGGCTTGCCCACGGAATTTTTAAAGTAAATAACGGCCAGGTTAACACTGGAAATTTTTTTAATGGAAAAACGGAAAATTAAAAGAGAGGCGATGTGAAATTGTGTGAAATTTGGAAAGGCCTGAAAAAATAAAGAGACAAGAGAGAGAAGTCGTAAAAAATCCCCAAAAAATCAAAGAAAAACTGGAAAGATTCGTGAAGAAGGCAGATAACTAAAAAGGCCTTAGAAATTTTGAATAATTAAAATGGTAATGAGTCCTCGAAAGTTGACGATACCTAGCCAAGGTTCTGAAAATGATTCTCCCCAACGCACCTTCTATCGTGGTAAATTAGCTCAGCCCCTTCTAAATCAGCCATTGCACCTCTACCGTGGTAAATTAGCTCAGCCCCTTCTAAATCAGCCATTGTGGTGAGTTGTTTACGTGTTGTGGTTCAGTCTACGAACCCTGACGTTCGGTTGTGTCAGTTGCAACCGTTAAGAAATACATCCGCGTAACGTGAACATTTATTTGGGGATTGGCGTAGTTAAGTGGAACTACTAGAGCCAAAAGATTGTGCAGTCATATTCTGTATAAAAAAATTGTCTTTTTAAGGGAAAAATTGTTTTTGCCTCTGAATGTCCTGATCAATAAAAATGAATCGTGTTGGTTTAGGGGCTTATATTTATTTGAAGCAGCAGCACACATTTAGTTCGATGTATAGTTCATAAAAGAACCAAGTGCATGCATAATGCAGCTGATCCTTATTAATCATAATGCATTTGTTCGGGATTTCAACCTCGCTGTTCTGTGCAAGTTAAATGAAAATTTCGTTGCTAAGTCAAAGCTCCACTGATCGTTGCGTGCATTAATATCACATCTGACCCTCAGCCTACATATCTCACAAATGGCATTATGATTAAATGTCCGCGGGTACAATGTCCCGGATAAAATGTCCAGAATTAATGCCCCATGGACAAGATGTACCAGGGTAATATATTCCGGATAAAATGTCCCATGGACAAATGTTCCACACGTAAGTCCATGCACTTTCATGTTCCGTGGTCATTTTATCTGGAACATACTAAATGGATACACTGTGTCGATGGAACATCTTATTCGGGACATATATGCGGGACATTTTTGTCCGGAGACATTTTATCCTGTCACAAGATGATGAGGATGATTTGTGTAGAATGAATGATACCCGAATGGTCAAACAAAGTAAAGGCGTGCAATCGACACCAATGGACAATAAAACCCATTAAGAAAGGAAAGAAGGAGGGGAGGAAGGAAGGAAGGAAGGAAGGAAGGAAGGAAGGAAGGAAGGAAAGAAGGAAGGAAAGAAGAAAGGAAGGAGGGAAGGAAGGATTGCACTCATTATTTTCTTAAAATATACAGGAAGCTTATACATAGCTATAAATTGTCTGATGTAAACGGGCACAACCACTGTAAATAAATAAGTGGCTTTTATTTGCATCTGACAAGCGCACATGCGTGTGGCCTGACTCTTACATGAGATTCCTACAAAACAGCTCATCAACTGCCCAACTGTTTGCCACGGTAGTCAGTTCCTGGAAGTAATTATCCGTCTGCATGAACTTCTTTTGCATTTACAACGTGTGTTTCTTATATTTCACCGTTTGGCATTCCATCACATGCACAACCTAATGACCAAACATCAACGACATGATGAAAACGATGAGAATTGCATAGGTGGCCGTTCTTTATAAATGGCTCCTCTGCACATCCAGAAGTCAACGAACTAAACTAGATCGCATTTATACATCAGTGACGAGGTTTTTTAGGTTATCAGGAATTCTGATTACCGTTTCTTTATAGTAAAAATTTAAAAATTTCCTTTTGTAAGTCATTAAACATTTGGCGATCGTTTTGTCGGTTTGTGCCGGCAAAACTTCCAATGATGTTTTAGTCGTCAGCAAATTTGCAGGATCAGTTTTGCTCAGCGTAGCATTTGTTTATTACTTTTTCTTAGTTTTTCTTTCTTAGTTTCTCAGATTTTCATGACTTCCGGCAATTTTGAGAACATTTTCATCAATTATCCGATCTCAGATCTTATATTACATTTTCTAGTTTCCTATAGTATTTTATGACGTCTTTAGCTGATAACCAGTTATATAAGTTTGCCATATTCGTCGTGATTTGTCACTTAGAAGTCACCTTCTCCCAAACCAATTTGAAGGCCAACTCATTGGCATCTCCAAAACCAGATGGGGGCATGGCCGGATTGCCCTAGATCCGCAGTTGTAATGAATTTATAGATATTTCGTTGGATTCCTTATTTAACATTTCCATAGCCCCGCCCTCTATGTGGAGAAAGCAAATGCATCAATGGATGGCTTCCAGGCAAAACTGATAGGCTGGAGCCCACTGTGTCTTCAATAGCATAGGTGGAGCAGAAGCTGATGTCAGTAACGTTAATGTAATATTTCCATCAGCCCCTCCCGCGTATAGGTCAACATCTCGAATATTCATAGAATGGCGATAGAAAACAAAGAGCCTTTATTTGGAAAACACTCATCGAATACCCCATCGGTCAATATGTAGGCCTAAACCATTTGTCCACGTAATGAAGTGCGCCGACATATTCAATTAGTCACTGTCTCGATACACGCGAAGTATAATAATGCTTCAAAGGCAGCACCGTTCCATGCATTGCGGAAAATGCACATCATAATAATTGTATTATATGTTATACATGCATCTAAATGTATATAGCCTACCACTCTGGCCCAAGACTTCTCCTTTCTGTTCGTGTACAGTAACACTGCAACTATACTGTATAGGGAGTCTCATCACATGCGTATACACTTGGAATTACACCTTACGTCTGACTCATCGCGTATACACAGCTTCCTATAGTAAATATATTCTCGGCCGGAGTTTGGAGGCGAAACAGCCACTTGGTGTCTGATTTACACTCGGGAACCTATGGGTTGTTAAACTTAAGGACTATAAACAGAGGGCATTTTGCAGGGGAAGGGGAAATTTCCCTACTGGTTCAGACTATAACCCACTGAAAGTACGTTACCCCATATATTTTTCTCTTTCCCATGGATAGAGGTCGTTTCCCCCACTGTCCCCAACTGCAATTCGAACAATGACTATTGGAGATGGCTTGTCTAGAGGTATTCCAAACGATTGGTACTCTGGTGTATACAGGCATGTTTATACCATAATGAATCTTTAAGGAATTATTGTGAGCCTCGATATTGTAAGAGATTATTCGTAACTATATTCTTGAAAGCGGATTTTTTGTGACGGTCCGGTGCATGATTGCACACAGACTGCAAATTTCTTCGGCGACAAACTGCGTGCACGTAAAGTTTCAACCATACATCGACCATAACGCATTTTGGTAAAACTTATATAGCGCTTCTTGGAGAAAAGAGGTAACTGTTGCGCGTTTACACCTAGACTGGAAGAATATATCGCTGAAGTGCAGAAAGTATATTGAAGTGAAAATAGGTTCAACTCAGTGGAAATATTTACCTTATCGGACGTTCTCCCACTGATTCCAACCACACATCGCGCCCTGCAGGTCAAGCGCACTAAGTCCCCACCAATTCAAGCCTAGAAAAATCTCTTACTCAATCTCATGGAAATGCCAACTCAGATATCTCGTGAATATAATTGGCTCTATAATAAAGAACCCCAAATTCCGGTTACAAAAACCCGGATGGAATAATTTACGTGCATCCGAGATTTAAGGCGAAGTGGGTATCGTATGAAGACTGCCTCTCACTTATATGTGCATTCCTGTTTTTCTTTTAGATGATGCTGCATTATTTAGTGAACATATGCAATCTGGTAAATTCCCCGGTGGATCTAGACTTGTCGGTATTTGCAACCTGTACCTGATAAAGTGATAAATATTAAGGCTTTGTATGCAGTATGCGCGTCTACTCAATGTGCACCTCTTCGGGGGTTTTGCTATAAATAAAAGATCCTAATCCAGATTAAGTTTAGAAAATTTATGTTGATGATAGAAATGCCAAAATACAGTGGTGATATTAGTGTTTGTACACCTTGCTTTGGGTTGTTCCTCAATTTTTAAATCAGTGTAGAGGCTTAGCTGTGTATGGGGTTGGCGCGTCATTTTTATCATGCATCCAAGGTCGTGACAAAGTACCATTCGAAGGTGGCATAAGATGAGGTAGGTATACAACCATATGCCTACATATCAAGAGAGCCTAAGCTTATGCAGTTATGAATGATTTTCACCAAATACATTTCTAATTTATGTCTATTATTTCTTCGAAGTAACTTGGTCATCCACGGTCATTCTTTTGGGTGTGTGTGTGAAAGGGATTTGAAGCAGTGGACAAAATCGAATATTGTAAGATATCCATGACGTATCATTTCACATAGTTTCGATTCTTCATCGAATGCATTATTTTCATCGAATGTCATTTTCAGCAACTGTCAATTTCATCAAATGTCAGTTTCATCAAGTGCTTTATTTTCATCAAGCGCTTTATTTTCATTGAATGCATTATTTTCATCGAATGTCATTTTCAACAAATGACAATTTCATCAAATGTCAATTTACTCGAATGCATTTTCATAAATTTCAGTTTCATCGAATGGGTCATCTCATCAAAGGTCGATGTCATCGAATGCATTATTTCCTTTGAATGTGTCATTTTGATCGAATCTCAGTTTTATCTAGTGCATCATTTTCATCAAAAGTCAATGTCATCGAACGTCTCAATTTCGTCAAATTTCAATGTCATCGAATATTGCACCAAATAATTTTACCAAATGCCAATGTCATCGAATGTGTCTGTGAGCGTGGTATTTTCCATGATGATTCAGCATGTTTGAAGCGAATTTGTATTGGAAATATCCGTGACGTCTTGCCAATGGGTCTTCGGGTATACTTTACTTATTTATGATTGGCTAACAGCGCCTTACGTGCAGGCAGGCTGACGTCAGCAGTGATTCTTGCTGCTGCGCATTTTATCAAGTGGCTGCTAGCGCAGAAAACGTCAAACCCTACATTATAATGAGTCAGCGGGTTCCTGGAAAAACCTATGCTTGCGCAAATATGGGAAAGTTTTGGAAAAACTCACGAGTATGCAACAGCGGAAAGCATGCCTAGGCGTGTCTACTGACTTGGCGGGAAACAGCCTATATAAAGCGATTGGGGTGCATTGCAAGAAGACAGCAAAGAATATTTTATAGCGTTTGTCTGTTTTGTGCTCAGTTGATAATTTTAGTTACAAATGTCGTTTGTTTAGCAATTCGTGTGTTTAGCGATTGTATGTTGATGCTCAAGTGAAATGCTCAGTTATTCATTTATATGTACGAAAATAAAAGACTGTATCTTATCTTGAGTTAACGCTAAGCTGCAAATCGGGAAAGTCGATAGTTCGAAGCTCGAATGATTGACTCTTCGAAAGTTTGTCGACAAGGTCAGTTTAATTGAATGTTAAATTCATGCAATGTCTAATATCTAGGAAATATATTAATTCCATGGCATGTGTATTTTTATCGCATACATTATTTTCATCGAATGGGTTCTTTAAAAGAATGCATTATTTTAATTGACTGTGTCTTTTTTCGAATGCGTTTTTTCATGAAATGCGTCATTTTAATCGCATGCATAATTGCCACGGAATGGGTCCTTTAAATGAATGCATAATTTCACCGAATATATCATTTTTATCGAATGTCATCTTCACTGAATGCCATTTTCATCGATTGATTGCATGCCATTGATGCAGCCGCTATTTGTCCGTGTAAAGGGAGAAACCGACAGATAGAGACCAGACGAAGAAGGGCTCTTGGCGGGTGACCTTGAGACTTTGAGCGTATGAGGAGATCGATATGGCTTGGCTAGACTGATACCACGTCTAGACTTAGCGTCTCTCTAGGCAGATGCATGAAAGCAGAGTAACTAACGGACTAACGGATTTTTGTTTTCTTAGCAAATGCCCTTATAGTGGTAAAAACACCGCAGTCGACCTCTTTAGGGTTGTAACTTTGGTCTAGAAAATCGGATATACCACTTTCTTCTCTTCCTCCTTTCCTCATTCAAGTAGCAATTGTTGTTTGACTAATGGTACAAAAGTCCATATAGAGTCCCAAGCACACATTAAACTTAATGGGCATTGTTTTTTCACCGTATACAAAGTAAGAGGTAACGGTACCTCAATCCAAAATGTTGGGAGTGTGGGTACCCCATATTCCCCGAAAAATTGCGCCTATATGGTCCACTTCTAAGCTGTCTGAATTTATTCGCGGGAGCGATAGTTTTTGTTTAACTGATTTAATTGCTAATAGAGATATTCAGTGCTATTGCAAGGTATGCCTGGGACACTGACTTCATTTTTTAGGAAAGATATTTTGTGCTCAAATGTCTTAAATTATGAGAGAGATATTCACTGCTGAACTGATCTGAATTTGCAGGATATTCAGAGCTGTGGGAAAGACATGCGTTGCTTATAGGACTAAGACGCTTAACAAAAGAGTAGGCCCCTACATATTCTAATGTTTAACTAAATATTTTAGAATAATATTCAGTGCTTAACTGTCTGCACTTGTGGAAGAGATACTCGATATTAAACTACCTTAATTTGTAGAAAATATAGTAAATTATTTACAACGTAACTTCGAGGAATGGCATTCAATGCTTAACCTTTGTTTTCTGTTTACCTTTGACTTTTGGAAAAGCTATTCAATGCTTAACAGACTTGGCCTTAACTTGCTTGAAAGATATTCAGTTCTTAGCTCTTATGTCTCAACTTTCGAGGCAGATATTAAACTTTTAACTGCCTTTGCCTTCAAACTAATGAGAGATATGCAATTCTTAGCTGTCTTTTCCATCATGCACATGCATTTGAGAAAGATTTTTAATTCTTAATTGACGTTGCCGTAACTTATAAGCAAGATATTCCACACTTAACTGCTTTTGCCTCAACGTATGAGAAACGTATTCAGTTCTTAACACCCATAACTTGCAGGAATCGTAGTTAATGGTCAAATGCTATGGAAAAGCTATTATTTCAAACTACGGAAAATAAATTCAATAATTTTAACGTCCCTAAAGTAAATGAAACGCTTTTGAAGGCGGGTTATGTAAAAAGTACCTAATAAAAAATTTGAAATTGTAAGCACACGCTCTGCGTCATTATACTGTGAAATGTTAGCGCCTTCATTTACTCGACCATGGTAGTACCAGGCTGTGGCAATTGCTGAGCAGCCTTCTACAGAGTTTGAGAGTACATTAAATTTACATGTATTGGATCAAAGCTTATCAATAGTTCTTATAGAACTACAGTTGTAATAACAATAATATCGATAATAATACTAAAATTACTACTGCTTCTACTAATACAACAACAACAACAATAACAACAACAACAACAACTACTACTACTACTACTTATAATAATAATAATAACAACAATAATTATGATGAAGATGATGATGATGATGATGATGATAATAATAATAACAATAAAAATAACAACACAACAATGATGATGATGATGATGATGATGATGATGATGATGATGATGATAAGACGATTAATATAGCGCCGTAAAAAGGCCGAGACCCAAAAAGGCGCTGTACATAAGTGCAAAAATCAACGACAGTCATTTTAAAAAGATAGGTCTAGAGCGTTGACTTGAATGTGTCCAGAGATGGGACATTCTTCACGCGCTCAAGAAGAATGTTCTACGCAGTGAGTCCAGCGACAGAAAAGGAATATGTTCTGGTTGTTTGTGTTTTAGTCCGAGACAAGGCCGTTCAGAGCCTTGTATGTGTTTAGACACAGTTTGTATAGGTGATCCGCTGAGGAACATGCATCCAGTGCAGGTTGCCACCCAGCAGATCAGTGACGTAATTGGATGGTGTCCGGCCATAGATGAGACTGGCAGCAGGGTTTAGCACCGACTGTATCCGCTCTAGATGACAAGTCGGTAGACCTCCAGCAGACTGTTGCAGTAGTCAACCCTGGACAATACGAAGCTGTTGACCAAGGTGACAGCAGTTGAGGTGGGAGTGAATCTGTATATGGATTTAATATGACATGTAATGCATTGCCACCCTTCCAGTGATAGACCATACAATGTAATGTACATGTAATGTTCTGTAATGTAAGATGACTACAGACATTTGTGTCATGATATAGACATTATTAGAATCTATTAACAGACATTTGATAGCGCTTTATGGAGTGCCAAGAGATGAAATGTACATCTAACGTCATTAACACTTTATTGTGCTGTGGAGTGTCATTAGGTGAAAAGTACAATACGAACTTTGTTGCGGTTCCCTTGACAAGCGATGCCCAATACTCAGACGATGCCAATCCGATTTTTCTTTAGCTCTGAAATGCACAATTTGCATTTTCCGATGTAATTGCTAGAATTTTCACAATTTCACTAATTTATGTAGAATCTTTCGCATCCGTGCAATCCTATGTAATTCGCATGCATAGCAAATGACTTTAAAATGACCTCGAATGCACAATTCACTTACATGCGTGCATGCGAATTGCACATAATTAATTCAAGACAACAATAATCCAGACAGACAGAGGCCTAGACAAGGCCTAGACAAGCAGACAGGCCTAGATCATCAGGGGCTGGTTGCCCATCTCGAGGAGAGCGCCACATAGTCACGTATAGGCCTATAGGCTGTCTGCGCATTAGTATAATTATGATTCTGCGGCCAACTGGCGCGTCCCTATTAGGCCGTGAACTAATCCGATCTCTTGAAAAACACTTCAAGTCTCGCGTCCTGATTGGCTGCGGTGTTCGAGACGCCTCACGCCATTGGCTGGCGCGCTACGGCCCGTCCGTTCGTCTGCCGCGCCGCTAGCGGTCATAATTCTTTTCGCCTTGACAGACGAGGTAAGATACATGCAGACAAAGCGCTAGTTTTCGCTCTAATACGCAGTTTTTCGAATAATTCTGATGCTTTTCTGTTCGTTTCGACGCCTATTGGTGACCGGACGCGTTGTGCGAAGATACTGTGCGCGAAAAGTCATCGAATTGTGCGTTTTGTGTTGCATTTCGGCTGTTTTTTTGAACGCGGCATCGCTAGCCTATATTGCGCAACATGGCGGCGGCCGTGATTCCACTGAACACAACGACGGCCTTAGCAGTGCGCCATCTGTCGAACAATCTAGGCCTCTATGATACGATTTATGTCGCTTAAAAACACGCAGCGCTCTTTTTATTCTGTCGTTTGAAGGGTCGCAGAGAACCGCAGAAACTGCAGGGGTGGTGCATTAGTAAATGCCCTGAAAGAAACAAGATAATGTGCATTAGGAAATGCAACGAACGGAGAGAACTAGGGAGCGAAGAAGGAGGAGGAGGAGGAGGCGAAGTCCGAAGACGAGAAGGATGAGGTTCTACGGAAGACAGAAATGAGCTTATGGGCGGACGTTGCTCGTATTCGATGACTTGCATAATGAGTATTTTATTAAGTACTTTTTAAGTTCTCTTGAAACCACAGATGCGTTTCATTAATTGGCTTCATATACGGAGCCATATTGGAAATATTGAGCTGTATGCACTTGTGCATAGGTGTCCATCTGGATATAGTACTAGCCATTCCACTTTCTCTGATTGTGTTAACTTGGTGTAATAAAATGAATCAATATATCGCATGGACGATAATGCAGCCCAGTATTAAGGCGTCTTTTGCATATAAAATGGGGTTCTAACCCCTCTGTAAATTCGAAACCCTTAAACCAATTGACCTGCGTAATTTTACTCAAATGCTAAGATTAGAGTGAATCAGGTTACTGCTAGGGCCTAAACGACACCCCGTTATAACTGCCCCAAGGAATCATGAACTAGTCATCTTTAATGAAAATTTTAACGAAAACCATAAGAAATTTACTGGATCAGACTTTCGAAATGACCGAATTTAAGTGAAATAAAGACGATAATTACGCCTAATAGTTCAAACTATTAGGAAAAATTGGTCTAGGTGGGGCATGTAACTCTAATTATAATATGTTGAGATATAAATTTTTATGCAAAATTCAATAGCAAAAGCTGGTAAAAGCATGTAATTGTAAATGTAAAATGCTTATAAATGTGTGCGAAATTCAAAAATCGCCAAGAAATTTGAAATAAACTACAAGACAAATGTGACACCTAAAGCATTTTAGGTCTGCTAGTTCAGATAATAGAATTAAATCTGACATTTAGAAACCTGATATTCTAATCTTCAACAACCTGCATGTGTAAACCTTTTTCATAACTTTAGTTAATTGTTATTAATTAATTGGCAAAATATTCCTTCTAAAATTCCAAACAGACTAACTCTTTGGCCATAATTTATCTGTGACATGTTTACCTCTTATACTAAAACAGACAATACGTCTGAAATCTTGCCTTTTAAATAGATCTGATTTTGTTCTCATTACAAGAAAATTGCCCTGTGAAAATAAAATAAAAATATAAATGCTTAGCCAAATTTGCTTCCTCAACTGATCAGCAAAAGTTTTCATTAGAGATAGCATTTTATGAAGAATAAACTTCACTGAAGCCTCGATGGCAAATAAAATCGTGACATTAATAGTCGACTCGACCTGAGTTATAAGACATAAAATGGAATTTATACCATGCAGAGCGTGATAAATCAAGGGAATGTAAAACCCATGCAAAGAATTAGTGTTAATTGTAAAACAAAAGATAATGAGATGTGTTAAATGGACAAATTTAAACACCAAAATTTTCAAACCATCATAATTATCATCGTCATCATTATCATCATCATCTAGACTGCAGTAAGGCATAGAACATTTTGACCCTAAATTTAACGCATTGTATACTTGCACCATTTCCATTGTACTGCTCTTAACACTTCTAAACTCTATTGTTATGAAATGAGAAACATGCCGGAGTCTCTTTCTGTTAGTCATACTTCCAAAATAAATAGCTGCATGTTATTTTTTTGGATTAGCATGAAAAGTGAACCTCAGTTTGAAACTAGAAGTAACCTCATTTCTCGCACAGTGCACGAACTTTAAATAGTACCTTATGTGAAAATTAGTTTCTTTTGTAGAAATTTACCCCTTTGATGTATTTGCAGTACCATGCAAAGCTCTGAAATTGATTAGCTGCCTGCGGTTATTTCTGGGATCAGAGATGAACCTAATGCACTTGCTGAGATGTCCACGTATACACTGGACAAACACAGACAAGCAGTATGCATGGTCAAAGTAAAAGATGACCACGTTGTTGAATGGATAACAGATAGAGCAAATATATAAATGAGCAACACAGAACATGCCAAGCAACAGAGAACTGCATCAAGTAGCAATAGTGCAAAAGCATTTAGAAGCGGTAGAGTTAACGCATTGATAAGCAAATGCATGGGCAATTGAATTAAGAAACCATGCAATAGCAATTTGCATAATTACTCGATGCACTTCTGCTTCTCCTCCTCCTCTTCATGTCCCTCTTCTCCCTCCTTCCTATCCTCCACTTGCTTTTCCTCCTCATCTTCCTAATTTTCCTGCATGCTCAATTCGTCGTCTACTACTCCCATATATTCAGTCTCATTGTATATTCTTCTTTGTGGTTGTGAGTTGACTTTTATCCAGGCATCCATTCCATATGTCTCCACATGCACTTGGCAGCTCTTGGCGGCCTTCGTCTGCCTTCGTCCTCTTCATCCGCTGCGCCTCCTCTCTTCACCGAATCGCTCATTACAGATGGACGCCGGCGTAATTACGTTTTCTGACCGACGGTTTGCACAGCAGTAGGTATCCTTCAGCATTGCCCCGGATGAATAGTTAATTGTCCAGAATTTGTTCTTTGTCTTACAGCAAGATAATGTAAAACGAAGTAGTATTTATATAGCGCTTCTAAAAGAGATATATATCTGCTCACGAGAGGTGGTGCCTGCAGCCCTTCAGCTCATGCGAGCAAAAGTAGATAGTGTTCCAAGCCAGACGGGGTTCGAAACGAAGATTATCTCCGACTTTTTAATAGGGTAGACAGATGCGTGCACGATGCCAAGACTGAAAAGGCTTAAGATGTTGGATGATAGCGAGTCCAGAAGAAACCAGCAGTTCATCCCTATAGGGACAGAGATAGGACACCTCATTTTCCTTCGACTACACCCATGGCATGCAGATGTCTGAGCTCCAACGGGCAGGCATTTCCGTTCTCGCATCGGATGGATGTTGAATATCATGATGAGGAACTGGTTGATAAGAAACTGCACGCGTGTATTCAAATGTATCCCCAACAAGGATAAGTGTAAATGTACAGGTTTCTCTATAGCGACCATGGATGTGCCTCGACCCTGCTCATTTTTCAATGAATTTATCGGGCGAGGTGCTTCACCACCGCTCCCCGTTTGATTGGGCGCCACACCATTTAAGGTGCCCGTATACGGACCATGCATGCTATATATAGCCCGAGATTAAAATCTCTGAAATATAGCAACTAGCGCGTGCCATGGTGTACAAATACCTCCGTCCTTTATAGACCTACACTCATTTAAGGCGGTCGCTGTGGTCAAGGACGACGACAAAGGCACGGACTGTTCTGCAATCTACATCAGCATTGGAAGCACAAGGTCAAACTTGACATGCAGCATGCTTGTGCATCAGGGCATTCGCTTCCGTTTGCTGCGTGGATCCTCCATGTACAGTAAGTGGACTACTTTCTACACTTGGCATCGGTAGATGTCGCAGAGATAGACGACTAAACGAAATTCAAGCATAGCAACCACTACGTGTGACTGATTCCTTTGTCTAGTAGGACTGATCGAGAATAAATAATGTAAGCCTAAAGAAAACATGCACTTCTACGGCGAACAACAATCAGCCCTTACCAACTGCTGGCGATTAGCATGCATACATGCATACATAAAAGAGACCGGGTAAGAATGTCGACATAGAGCGACCCTGCAGTCAAGTGGTCTAACCAATGAACAAAACGATTCGCAGAGGATGCAGCCGGCATCAAAGATGTTGTGATTACCTGTATCAAAAGCGGTGCTTACATCAAACTCGCCGAAGGAATTCGATTGGCTTAAACCGCTAATTTGATACTATATACATAAAGATAACACACTTGCTCGCTTGCATCTTTATAGTAGCGCACAATAATACATGTGTATGCATCTGGGCATTTTTGTAGTGCCTTTTCAAGGAACTCTTGTGGACGCAGAAGTGGCTATCTGACAGGTCTAAAAAGGCGCGTTTGACAAGAAGATGAACTTTTTTCTTGAGCAGTTATTGTAGCAAACAGTTCGAAGACTATTTCAGAAGGACGGCACAAAACAAGAGAAAGCACAGATTGAAGGAAATTCGGATAATGTACAAAGTGCCCCACAACAGTCCAACATCATGACCTTTTACCTCATGGGCAGGAGAGATGGCAGGCTGAGTTGGCCCAAATGACCTGGGTATTCCATGGTAGGTCGCTCATCCAAGAACTAACCTTGTTAAGATTTGGCTAATTTTACTGTGCTTACCAGCGTCGTAACCTCTGGACACTTTTTCAAGCTACGTTAGTGATCAGATAGAACCTGAATGCGGAAGAAACTTCCTGGAATCGTTCTGAACCGAGTTATGGGCATTGGCCATTAGAATTATGATGGCAATGCCAATTGCCGCAGCAGTAGTGATTTCAGACAGCTATAAATTGACGCTTGGACAGTATCGTTTACAATGTAACCGAGGCCATAAAGAGTGAAGCAGAATAAAATTATTGTACAAAGAATGAGAGTCCTATATAGGCTGATAGTCCTACAGACATTGAGTAGACCCATTATATAGTTGAGTTCGCTAGGGGCGCTCCTGAAGCAGAAATTTCAAATATCTTACTACCCTGGCGGGGATTTGAACTCCCAACCTCTATAAATAGGCTCAGTCCGGCAGCTAAGCACTGGGAAAACCGGTGAACATGTATGAAGTCATTTGTCGTGTTCACTCTCAGTGTAGCTTCACTAGAAATCATTTTCACATGTCAACGCATTCTCTGCCTCTTCCTTAACAGTCATTTCCGTAAGAATGAGTGTGTCTACATTTAAACATTGCAAGCAGCAATATTTTGATGGCGTTTGATGCCGTTTTTACTAATTTCCGTTTTCGTAACGTTCAAAAACACCAGTCTTCCGTCCTTTAAAATTATCTTGTATACTGTGTGTAGCTGAGGCTTTTGTTAATAATATCTGAGCTAGCAATTTTCCAAGACCCCTCTACGTATACGCGGATATTATTGGGTCGCTGAGGAGAGGGCTTTTGAGGGTTCTGATTACTGTGATTACTAAAATGAAACTAATTTTAAATTTGCAGTTTATATCGCATTACAATATTGCTTATGAGGGTTCTGATTACTGTGATTACTAAAATGAAACTAATTTTAAATTTGCAGTTTATATCGCATTACAATATTGCTTATTAATTTTGCAGTGACGCACTTAACTCGCCTTAAGTTTCTTATTGCACTTTTTCCACTTATCAAGAACTAGTGTTCGCACAAGTAGACGTGTCAGTAGGCCTATCAATTAATTTGGTTCCATGGATGCGCTGTATTTTGTCTATTTCTAGTGTCAAAATTGTCAAAATCAAGAATGCCTTATTGTTAATTTCACATGAGTGAAATTCTACAGAAGTGCTTTCATCTACCCGATATAGGAAGGCCAAATAAGCAATCTAATGCCAGAATCAGAATTGAATATTCAGCTAAAATGCTCTGAAAACAGTTGACTTAGGCCCTAAATTTTAAAGTTTGAAATATTTCTGCATGCATTTTCACTATATGTAAATCCCAGCGTGTGGTTCCTCATCAGTTTAGGGACAGTTTTGCGCTAGTATTTGCTGCTTTGCTCCTTTTATGGGCGAGCTTCGTGAACTATGGCAGGAAATTTGCAATCGCGCATCACAGTTGCGTGCTTGCCCAAATGTATGAGAGCACTGAAAAAAGTTGATGTGTAACATATTCTAGTGGTTGTTTAGAACATTACAAGCACACGCAAGTAAATTATTTTCTAGTAGAAGACATCCAGTTAGAGAAAGCTAAAATTTGACCTAAATTTTAAACGCTACATGCATCTGAGTGACTGTCGAAATTAGCGGTTCTGAAAGTGTGGTCCGGGGACCCCTGGAGGTCCCTTAGACCATTTCAGAGGGTCCGCGAGGTCTAAACTATTTTCATAATAGTTCTAAGACGTTCGTTGTTTGTTTTGGAAAATATAGTTACTTTTCATAAAACTATGTTATGTTAACGTGAGATGGGTTTGCTGTTGATATTTTCCTATGAATTAATACGATAATTTCTCACTTTTAATTTCTAATACGGTAAATATCGTTAGATATAACCACATAAACAAAAGCTTTTTGAGGTCCTCGATAATCTTTAAGAGTGTAAAGGGGTCGTGAGATCAAAAAGTTTGAGAACCGCAGGTTTGAAGTGATTCATTAGGAGTAACCATGGATATTGGTTAGCAAAACAATTTGTTGAATTTTGAAGCATCTCTTTCATCGTAAGAGCATCGTAAAAATTTCGCAATGGCTTATTCGGACAAGTCAGCTGTAAACCAAAAATCACTTAAGAATTAACAATTAAATTGTCTTTAGTTTAAATTTCCTGAGTTATTTCTAAATAGACGTTAAATTAAATAGAAAAATATCAAAATCAGCTTTCGATCTATTTATTTTTTATTTTCGCAAACATTTGAACTCTCGCCCTCCACACTTGGGTCAATAATAATTTCATTACGACCATATCTTAATATGATACTATATACAAAAATTGAACTAACTATATAACGTCTCTGATATAGAGCAAAATATAAGGTATCATACCTTTTAGCAATTGAAATAGTTTCTGCCTGTACAACATAGTGGTCAAAACGACAGGTCAGTGCTGGCATTCTTTTATCTGAAAAATAGCAATAAAGTGAGATATGAAAAGCTAACCGCAAGTGGTATTTCTCATTCATTGCAAATGTCATTACATTGTTTTGTTAACTTTGGTGTTAAATTAAATTAAATTCAGGAGTAGGCCTATACAGACTCGAGAAAAAAGTTGTACTTTTGTTGCAATATATTCCCCACTTCTTTGGAAGATGAACCGACTAATTTGATCAACGCCATTTCTTTACGAGACCCTACCACCAGAAGGCGAGCTAAAGAGGTCGTTTGTTCCTCTTCCTTTTTCGCAATGCCTTGTTAGCAAGAGAAAACCCCGAGGCCAGAAATCAGGAAATGGCCTGAACCTCTATCGCAATCTCTGCAAGAGACTAATGACCGTACAGAGTCCGATGCATACTAGTAGAACTAGTACAGTAGAACTAGTACAGTAGAACTAGTACAGTAGAACTAGTACAGTAGAACTAGTACAGTAGAACTAGTACAATAGAACTGGCAGTTCATCAGTACACTGGATTTGTTCTTGCGAAAGTTAAAAACTCAGCCATGGTTTGGCCCTATGTAGTGTATACTGAGGCAATGGTATACAAACCTATGCCATATTTTATACGCAGCCATTATCGGAATTGATTTTGACAGGGAGGCAGTTATTTATTACTGTGCTTGGCTAAAGTGAAGGTGTGATTTGTTGTTGTTGCTGTTGAAGCAGCAGGTGAAAGACCTCTGATAAGAATTATCTTGGCTATATACCATGGGGAAATGCATCATAATTGGGGATGATGTGACCCTGCGAACGTATAGGAAGTTCCATTCTCCAAATGGCACCCTTCTCTGCCTTAGATTGGTAATGATTTTGCCTTAGCTTGGCTCTTTTTGGCATGCAGAGTTTAACGTCCTGCGCTTGATGAAATGCTAAGTATGACGAAAAATCTCTTCTCTAGAGTAGCACCCGCTACATTACACGCTGTATAAGAGCACACTCCACTAGTAAAATAGTACTGTAGATCTTAATAGGCTCAACAAAGTCTAAATTCAGGTCTATAATATTATGTCGAATCAATAATTTTGTAATTTTTTGGATGGCGAAAAAATCATAAAATATTGCTCTCAACGTATGGCTGTTATGTCGACTGTACTGGGCCTAGAACAACAGCATTAAATGAGTTTTTGCGTCGATAAGACCGCTTGCGTTCAACAGGGAAATGTGTTTCCTTCAACATCATACACTCCGCTGAGTTTCGGTATTGCTGTGTTTTTATAATATGGGACTTAATGCGATGTTCTGCTGTTCAGCAGTTCCGCTCGGCGACCATAAACTGTAAAACGACTAAATGAGTCGTCATTTGTTATTTATGCATTTGTCCCTTCGTTACATCGCTTTCACTTCTGAGCGACAGCGAAGAAAGGTTTGTCAAATTAACTGCACAACTGAATGTTGATTTCAATCGATTACGCATTAGACAAATTAATGGCCAGGCTTTGATGTTTGGACGAAGCGGTTGCATGCAGACATGGCAACCGCAATCCAACATGCACCCGGACACAAAGCGTTGCTTTCATAATATGCGTGCACCGCTTGACAGACAATTCATGGTGCGAAGGAAGGATCATCGTGATCATCACACCATTCAGAATGGGATGCATTCCCCAGGTCACGTTGTATACATCACAACCATGCTCTACATAGTCTCATGACCTGGATTCTTGACGAGCCCGACTTTTTACTAAGTGGAGACATAGGCCTATTGTAAGCTGTAACGTCCAGTGTGTGTAGTGTCGACACTGTGTTTCAAACCTTTAAAGTCATCATATTCTTGTGTAGTGGCCATGCACGAAACTAGAATCGTACACTTGTAAGATGAAGGGCATAAGATGCGGATCAAAAATCCCAGAAGTATGAACTCTGTTCTTATTAACGCTGACCAACTTCTGGTGTTTAAATTAACACCGAAAACAAATCAACTCATTCTTCGAATTTATTCTGTCGAGAAAATGCACTTTATAAAAAGTACATATATAGGTATGCATGTACATGAACAGAAAAATACAATGAAATAGTGTGTAGTATTGATCGAGATACTGGCCGCTTCCATACTGACAAGTTCATGCATGTACTTGCTGGATGGACTATAGACGATCTGTCACCTGTAGACCAAACGATAAGCCTAGAGACACAATGCTAGCCATAATAAGCTGCACAAAGAGGTTCTGATGCAACCATTTCATCTTGTAGCTATCTCGTAGCTACAATATTTATCTTATTGCCATCTATCTTAAGACCTTCTTATAGCTTATCTTTACAATGACGAGTCATAATGGGGACATCATTGTGGAGCAACCGTTGACTTTGCGGTGTGGATTCAGTAAGCCTTAAGATGACGACGTTCCGAGGATACAAGAAACTGAGAATGCCTAAAACACGGATGCTATCGTGCCGCAGCTGTCTGCAGTAATCCAAGCTCCATTCATGCATTAGTGATAGGTTCGTGCTTGATGTGCAGACGACACATGCATGCAATGCCCTTGGGTTGGCCAAGTTATTTATATGCGTAGCTGCCTTCAATGTCGACAAATATCAGGCTTGTCATTTTGTGCCGAAATGAGCGGAGAAGTGCAACAGTGTAGCAACCGGCTGAGACACAATGGCAACATGCCAAGATCCCGTCGGGGAATCGTCACTTGTCGATTCTTCCGGAAGAAGAAATGCAAATGACTGCTTTGCGCTCCTCTGCACAGCGTATACGGAATATGCATTGGAAATGCTTAGTAGCAAGACTGAGGAGTGGCTCGGTGGTTCAGCGTTGATCTTCGTCTCTGCGACTTGGGTTAGTATGTCGGATATATCATTTTAAATCGACATAGATTGCTTTGTTGAGCTGTGCGTTACCTCCAAGGGCATCTGCTTCGATATGAAGAAACAGAAGAAGATCACTTCCTTAAGCTAACGTTGAGAAGCAGCCATGGATGTATATGAAGTGTTAGCAACGGCATTTTTCTTCGTCTCGGCATATAAACGAGGGAGGTTGATCAGTCCTCCATCTCGCTGTCTGAGCTTCCCACCGACAGTGTATATGGTCATTGTGCTCGTTTCATAACTGAGTTCGCTGATGCGCAAGTGGAGCTGAAATCTCGAAACATCTTTCTGCTCTGGCAGGAATTTGAACTCCCCAACTCTCGGCTGACAGTTCAGCACGCTAACCACTATACTAGTTGATCTACCTCTTTAATTTTTCGTGTAGTGATCAGACCTTCTTAAAAGAAACTCAGCGGCTGCTGTGTTTCTGCTGCTGCTGCAGTTGCTATAGCGATTGATTCCCCAGCTGCTTGTGATGATGCTCCGCTGGATACCTTTGCTGTTGCTTCTGTTCTTGCCGACCATGCTAATTCCCTGCTCCTGCAGTTTCCAACGCAGCCGTTGGCGTTATTTGTGATGTTTTGCTGTTGTTGCTATTGCAACCCTTGCCCCTACTTATCCTGCTATAATTGCGAGCCTGTTTATTAAGATGCTACGCCGGACCCTGGATGCAATATAATCCGGTCTCATCAGAAATCAAATCAGACTCTCAGCATATGTTGCGACCAGGAACACAACGCTCGTCTTCGGTTGCGGCGGGCGCTGTATTCGTGCGTTTTTGCCTGCATATGACAGAGACAGACAGGCAGGCAGGCAGGCAGGCAGGCAGGCAGGCAGGCAGGCAGGCAGGCAGGCAGGCAGGCAGGCAGGCAGGCAGGCAGGCAGGCAGGCAGGCAGGCAGGCAGGCAGGCAGGCAGGCAGGCAGGCAGGCAGGCAGGCAGGCAGGCAGGCAGGCAGGCAGGCAGGCAGGCAGGCAGGCAGGCAGGCATATACAAGGTTTTATTGTTGCAGACGAGAAGTGGACTGGTTTCAAATGGCAAGCAAACTAACTGTAAGTGGGATTGAATGTTCCACAGCAAATAGTTGGTAGTATTTGGGGCTCATTTCTGAGATCTGTACTGGTTTATAGATGTTCACTTTAGTCATTTGCCTTTAAAGGTGCTATGTTTGAAGTGCAGTTGTATCATGGCAAATGTCTTGAATATCATCGTCGTCACCATCATCGTCAACAACAACAACATACAACATCATCATCATCATTAATTCACTGTCATACGCATTCAGCCTTCTCCTAATGACGATTTCAATTCTTCAGTTCTTCCGGCCGTTTGAATACAGTCCAATGATTTTCTCATTCTTAGACAGATTCAATCATAATCTTTCTTTCTTTGTCTGTCTGTCTGTCTGTCTGTGTCTGTCTGTCTGTCTGCTTCTCTCGTTCTCCCGCTCTGTCTCTTTGTCGGTCTTATATAAAGATTTAATGGGTTCTAATAGTTGTAATTTGGGTAAGTTTAGGTTATCTTGGGTAAGTTTAGGTTATCTTGGGTAATCTTTCATGACTTAATGCACGCGTCAAAGTGTGTTGGTGAGAATTGAAGGACCTTTTGGCTGAAGTGAAAATACGCCGCAACCGTCCAACAACCGGACAACTTTTCTTTCCAAGATACAGGACGAGATGTAGTGACATCGAAGAGTCAGTTTCACGTGACTCGTCAGGAATCAAACTCCGGACGCAGAGAGAAAGCACACTTCACAGCAGTCTGTCACCAAGTCATCATCCAACATATACCACCTAATCATCCGGGAAGCTGGTACCATGCCATCCAACATATGCCACCTAATCATCCCGAAAGCTGCCACCATGCCATCCAACATATGCCACCTAATCATCCGGAAAGCTGCCACCGTGCCACCCAACATATGTCACTTAATCATCCAGGAAGCTGGTACCATGCCATCCAACATATACCACCTAATCATCCGGAAAACTGGTACCATACCACCCAACATATGCCACCTAATCATCCGGGAAGCTGCCACAATGCTAACCAGAAATCTCTCACTATGCCACATAACAATATGCCACCTATTCATTCGGGAAACTGCCATCGAGTAATCTGCCATCATCATACTCTTATGGACTTCTGCATTTCAGTCTAGACGCTTTAAGTTCGGCCTATCAACTGTAATCGCCTTTCCCGAGAGCTGCGGCTCGAACTATTCGGCTTGTCCCTTCCGCAGTTTCGCAAGCGCCTGAAGTCTGTTCTATTTGACAGTGGTCTCGCTGGTTCGGGTAGGGAGCGCCCCTGATGAGTTTACTCTTGAAGTGGCGCTTTATAAATGTCAGATTACAATTACAAATCATCCCACCACCATGTCCATTAATTTGGGGCTAAATCGGAAAGCTTGTTCACGATTTACTATTAATGACTGAACAAATTAGCATATAATTTCTTCTTCCTTCCGTCCTGTCCTCTGTCCGTCTGTCTGTCCGTCTGTCTCTCACTCACTCTAGCGCTCATGCTGTGACATGCACCCATGCACAATAATAGACTTTACCCGTTTATTTTTCCTTCATGGATTTGTTAATGGCTAGTTCGCTGATCTTGCTCACGCAGAAACTTTCCTTCCTGGGTTATTCCTGTATTAATGGCTTCGTGGTTCTCTTCCAATTTCATCGCACTCCTGTAAACAGACCAGTACCACCAATCTTATGGTTTTTATGGTTTTCAGGGCCACAGTGAACCTAGTTTTCCCTCCGTGTGTGAAGCATACGAAGCAACCTCGTTCACTTTCACTGGGCTGCAGAGCAAGGACTAAACCACTTTGACGACACCAACGTTATCTATTTGGGTCTACGAGTCAGTCAGTCTATCGGTCTGCCTGCCTGCCTGCCTGCCTGCCTGCCTGCCTGCCTGCCTGCCTGCCTGCCTGCCTGCCTGCCTGCCTGCCTGCCTGCCTGCCTGCCTGCCTGCCTGCCTGCCTGCCTGCCTGCCTGACTAAGTAACTGACCGCCTGTCTATCTGTTTGCCTATCTATCCGTCTGCCTGCTAGTGCCTGCAGCTGTACGGCTAAGGGATGCAAGCCCTCAAGGCATGGTTCAGCCCCCGCCCTCTCTAACACGCCCCAGTGAACTCTTTATTACGTATAATTGCGTGTGTTCTGGAAAGTGCTTAACCAAAGGTGGCGTGATTTCACTATGCTCGGCTAAACAACAGTTCTTTGTAAACCTGAGTGACTTCACAATATGCACTGGTGTGCTCATGGCAGCCATTTTGTAATTTGCTATATAGCCCACCACTGACAAAAGGTTCTGCTCGTGAAGCTGCTGTTATTTTTTAAAACTAATTGGCCGTACACATGGATTTTGTTGCCTGTGCTTTAGTTGCGTGGATGGGGTTCTGATTCATCATTGACAGGTGCACACTTGTGCAATATAATTTAATCTAAAGTAATCTAACTTAATCTGAGGGCATCAGTCGATGGTATCTTCAAAGTGAAACAGTAAGTATCCGTTGCAGTAGTCCAAGTCGACATCCAGTAAGTCAAAATAGGTCAATAGGTCAAAGTGCAATTCAGGTTCTAAACAGATTCAAATAAATGTCATTCTGTTATCTATATAAAATATGTTGTTTTCATACTTTAAAGGTTAACATCCGAATGCATCTATTTCCCACCTGGCAGCAAAACAAACTGTACAAGACAATCTTAATGAAAATAAATGAACCCCGTTAGCGATGTTTATTAAAAAACAAATATTTCAGATACGTCATGCCATAATCACTGACTCTATAACCAAGATAAACAAAAGCACAGATTGTCTCTGTGTCACTTATTCACAAGCAACAATCCCTTCACTTTAAGAATGTCCTTTTAGTCCTTAATCTCGTCAATGCTAAGCCGATGACCCCTTATGCACAGATGCATGCAGATCGCGATTTCTGGTTTGCAGTATTTGGGAGGAGTCCGATGGGCAGATGTATGGGAAAATGTAGCCTCAAAGAACTCCAACTGTCTGAACCAGCTGGGGTTTTTTAAAAACCCATACCTCTTACAAAATCGCACTCTGATGTCGACCCTACCCCGGGTGGCCTACATAGATCAACAGTCTTATCTGAAGATCGCTACCAGAAAGAGAACATTTGTTATTCAGAGGAAACACCTTCGTGTTTCACGTTAATAGTTTCTCACAGACATTGGTAAAAGTTCAGGTTTAATGGAATTGCAGTATATTTGCACAAATTTTCTGGTTTGATAGGTAATAACTGTTTGTGTAGAGGAAAGCAAACTTCAATAATATAATTTAAGCCGTTCATTGTGACTGCTTAAGTTGCTTTCTGTGATATTTATGATGGGTGGTTGTTTCTTCCCAAATGCTGTGCAAACAATGTCGCCGAGCTGAATGTCATGGCGATAAACCTATTCTGCATTTTTATATTGCAGTCTAGTACTATGGAACTGCACAGTTTAAGAATGAGTGTTAACGGCAACACTAATGACAAATGTATGGTGGCAGATAAGGGCCGTACTTCCGTAAATAAAAATCACTCACTACTGTCTCATACTCTAATGTCTGTTCTAGTAATCTCCACGCCCCGCTAATTGCTTTTCAAATCGTATGCTGGTTATAATGTCCTAACAACTTGAGCCAAACCTCCTTCAATGGCAGAAGTTTACTAACATCTGAGCCGCGAGGCATTATATTGATCATGACTTTTCGATTTGACATCATACTTTGACTGTGTCTGCTTTTGCATATGAATGACTTTTTTTCTAAAGAATTTTGTGAATAAAGGTTTAAGGGAACTTGACGATCTCTATTACATAACTATAAAGCGCAATAATCGGCTAATGTGTTGATTTTATATCAGATGAAGTGGAGGATTTAGCTATAGGCGTGGGGGCTGTTCGCCCCGCCCCTCTTGGTTATATGCCGACGACCCCTCAGAACAAACCCATGCATGGAGCACTGCAAGAATATGGCGCCTCTGGAAATGCTGTTGCCCCCACGCAAACAATCCTGGAGCCGCCACTGATCAAACGCTAATGATATTCGCACTTTGCGTCTTAAATTCAACTTAAAACCAAAACAAATACGCTTCCGGTTGAGGGAGATACATTCCAAGACAAATATGCTTCAAATGAGCCATCGCAAACGGTAGCGGGTGTGACACGTAGGCCCTAGGCTGTTTTGAGAAAAGAAAAAGATTAAAGGGGACAGGGATGTACAGTGAGATCGCTCCAAAACTTTTCTGGGTGGGGATCTGCTCGATTTGATCGCCAACTCAAATTTAGAAGTTAATCGGTTTTGAGGTATAGGATTTACAGACGGTCAAAGGCATATCGATGTTAATACTAAGCTCTTACTATATTCCGTGCATGGCAGCCGGTATTAATATTGAAACAATTTGTGAAATATTATGGGGGAAAATTGCGACGCTTTGAACGAGATATATGGAGTAGTCTGTAAAACTGAAAACAACATTAAAGTAAAACGTTGTGACTCGATTATGTAACAATTGCTTTTGAAGACATTTTACAAAACTCGGAGTATTCAATAACTGAATAAGCATACGATATAAACTTCATGCATGCTCCCTGCTCACAGCCACAGGTTCCCACCCAAACTAATATTTGTCCACTTCCTTATCCACTTTAACCTGTACCCTTCTTATTCCTATGACCTCTCAATTCTCCAATTTATTATAGCTCTCTGGTTAATGACAATGAACTGCAGTTTCATTTTGAAACAAATAGCGTTCGCTAATGCTTCATGTATTTATATGTAGGCGCCATATAAACCTTCAGACGAGATTAAATAGACATATTTCATTATACGCTTGCTCGTAATCTCTAATAATTTCAGGTTTTCTTTGTTGGAAAGGTTCCTCCGAAGCATGCATGGAAAAGATCTGGCGCTAAATGATTCCGAGTTGGTTGTCGTTCATTACAACTCTTAATGTAAGTCACCAATCATTCTGTGTATATACGCATGTATGTGTGTATGCATGTATGTATCCGTGTATGCATGCATGCATGTATGTATGCATGTACATATGTATGTATGTAAATGTATGTGTGTATGCATGTATGTATGTATGTATGAATATATGTATGTGTGTTTCAAGACATTTAATGTAGCGCCTTTAAAGCACCTCACAAAAGCGTTGCACGAATGTCTATCTAACTGATCTGAAAACAAGTGCTTTTAAGAGTTTGAAAATGTCAGATGAAACTATTTTCTATAGGATACATATTTAGGCCGTGAACAGACCGTATTTATTTTAGTTACCATAGCATAGAATATATAATGTGGATTAAAAGAGTTTGTAAGACAGATATACGATGTCTAACTGATAGCAGTGAAATTAGCCATCATTTGAATAAACGAGCGTCGCTTGTGAATGACTTGTGATCAGGTGACGCCTGATTACAACCCACCATTAAACTCGGAATCTTCTACGTCTACGGAAGAGGATTCGTCTTTCTTATGGGGGCTTCAGTTGTAACAGTTTATGACCATGTGTCTGTGTGTGCATGTTCATGCACGTGTCATGAACGAACATAGATGAACTGAAGTCAAGATATATCATCTACGATTACGATGCACTCTATTGCAACAAAACAGAAGCAAGGAGGGAGGGATGAAGGGAGGTAGGCAGGCATACAGGCAGGCAAGCAGGCAGGCTATATCAAAAGCTGATACATATATATATAGCCGACGCCATATATATGTACATGTATATTGGTCTATTAGCACATGCAAAACATGCTACATGTAATTAAAAGTGTTGATAATAAGAGGGCCTTTAGTGGTTAGTTCAGTATGTTCGTGATAGTGCTATAGAAAGATGATTACTTAGACCGTCTGAAAATGACTGAAGACAAAAGAGATTAGAAGCCATATGCCGTCGACTTGAATGTGATAATCAATAGAGCATGACTTAATGGCATTGAGTGGCAAAAAGAATGAACACAAGAGAGAGGCTTGCATGTAGAGAACCTTAAAGCTAAGGACTATCGAAGCCAGTATGTATGAAAGCGAGAAGAGTATTCGGTTGCATAAACAGGGTCAGAACGAGAGACAGAAGAAGAAAGCAGTCAGTTAAGCGAACTCCGAGAGGCAGTCATGAGGATGAAGTGCTAGTGACTTCACTTTCTTAGTCTCGGCACATAAGAATGGTGGCCAGTCCTCTTCCCATGCACCCATAGTGTACGGTCAGTGTACTCGTTTTATAGCTGAGTTCACCAGGAGGATCTGGTGGAGCAGAAAGTCCTAAACACCTGTCTGTCTTGCCATGTCATGGCGGGGGTTTAAACCGCCGACCTCTGGATTGACAGTTCAGCACGCTAACCACTAGATCACTGCGCAATTCAGCATACGGCAATACTAAACAGACTGAGCATACAGAACTTCTAACTCCTGCTATAGCTGAGTCTGTAGCAGGACAGAAGAGTAAGAACGTCATCGCCAGTTGTGTCAGAAGCAGCCGACTTGTATACCGGGCAGTGACATGCAGGAGAGCTGTCACTGGCAGGCGAAGGCCTATTGCCTTCATTTTCAGTCTTACTGTGCAGCATTGAACGAACATAATATTAGTAGTACAGCAGAACAAATATCATTGGATCCATAAACCTAACAGCCTCCTTCAACATCTAACGTTAGCCTAATTAACAGTTCATTTCTAGGAACACAATTAGCAACTATTATGGCGCCGATGTATAATGCACCAGGCATCTGTCATTTCTATAGTCTCTTAAAAAATAGTGTAGAGAATCGATTTACAAGAGTTGCCTTTGGCTCAACACCTAATGTTGAGGTCTGACTCATCGGCAATGCGCAGACTTCTATGCAACAATATTTGTAGACGACTTTGCGGTCTACACTATAGTGTGTATACACGAGTTGCAACAGTTTTCTAGAGAAATAGATCTGCATTAATGTTTGTGTGTTGGTTACATTCAGGAAGCAATAATGTATACGTAAATGTAATGCTATGTCCACATTTATGGGGGTTGCATCTACATCCATGTTGTAATAATGTCTACATTATTGTAATGTTGCTTCTACCTATATGTAGTGATAATGTTTACACCTAATGTGTATAGTTACTCCTACTAATGTATATGTAGTACTACCTAATGACTTATTATGTATTACTATGTAATACTATGCTATATGTATTACGTATTTGTATTACTAGGTATTACAAGGTATTATTATGATATTACTATGTATATGCAGTAATACCTAATGAGTCATTATGTATTACTGCCTATAATACTATAATACATAGTAATATAATTTCACTAATAAGCAACTCAGTCATGATAGTGTAGTAAATGATGCACTTTTAATCCCAACTGCATTGTATCAAGCTTCACATAAGAAATAGTTTAACGCAACGAACTAGAGAAAAAATTTCAACCCGGTTAAAAGTCAAGCAAAAAATAAAAAATTAAATTCTTTAAAAGTTAGCGTAAACCAGTTTAAAGAAACAAATTAAAAACAATCAACCAGGCAAAGAAAAAATATTAGAGATGAGCATCGGGCCGGGCCGGGGGCCGAGCAGGGCTGAGGTTTCGGCCCGCATTTTTTTAATGTTGCTTTTCACATTTCTCAGTCCTTGTGCAAACTGCTCTCGCGATATTTTGCTATTAGAATTTGTCTGTTTGGTAAGTTTAAATTAGCATTTTAAAATGTCTAATACTTACACTGAGGAAGTAATTATTGAACATCAAACAAAC
The DNA here is from genome assembly GCA_964023275.1 of Norana najaformis. Lineage (NCBI taxonomy): Eukaryota > Metazoa > Annelida > Clitellata > Crassiclitellata > Hormogastridae > Norana > Norana najaformis. The sequence goes on along the minus strand of OZ029915.1, from coordinate 37,881,737 downwards.
AACCTGAGGCTAACGGGGCGCCGCATACCAATTAGAGATAAGTATCGGGCCAGGCCGGGTCGGGCCAAGCCACAATTTTTACGACGCGGGCCGGGCCGCGATTTTTCAGTCCGTGCTCATCTCTAATGCAGACACCTTACGATTTGGCATAAATCTTTTTAAAGAAATAAAATAGAGACAAACATACTTCGTCCAGGTAAACAGACAATCAATGAGAAATGGAGGTACCTTAAAACTTAGCCTTAAACCAGTTTCAAGAAATGACACAGTGACAAAAAATTTAAACTAAACAGTCACTCAGAAAGAATAGATGCATGTACCTCAAATTTGTATTAATACATTTCTCAAAATCCCATGCATAGGCAATCAACATAAGAACAATTTATGAAAATATTACTACTTCAAAAAATATGGTTAATAAAGTTGCTTTAACAGTTGTTTTGCTATGACTGGACTAGTGGCACGCCGCAGCATTTCTCAGTAACTCTAAAAAATCAAGCTACTCTAATGCAAGTACCAAAATAACCAAAAGTAACAACCGTCACTACAGATGTTGTCTGGTGCTGGAAATTGGTGCAGTTTGCAATGATCGCCAGACATCAGCAAGAACCCTGTTTGTCCTGCCTATCGCCTTCTCTATGAACACATAAAACAGACCCAAAAGCAATTTCAGGGCTTCTGCAAAACAGGATGTCATTCGATGATGCTTAGCAATGTAATCAAGCTTCAAGTCTAAAGAACGATGAATCTGAAAAAGTTGACCATTGGATTTCCTTCATTAAAAATTATTGCAATCACATGTATAAGCTTTACATCTACGTATATAGTACATCACTTTTTATCTAATACACAGGCCTATCAGCAGCACTCTACACAACTTCAAAAAGCACTATTCGCTGCATCCTCGTTATCTTGCGATCTAGGATATTGTCAGAAGATATTTGTGATTGTGAAGTGTTCGTGCATTATTCACGAGCACCTGCTTTCTCTAGTATTGTCCATTTCCTGCAGCAAATGATGTTGTTGCTTGGAGTAGGTCAGCTGTGTCTGAAGGATCCTTTTAGCATCATCATCTCTAGGCATGATTGTGGGGACTTAACGGGACTTTACACGAGTATCTGAAAAGTTTACAAAAATAATATAATGTAATAGTAATCGTAATCGTAAGTGCATAATTATACAGCACCTCTTTAAGAAAACTACTCCTCAAAGATGATGCCGACCCAACAATACAAGACCGTGACCAAATAGAATGGTCTTTAACCGCTGGCAAAATAGAGGCAGAGAAACAAAAAGCAGATACACTCGAGGAGCTAATTCTTCACCACATTGCGCGGGGAAAGCATTTATGTCTGATGGTTTGCAGCGTACGGGATTATCGATTACATTATTTGTTGGTTGGGCGCTGTAGAAATCTCGAGATTACAATTACGATTAAAACTGGAATCACAAAATGCACTTACTTTTACCACCGATGTTTTATGTATAACTTCGAACAGTTTCGATCAAGACTCGAATTTGAAAACGCCAGACAGTAGCAGACAACCGATCTAGACCGAAAACAACTGATTACGGCAGATACTCAATTTCTGTATTAAGTCGTAATGTAGAGTAATGAGTGTGCACGAGAGCTTACGGTTGATATATAGTTGGCTCACAAAGCAAAGCTGTCCAATAATATTCAATGTAAGCATTTTCTAGAGTATTTCCCTCAAAGGGGCGCAATTACATCACGATACTGAAATATTTGTAGCCTATTTTCTAGCAACAACTTATGCCTTTTTTGCAAAAACATACATCTACAATAGTGGTGCATTAGACGTCTACACTTAGTGTTTCATATTTTATTATAACTATATACTGTCGCACAAAAATGTCCACACTTCGTTGCAGAAACATTAATTAGGCCTATTATTGTTTTGGCAACAAAACCCAACAATTAGCTCCTACATTAGTGTAGGAAAATCAGCCAAACAACAAATACAGATTAAATGGTCTACATTTTTCTTACAGAGTAGAAAATGTTCTTTAGTCCGGATTGTGTCTGACTCATCTGCTATGGATTCGAACCCAAGACAATAGTTCGAGTGGGTTAACCGGTTCGAACTTGTATGGCTCATTCGTACTTACTTCAAGTTGAGGGATTTATTTGATAGTATTCTACGCGGTCAACCGCGAGAAAGTTATTCACTACAAGCAGACAATAAAATCCTTGTCGAGAGGCATACAGACCTTCGAGACTTAGGGATATCGTTTAGTCATATTCATGCATCCACATGCAGGCAAGTCAGACGCAAGTATTCACGTAGACATTCCCAAATATGTACACAGGCATACTTATACGTGGACCTATACATATAAACCTACATGGGGGTCTAAGTATACGTATACACAGTCACACTTTCCACCCGCTAGAAAAACAGGTGGAAAGGTGGAAAGTATACGCAGACCCTTTCGCACACAGACATACTTAGACCTATGCATACACAGACCTACGAAGGCATCCACAGACATACCTACGCAAGTACAGCCCTACTTACGCATACATAGACCCATCTACGCATACACATAGGTATCTGTGTGATACGGCAGCTCTCCAGCTATGCGCTTTAGGCCTACGTCTTTTGACTCTTAAGCAGTGGTGTGCAGCAGAGGCCACTTCGTGCAGGCGGCCTCCTGTATAGGCGGCTCTTAATTCTGGCTTGAGATAACACTCAGTTCGATAGGCCAGGGTTCGCATCCTGGGTGTTGTAAACCCCATTATTGACGAATGTTTTTAACCAGACTGCTTTCACCAGGCGTTACAATTCAGTGCCAGCGTGAGTTGGTAAGTGGTATTGTGTGGTAAGTATGACTCACCAAGACGGCGAGAGCTTAAGGACATCGCACTGGCCTTTTGTACACCATCCACTGGGTATTTATGGCGGGTAAGTTGACTTTCACTTTACCTGCCACTTATAGCTTCCGGGGCTAACTACCCTCGCGAAGTACCGTTCGTCAGGCGTGTACTACTTCGTTCAGCGAAGATACACTATGTATGTGGCCTAAATATAATTCTATTATATATGTGCAGAAAGAAACCATCGGAAATGCTATTCCGTTGTTGGTCATTCTGCGCATGGTCAGTTCCTGAATGACATTACCCTCACCCATGATTTAGCCTCTGACCCCGCCTCTGATCCCGCCCCTTGACCGTGAAAAGGACCGCCCCAAAAGCCTCTGCGCCTTCTGCCCCGCCAGATGTTTAATCCGACAGCGATGGTTCTCATCGACTTCAGAGGGATCCTAACCGTAGGAAACTGGCAGAGTTTTTCAAATCTCTTAACCACCGTACAAACTCCACCAAAATGTCCCTGTGTGGGGATCCCAGGCTGCGCTATATAAATGTCTACATAGCAGGTAAGTGCATATAGACGAATGCAAGGTTTAACAGCCAAAATGCACTTTCCTGGGACCATTGAAACATGAAATCCAAACTGGCTGAACAGCTCAGCCAAGTGGACTTCTCCAGAACGCTCAATGCTTTGTTTGCCTCAAGATAAAGCCTTTCAAACGCAGTACATCTGGAACTGTGTACACTGTACAGGACATAGACAATTAATGGCCATGAAATGCAGAGATGGCCACATAGGCATCTAGAAATCTAGAAAAACATATTTCAAATCTGTACGTCCGTCCGTCCGTCCTTCCTTTCGTCCGTCCGGCCGTCCGTCCGCCCTTCCTTCCGGCCGTCCGTCCGTCCTTCCTTTCGTCCGTCCGTCCGTCCGTCCGACCGACCGAACCACCAACCGGAGTATGATATTTTGGTGAATGTTGGATAGATAATCGTTCAGAATGGGTTCACAAAAACAATGAACTGTGAACATAAACGAACGGATAATAAGAACCTGGGCGATGGATGATGGGCTATGCTTGAGATGCATCTACACTTATACACAGCTTTCGTTTTCTGTACGTGTACACACGGTCGTGTTTCTGCTTTTGTACGCAGGTATATATGAGCCCTACCAGGCAGGCAAACACCAAACAGGCTACAGCTTACTTCTTAACGGAAGTGTACACTGCAGATCTTGAAACAGAAGACCGTGCATGCGTCGAAGCCTATATATTGGTAAGCATAAGACTTACTGATGCATTATAGATCAGTAGGCCTTCATAGCTGGCTACGAGTTTTAAAAAAGTGGAATGTATAGACTGGAAAGGATATATGCAATTAAAATAAAGGCCTAAACATGGGCTAACTTTATTGGCAAACTGACATACATGCATGGCCTGTAATTAGGCTTCACGGCGGGCTCTTAACAACACGGACTTATATCGGAAGCCTATTTATAGACTTGAATTAATGTCTGTTGACAAAAGGCCACTGCACTGTCTGGTTATATAGGTCATATTGTTTTATTATAAAAGATAAACTGTGTACACGTATTAGTGCTCTGGGTTCATAACCGGGACATTTTAAAAGAAAATGTTGTCACTGCACAAATCCCGAAATTTTGACTGACGAAAGAAAACAAGGTTTAGAAAATAGTTGAGACAAGTTTATAAAAAAAACTTAGCCTACAGACTTGTCTTCACTACTGCACGCACATTTGGGATTGATTAGTGCATAATTAAAAGTTATTGCAGTATATTGAAATGCTTTAGACAATTAATGTCGGCCGTTCCAGACGTCAGGTTTAATTAAGACTGAATATATAAGCTAAGCCTATGTGTGGTTTTTAGCAACGGGGTAAGGTATATAAGGTATACGGTCAGTGCACCTGGCAGTCGTTAAAATAAGTATCATCCATTCTAAATTTGGCAGACATATTCGTTACAAATAATGCCAGAATTTATATAGCGCACTTATGGAAACCTTAAAGAGAAGCACTTATAGAAGGTAGTGAGCTTCAATGAATGAAATTCCATGAACTTCAATAATGTGTGTAGACTTGTATCATAGAAAACTAGAAAACTGAAAGTCCAGGAAAGATCAAGAGCAAATTAGTAATGCCGCGAGTCGTACTGCATCGATGAGTAACGAAAATGGTCTAACTGTACATGTTTTCTATTGCCTCAACCCTGTTCAGTTTTCAATGAATTAATCGAGTGAGATCCTTCACCACCGCTGTCCGTCTAAATGGGGGCCACGCCATTTAAGGTCCCCGTGTACAGACCGTGCTAGCTCGAGATTAAAATCTCTGAAATACTCTTAGTAATAGCGAAGAATGAACAGATGCAGCATGGCTGCATGTTACTCAGACGTCAATCGAATTTTCGTAGCGCTTAGATTAGCCACGAATTTCAAGCATTTGTGCACGTGTGTGATAAGTTTATCCATAAAAAAATGTATCGAAGATAAATCCAAATTTTTCCGAAAAATAGCAGAATTTCGTACAAAACCCAAGTCGACAATGCATGTGGCTATTTACACGCCGTTGGCACCACACGCAGAGACACACGTATCGATCACACATGCGTGCACATATTTAAGGCGTATCATTAAGTGTAATAAATCTGCAAATTGTATTTAGAAACATTAAGTCTCGTTAAATTTTCATTACGAAACTCGCGAAGCCGTGCTATAAAATCAACAGCCTTTCTCCCCACTCATTCAATTGAATGAAAGCTGCCATAGATCAGCCTCCGGTCGCCCGGGCCGTTACTACGCATAAAGAGGGGGAGGAGAGATCGGCCCCGTCCGGTGCCCGGACGGTTACCACAGACAGAGGGACCTATCCACTCTTTCCTCGATCGCCCATTCTACGCATCATAAAAAAGAGCGCGCCGTTTGCGCGTCGACGTTTTTTTCGGCTTGACGACAGAGTTTCATCAGAATAACGCATTCATTGTCAAAACAATTCTACGTGCGGTGCGCATATTGGTGTTGCAATGGAAAACTATGTCGCATCATCATCATCATAATCGTCGTCGTCGTCGTAGTCATCTTTCTCGTCATCATCATTATCAACAACATCATAATCATCTTCATTATGATCATCAACAACATCATCGTCATTGACGTCGGCATCATCAGCATTATCATCATCATCATCATTTCTTCCTCTTACGTCTTCTCTTCATCATCTTCGTTTTCTTCTTCATCAACAAAAACAACAAAACAACACCACATCATCACTGGTGATGCATTTGTTAAATTGAGATTCTTGACTGCGTTCAAAAAGATATTTTAAAAGAAGCATCGCTGTCACTGGCCTAGTTAGCTACATCGGTAAACGCGTATGCCAAGGAGCCTCTATGCGTGAGGATACCCGGTTCGCGTCCCGATCGTGGCTTATTCCAGATATTTAAATCTCGCGGGCTAGTACGGTCCGTGCACGGGGACCTTAAATGGCGTGGCGCCCATTCAAACGGGCAGCGGTGGTGAAGGATCTCACTCAATAAATTCATTGCAAAATGAGCAGGGTCGATGCCATACGGACGCTCGAGAAAAACATGTACATTTACATTTACTGCCAAAACTAATATTTTGACTGAAGTTCATAGTTTGCAAATGTGCTCAGCAGAAGGTGCCACGCTTCTTTCAGTGTTCAGGGTTATATTTCTACAAATTTGTAAATGATGACAACATAGAGTTTTAAGTTACAGAAGTTTTGTAGCCTTAATACTTCATTCTTAACGCGCATCTGCACAGTGGCGTAGCTAAGAGATTGTAAGGCCGCCTCGGACAGCAATATGCAAAGGGAGGCAAAGAAGGCGGCAAAATAAAATTTCTAAAGATATTTTAGATCATCTACACCCAAAATTTCAGTTGAGGTCACATAAAAGACAACGAGAGCCTATGTCCTAAAATTGTGCAGATGAAAAACTTCAGGTTCGATAGGGCTACTATACACGTTGCTTACAACAGACTATCTAGTTTCAACTCTGGAGTTGAAGTGACGCACTCTCTCCTCTCGCTCTCGCTCTGTATGTCTGTCTGTCTGTCTGTCTGTCTCTCTCTCTGAAGTCCCGGACCCAGTATATATTTAAGCTTATTGCTGGTTTTCGTTAAAATTCAAAATTTCTGTTGGGGAGGCAGCGATTGCCATAACTCGCCCCGGGTGCCAAAACACAGCCGCGGCACTGCATCTGCAGATTTCTCTTAAAAATTATGCACTAGCTGTAGCTGAAATCCTTTGGCATAATTTAAACTTTGTGGCTTTTAAAACACGGTCTTGAATGCAAGGGCATTGTCCTGCATGATCTTCAAACTAAACAGCCGATACAGTAACAACCTTATGGACATGCTTGTGTGTGTGTATATATATATATTTATATATAACCTAAGCTTATAATTACAGCTCGAAAACATATATCAAATTGGCCACAATGCATCAGGTTTCTAAATAGCTCCTCTCCTCTCTTATTCTCTCGCATCCTATCTTATCCTCGTGCGTTTGATCCATGCAATCAATGTGGGGTTATTCGGGAACCTTAGCCACTTGTCAACAACACAGCCACAAAGAAGACCGTGCAGTCTGTCTATAACAGAGGCTTATCGTGTTTCACCCGGGTGTTGGTTGGAAACCAAAATGGCATCAGGCACTACAATCGCTTACTTAACAGGCCACACCGATGAAGAATAGCGTGCGATCAAGGGCATCGCCACGGTTTTGACAGTGGAGGGGGCATTAACGGTCAGATCCAGAAGCGAGAATTGCCCTGCATGTGGCGCCAATCCTGATAACCATGTTCATTGGGCCCACGTGGGGCTCTTAGCAGGCCACCAGATACCACCAGTGGCACAATGCGGGCCAGTTGTGGGCCCAATAAATATGGCTGTCTGAAAATTCTTGACGACCTTTCTTTATAGTTGTAGAGACTCAGCCGACCGCTCGCAAGTCAACAAAATTGTTGTTGACTTGTTGTTAATCGCAGAGGTTTCGTGGTTCATCGTTAATTGAGTAATTTTTGATAGGATGTCGCGCATGTCATCGGTCACGTTACTGTACGTTTCGCAAAAACTAAATTCGACGCATTATTTGTCTCAGCGTGGATTTTGTAATTCAACCATTTTGATAAGACGCTCGTATAGAGTATGCTTTGTTACGGGAATACTCGCCAGAGTGAGCCAGCGGCGTCACCGTCCTGTGAACCAGGAAAGAGCGGCAAACTCGTCATCTATCATCCGTGCTTCCTTGGCCCAGAGACGTGGTTAGCATAATGAAGCGTCTGCACAGCCATTGAAATACAGGCGTTGGCCTATTTGCTACCCCAGACGAACCTCGAGCAGACAGATATTTTTTACACGTTGTTATCTGTATATACAAAAGCCATATATTTATATATGTGCGTAGTCAAGTGCATAGTCGAGTGTGTGACACAATGGCCAGCCAATTGGTTGAGAGGTCTAGCCTTGTAAGGCGGGAGTGCGACGGCTTTGAGGCTCCCCTCAGACAGCAGTCGCTCTGTTAGGACTTTGAGCAAGACCTTAGAGCACATGTGCTTATAGCGCCATCGTCTGGTTGATCCTTGTTTAGCAGATAGCGGCATTGTATACATATTAAAGTAGCAGCAATAGTAGTAATAGTAGTAGTAGTAATAGTAGCAGCAGCAGCAGCAACAACAACAATAACAATAATAATAATAATAACCAGTTCCAAAGAGCCAATAGGCCTATTAAGATCTGATGGAAAACGACCAGATGGGGCTACAATGGTCCTTTGGGCTGGAGGTAAATACCTGGCATGGTTCACACGTGCGCAGCATCCTACATATTATATACTGCATCCTCTGCAGGTTCAGCAGCTGAACAAGCTGCTATCCATAAACAGTTTAAGTACTCTGGGCTGCTCTCTACCCATATCTCTCTACCCATATCTCTCTATCCATAGCTTTTGAAGCCCTGGCCTCAGTCAACTCTTCAGGAGCAGATTTCATTCGGAGGTTGACCGTTTATCGGTCATCAGTGGTGGACCTCGCTGGGTAAATTGTCTGTTCCAACGCCTTTCTGTCTGTATCTGTTTCAGTGCAGTATAAATGCCTTCGCATTTCAAGGGATTTTACGGACACTCTTGAGGCAGCAGGCGATTTTCCAGCCATTTTCCTTTTGTTCCTAGTAGTTTAAGTTGTTTAAACCAAGAGAAATCTTGCCTACCTTGAGTAATAAAAATAACAACAACAACAATAACAATAACAATAATACTAACATTGACACTAACAATAGCAATAATAGCAATAATAGTAATAGTAATGAATCTACTAATGATAATAATAATAATAATAATAATAATAGTAAGAAGAAGAAGAAGAAGAACAACAACAACAATAATAATAATAACGGGAGATATAGGATTAAAAACTTGTATGAAGCTTCGTTCTTCGCTTACGTGACAGAGCTTGCTCGCTTATTTCACGTTCACAAACGATTAGCATGTACATTCAATTGCCTACGCTGACATCGTATGTTCTAAGGCTGGCGACTGGCTTATCGCCACCATTACAATACTACACTAGACATAATTGCTGTTCAGCAAATTCGGTAAGTTTCCAGAAAGCGATCGGAGGAAACTGAGTAGCAACCTACGAAGGGTCATTTCAAAAGGCATACCCCGTAGGAATTCTCACAGCCACGTTCACTGGGCCCAGAGCAAGTTACATACAAATTCGAACCATCCTACGATAGACTTACAATCATAGTGATAAGAGTAAAAAAACATTAGCTACTCTATTATTCTGACATTTCAACAGTGATGCCTGCCAATTACCAGCCCAGTAGGCCTAGAAATTAGTGTTCAATTGCGGAGTATTTGCACTGAAAATGTTTTGCACTGAAAATGAATAGCTGAGACGTACTTTTATATCTGGTTGCCAGAGTCCAATTTTTTGGTGATTGGCAACATTGGGAAGATTTATAGGCAGCAACGAAATGAGGAAAATGTAAACCTTCAGTAGGAGCTATTCTGAACTATAGTGGGAGAGTTTTTATCTTATTGCAACAATATTACCCAGTCCAACCTTAGCGGGCAATGCCACGAAAGTGTCTATATATAAGCCTATAACCCAAGTCCTAATAGACCTAATAGCATGAGTCTTAATAAGCCTACTACCTAAGTCTTGATAGGCCTATAACGTAAGCAATAATAGATCTATGAACTAAGAGTTAATAGGCTCATAACCTATAAATCTAATAAGCTTATAACCCAAGTCTTAATAGACCTATTGACTATCAGTCTTAGTAGGCTTTTAACCACAGTTACCTTTAAGCTGCTCGCGCGCACGGCTTTTGAGGATAGCGCACACAACCATTTTTTGCTTATGCACAGAATAATTTCAAGGTTAAATGTAGCTCCTTGTTGCAGCTGCTGGCATATTTAACCTACTGTGTTCAGAAGACCAAAACAAGGTTTCCAATCCTCATTTGTGAAACCATATGGCATTGCAGCCTGGACTGTGAAGTGTCCACCGAGATGTACAAACATATTCATATGTATTATAATAATAATAATGCATAATACACTGGGAAACTGAGTTGGCCTCATGCAATTCTTAGCTGCGCGCGCTGTGAGCCTTACGAACGCGGCTTTCTGAAGTCTGACCTCTGGCCTCTATATCAGTAATTCTTGTAATGGTGGAGCTTTGGTCTCCGGCCCTCAAAACAGTCCTTGAAAATTTAAAATATTTGAGTAAGATATGAAAACGTGCTTCAGACATAGAGTAAATCACAGCGCGATAATGTTAAAAAGGTGTTTATCCGCTAAAACCTTTGAATTCCTATACTCTATGCTTGGTACTCGTGATTCAGCACTTGCTATTAGTGGTCCAAGAACAACGAATTAAAGCCATTGCCGGTCAGTAGCTTGAAAAGATTAGGAACCACAGTTCTATATGATGACGCATAGGTCTAAGACTGACTGCTCTGTCCACTTAAAGCGTGCCGCACGAGTTTTATGAAGAACAGATGACTGAAAACAACTACCCCTTGCACAAGTATTGTTTGAAGCGGTTAACGGAACTTGCACTAACTGTTCTAACGCCGTTATTGAGGTGTCAGCTTAAGCTATTTCTGTGAAACTGTCTGTTTGAAAGCAGTTTGACGACTTTGGAAGTGCATCAGTTATTAAAAGCATAAAAATGGTCACATTGGGCTCACAGTGCCTCGAAGAATGCGCATATTGCAGTTGATTGAAGATGTTAAAGAGCTGTTAAGCAGATATGAAGACACTGACACAACCGTTGTAACCCGGTTCACTGAACGAGTCTGCAACAACCTGGACTGCAGGTCCCAAATGTTAATGCACACGCTGTATGCCAGTGCGCGCAGGGCAAAAAAATTAGAGTGAACATAAGAGGGAACTTAATAAGTATCTGCAAAACTAATGTCACCAACATTTACTTAGCCGACCGATTTGTACAACTGTACGTACAAGATATTATTTCTGTTTGTTATACAAAAGTAAAATCGCCGCAATGAGCTATGCCACCACCCTTTTCAATTTTGCGCTTTCCGTAGTAATCGCTTGCATGATTTCTGTACAAATCTTTCTGCCCAAAGAGATCACTGCATGCAGTGAAAATAGCGAAACCCGAAAAGACAGCAAACATCGTACCATGGATTATCGTTCTATCCATATATGATTTCTATGTTCACATAGATCGCTGGTGCACATGCACCAATCGAAAGTCTGTTAAAGCTGGCTTTTCTTCCCAACTGTCAAGGGAATGGACTGTTATGTGCTGACGGTTTGTCACATACTCTGACCCTGACTACAGAAACATTTAGTTCGTCATATACTGGAACCTCGATCGGGTCTTGCTACAGTTGCCAGTTATCCACGCAGACCTGCAGGTCAGATAAGTCAATTAATTGGCTATGGCTGCTAACGGAAGACTTGGCGTCGAAGTGCAGTGAATTCCGTGTTTGCCCATCTGCGAAAACACGCAAAAAGCTGCGCTGGCATGGTTCGCGCCGCGCTGTGGCTGATGATGTATAGGACTGCAAACACAGAGGGCTGTACTGCTGAGCAGTACATCAGTCACGCACCTTGAAGATCATCGATTCGGTGTCTGGCAGCGAATGCGAGCCGCTGCTGGTCGCCGCTCCGGCAGCGGTCCATTTAACTCGACAGAAAAACGATTCCGTTTTCGGACTGCGACAGACTTGACGTCATTGGTCTATCTATCTCAGATAATACATTATTACCTGAAAATTTCACTCGTTGACGTAAGTGAAACAAACCGTACAGCACCATAATTATTATGCACGCTGACAGAATCACGTGCAAGTGTTTGCTATAGAAACTATAGAGACACTGCCTTTATCTAGGCTGTTCGACAAATAACCATAAGGCATGCTGAGCCTTACTTTAGCATGGGTAAATTTATGATGCTGCGCTACCAAAAAATCGATAGATATAATTTTTAGTTCAGCCTGCATACCATTTGCATGAAGATTGCCACCTGACCTCTTCGGTCAACTTTTTGCTAGTGACGCTATATACAATTACGTCACTCTTGACGCAGGGAACAGGATGGTTGGTCTTTCTCAAAGATGGCGACGGAAACGGCGTGTAAACGATTTAGTGCGACGCCGAGAGGCAAGTATACGTGCAGTTCACATGAGTCTGTCTTAATATTCAGTAGGTGAAATCGTATTTTAACGTAATTTATTCCCAGCAGAAACTAATAACGTAATGAGCCTGTTCACAGCGAGTTAAAGTTAAGAAAATGTAGCTATCATGTTTTGCGCGGAAAATCTAATCCTTATGATCGAAAACAACTCTTGAGGAAAACTTAAGGCATTGAATAATATCGTTTCAATACTTCAATAACACAGCGAAAACATGGGTTGTTAGTAAGGAAACGGCTTAAAATCCATTAGATTATGATTAGGCAGCATGTATTAGAAACTCAAGTCACTATAGTCTGCTTGGTCAAGTGTAAATCAGTTTATCTGAAAAACCTGAAACTTAGGCTGGATAACATTAACAGAAACATCGTTTTGGTGAAACCAGTTAAAACATCATGCCAGAATGAGGCGAAATTTAAAAAGATGGAGGCTGCAGACACAGGCCAGAAGCATGAACTATATTATGAAGCATGGACAGATTAATGGGATTAATTTAGAGTTTGATAAATTAGAGGGAAAGTGAAGGCAGACATGGCGGGCAACACCTTTTACAAGTAGACTTTCGATTGCTTGGTGCTTGTTCAGACTTTATTTTTGGAGAAAAATGCCTAGTTCAAGGCCAACTTAGAACAATTCAGTGCATTTAGGCATTCAGCAACCACTTAATTGTAAGTATGAAAATACCACATTTTAAAACTGTATTGTGAGACTTTATGCTCTCACTAGCTGGGACTTACTTTTTCACTTTAAGAGGATTAGCATGTCAAAACCCAAAACTTGAATATCGCATTACTAGATTGGGGGGGGGGGGGGGAATCAGGCTAGATAATCTCTGCTAGTGCTAACATTTTATGGCAAATCACCTGTATTCTTAAAAATTACTTTGGCCTACCCATTATGTATACCGGCCATTTGCAATGTTTATCTATGAGGAACAAAACCCTGGGTTTGAGTTGTATTGGTGCAGTTCCTTCCAAGTCTGATTACATATTTGGGAAATCCATTTAAAAACTGCAAAACAAAATTTACAGGTTCTTTATGTTACTATGAAATTTGTTTATTTTCACATCCTTTGGTGTCATCTAATAATAAAATTGTCTAATGAAAGTTTAGTATGATAGCGTACTTCAGTGTTGAAGCGCTAATATAAAAAGCAAATCAACAATCTCGGCTTGAATTTCAGAGGTCAAAGCTTCAGCTTTTTTTTTTGGACAGTTTCATCATCTGATTGAAATTTAGCTCATTATCTTCAAGCCTAGGTGGTGTGCAAGATCAGTTTCTAAGACTTGCAAATTGCAATATTCATCAAAAGAAAGCTGCATAGATTAAAGGATAGAGTAGGACAAGGTTAAAGGGCATTGCTGGAATAGGAAGTGTTGGCCTGTGTAGCAACTGTGTATTGTTCATTAGTTGAAAGCAGATGCATAATTGAAATGGTGTAACTTCATAAGTCAGACTTATGAAAAGCTACAGGTGGTCTGAATGAAGCCACAAAAATCCAGATGCTTCATATAACACAAGTATTGCACCAGGGGTTTGTGAGCTTTGTTAGATAATACTTGGCTTTTTGCCAATGTTGCCCTATTTCTGGTGGCAGCTCTTAGCTGCATTACGTATAGCTCAGTTCAGCTTTTCACAGAAAGCCTGTTTACCCATTTAGAAAGCTGTTGCTGTTTCTGTAGATTTCATGTTAGGACTTTGATCTGAAGGCCTTCTGCGTACAACCCACACATGCATGTGCTCTCAGCATTAATAAGTAGCAAAGCCACATCTTAGGTTAGCACACTGAGCTTCAAGTTGAGAGCTTTTAAGTTCAAAACCTTGCTAGATAAAAATGATGTTTAAAAATGTCTATTCCAAAACCTTTTTTGTAAATTCTGCTGTAGTTACTACTTATTGAAAGTGCTGAAAGATTAACTGATTATCTTTAAATAAAATGTTGGTTGACTTTGTTTTGGATAAGAGAATCTTTACCTTTGTTGCATAAAATTTGTTAGTTTTTGTAGGAGCTCTACTGATTATCAAAATTCAGCATAAAATGCAAGAAAGCATTATGCAGTTTTTTATCACTTAAAATGCCTTTGAACAAACTTTCAGTTGCAGATTTTTAAGCCCCACTGTTCAGAAATTTATGTCCCAATGTTGTTATTTCAGTCAGAGGCACCAAGTTCAGAACGGGCAGAAAAGTGGAAGTAATCACAAGTTGTTAGCCGTACGATTTGCTAAAGGTGTACCCTAGATGTCAATTTGTAATTTGTAAGTAAATCTTATGTTGCCCTGGGAAACCACAAGGCTCAAACGTGAAGCCACTTCATGTACTTATGACTGCAGAACAGAAATTAGAGGCAAAAAGCATCCTGTTATAACTAGATTTTTAGCAGTGCATTCAGAAAGAAACAGTTCACAGTTAACAAAACTCTTAAATGCTTAAATTCTGACAACTTGGCAAGTTGAATGCAGGTGCTTGGTGAGATTGTGCACGAAAGGCCTGGGACAGTTCCAGAGTTTTATGCATGTATGTATGCATGTGTGTATGTTGTATGTGTAGCACAGTAGTCCTTTCAGTAGGATGCTGGGTCTGTAATCCAACGATTGCAGTTTCAAGCCTGCGGAGTGGACTCCATGTAATAACCTGGGCAACTTGTTCATGCACACTTGTTTCACACGTTGGGTTTAGATTTACCGACCTTGCACACTTAATAAATGCAGTAAATAAAATTAATAATGCATGTATGTGTGTACATATAAGTGTCTAAATGCGTACGTGTGTATGTACATGTCTAGACACTTACACAGAGTATTTTAAGAACCTGTCAAATCTGCTATGCATGCATGGCTATCAAGAGGCCTGCTGCCTAGTTCAGATAAATTTTGGATAGGAAGAAGAGGAGCAGTCCCTTAAGCTAGCCTTGAGGCAGCCATAGGTATGAAGTGTAGCAACTTCACTTTTTTGGCCTCGGCATATAAGAGTGGTTGGCCAGTCTCTTGCACCGCCTGATCTTCCGACTGACAGTGTACGGTCGGTGTACTCATTATGGCTGAGTTTACATTGGGTTGCAAGTGGAGCTGAAATCTCAGATCAGATTTCTGCCCTGGAAGGTTTTTGAGCCCCTCCCTCCCCCATCTCTCAACTGACAGTTCAGCCTTCTAATGAATTGTATTGTAAAAGCCGGGATCTTTCAGAGTTTGTGATTGGGCCAGAATCAGTTCCAGATTTTTAGGCCTCTTGCCCTTTATTATATTGAATGGGCACACATATGAAGCTCCACAAAGGTTGAGGCCCAGACCAACTGACCCATATGAGCCCCTCTTCAAAAGGTCTGCTTCAGACTCCTCTCACTGATGGTTTGGTGAAACTTAGAACAGAATGACAGACCAGTAAGGAGATGATATATAGGCCTAATTTTGTGATTATCATGACATATAATGAAGATTGGCTTAAAATTTACATAGAAACTGCTAGGAGCCTACCATAAGAGTTATTTATGCGTACTAAATGGTGTTATAGTCCAAGAAAATGTCTTCTGTTGGATGAATGATGCTCAGAGATTTGGCAAAATAGCATTAGGATCTATAACACTGAGTAATATTGTATTGACAGAGGTATATATGATGACAGATTGGATAAAATAGCACCCACCCATTTGTCTGTTTCTAAGATTACTTTAGTTACATTTGCAACAACTGGTTACTTTGATTTTTGGTTTAACCTGTCAGATTTGGATTTTTACAGTTACTAGTTACAAATTTGTATATTTTAAGCTCTGTGAGTTTGCAACAATTTTTGCGGTATGTTAATACTGAGATTTTGTTTAACTTCTTTTCCTTTAGGCCTACATATGTCTGCTTTGGAAGGGACAGGTATTGTACACTGCTAGATATATTTGCCAATTAGGAAACCTACCGGCATGGCGGGAAAGCCTTAGCATACAGGTGTTCAGGTTTAGATCTACACTACAGCCTTCAGTCCAGATCAATGGTTTTATGCATACATGTCTAGACATCATGTGACCGGTTGCCAGTGGTTACCACCTCAACACCATAAAATATTGATCCACCAGAGTGCACTTTTCACTCATATATGGCTTCACTGTCAGTACACTTAGGCGGATAAGTGAGTTTTTCCGTGTACAGGGACACTGACCAAGCATTTGAAAAATGAATAGGCAGCCCTGTTCAAGAGTTAGTTTTAGAAATTTCTTCCTGACTGCAACCATGCATCCACGGGAATTTTTTCTCGTTGGTAGGTCTTCTGGCTAGAGGCTTAAAAGTAATTCTGTGCTTAAGCTCATGCCAAGTACCAGTACAGTATTGAAAATTAACAATTTTTGTTCAGTATGTATACTTGTTTGTATAATGTAATGTTAATTATCACATGCTGGTAATACATGAGTATTTCACTTGCTGCATAGAGATTCAGTGGGTGAAACAGTAAGTGGGTGCAGAGTTTCTTCAGTGCTAAAGAGCAAACATGTTGGCAGGCATTATATAAAAACCAAAATATTTCATTCATGCATTCAAAATTTGAAATGTGCATGTTGGAACATAATCAGCTTTATGATATACTGTATTTTCATCAGTCATCCTTGAATTTAAAAAATGCAGCTAATAACTAGAGAGCAGTTTATGCAGTCTTTTGTTATTCATGCAGACAAACATCATGATCATGATCATCACTGACATACATGTGTACAAACCTTGTACAGCTTAAAAAGTCTTGGCCTTTTCAACAGTGCCTGGCGGATCCTAGTTTGTTTAAGAGAGAACAGATAGGATAATCTTGTTAGAAGCAGATGAAAATCTTTTGTAATCCAGTGTTATAGAATCCGTTTCTTGCCTGTCTACGTGAATGATAAAAACTGAAATTGCATAACCCCAGTACTGAATAAATATAAGCTTCTGTTTTGACTGTTCACCTGATTTATTTGTGTCTTATTACTGTCTGGTTTCAAAGGGCAGGACATTGAGTCACAGCGCACCACAGCTCTAACAGTGACTAACCCTGAGTATGTAGCGCATACCCTTGGATTGTATTTCGCAGCTGCCTGCCACCACGGTGCCTTTACAACCCAGACAGCTGCAGGACTGTTGATGTCTAGACGGGCCGTACCTACGTTTGAGTGCAAGCGCCAGAGTCCCTAGTATAAAAAGCATTCTACTTATAAAAACATATCCAGGCAATAATTTTGAATTTTCACTGAGCGCGCAGTGCACAGTTCCGTTACAGTCTACTGCTACAGGATCTGAGACTCTACCCGCCCCACCGTAGTTGTTTTTCTTAAAAACACCAATCAGAAAACTATTATGCTAGTGTAAAGGCTCAACCACTATATTGTCACTCATTCAAGCAAGGCCAAAAAGGTGCAGTGGCTTTTATATTTAAAGGAGACTGTTGCACTTTCAGCAACAGTATTTTGTCAGGTTCCTGCAAGAACTACACAAAATTTTAATGCTTGATCTGCTTACAGTGTTGCCAGTATTATGTATTTGAAAGACTTGGGCAAAACACTAACTGAGGAATTGTTAGGCCTATAATATGTTGCCTCCCCATAAGTTAATAGGTTAGTATTCATACATTCCCCTCAAGGAAGCCTGGTCATATATGTTTCAGTTAGAAGTAGTATTTAAACATGAGCAGAAATCTCACAGAATGACTTGGAAGGATGACCTATTTACTGATTTGTGACTGTCAGTGTTTCTCAAAGCCAAAAATAGAAATGCTAAATCAGAATTCTTTAAACCAAAATAACAGGGCTAGCAGTAGGGAGACAGCATACACATTCAGAAGGACAGTAACTGGATAAGTAGTACCCCTTACTGTTTCAAATTGGTTTATCCAGTTTGATTGCAGTCTATGTAAAAAACAAATACTTCTGGAGAAAAAAGTTTTTGCATCATGGAGAAAGTAGTAATAGCCCCTTTTAGGCCCAATCTTTGTCTGCAAGTCTTAAATATTGCAATGCAACTTACTGCAAGAATAAATTTCTGTTGTCTCGTACTATTGCATTATAATGCTTGCTAAATTGAGCTTGTATTTTGAAATGAATAATTCACCTTCATTGTGTAACATAATGACAGTAAACAAAATTGTATTGGTCATTTCTGTCAAACAATTGCAAAAGATGTGAATGACTTCATTTCTCAGTCTTTTTATTTTAAAGCGTGGTTATTATTATTATTATTACTACTACTACTACTATTATTAATACTAGTTTCATTTTTCCCTATTTAAGGTAAGAATTCCGTCAAGGATGAATAAAAAATTATTTTTTTGCTGAGCTAAGTGTAATCCCTCAGGAACAAGAAATTAAGCTAGGACATGTTATGAGAATCTGGAAAGTCAGGCCTTGTACTCCCTCTAACAGTCATGATCATGGAGAACATAGATGGCCCTTGTTGTGCCACTGGTGTTAAAGGGTGGCCAGCTGTGAGCCTGTTGTGGGCAACGTGACACTCTAACCTAACAACATCAGTGAACATACCTTGAACTCTTATGGCTTTGCAACACTAGATACAGATGGAAAGGTGCTAATTATTGTAATTTAATAATTACTACTATTATCTTAATACTAATATGCAGCAGCAGCATTATCGTAATACTAAAATACCTAGGTTCACAAAAGTGTGAATTAGAGGCATGGTAGAAAGTTTCCAGATGACAAGTGCATTTCGATATTTTTTAATTGAGAGTGTACGGTGAATAAGAGCTTTTAGACGTTTTCTGAAGGAAGAGAATTTGAATTTGGAGAGAAAATGTCAGTCTTCTCTTACCTGTGCATACTGCTGTCCCTTACTGCTTCACAGGGAACATAATTATACATAAAAATTTGATTCCTTTGAATATGGCAAGAACTGCGTTCAGAGTGGATAGTGATGAAGATGGCGACGCTGACTGCAGTTACTAACAAATTGAAATAATAAGGAGAGGTATTAGTTGACTGCAATGGTCCATCAGTTACCTGCTGTCACAATGCTCCCTGTAATGTCTTTCTTTAGATTACTACAGACCAGTTTTAAATTACTGGTAGAACTGATATTTAATTTCAAAGTGATCTAACACTTTCAAGCAGTGGATCCAAACTAAGGCAGGGCTGTGTATAAACAGTTAGGTTAATTGAGGCAGAACACCAGCTACCTGTGGAGCCATTTATCAGATGGAAAATAAACCTTCCCTCTCATCCCTTGCCAGCGCCTGTCCATGAAAGCTTTGCCTTTTGTAGGGAGATAGATGGTCTGATAAGCTCTGATCATAATACACACTTGTCCTGCAGAGAAATAGCCAGACCTTGATGAGCACCAGTTGGCTACTACCAGTGCAGTTATGATTGGTCAGCAAGACTGACCAGTAGAAATGAGATTCTGCAACAGCAAGGCATTCTTGGCATTGGAGCTGTTTATGGTGGCTTGATCAGACCTAGTGGATGTTTACTTCTGTAAGTGGAACATGCAGGTGCTTCGGAAACAATGCCATAGTTTCTAACGTACGTTGTCTTACTTTACTGTCTTACTGTTCACAAAGATGATTAGCATAGCATAACTGCTCCTCAACTTACCCACAACAGTTTGGACCATTTGAAGCAGATTTTTTTAGCATTTGTGTCATTTACAAGTTTAACATTACATTTGTTAAGATGGATGTGTAGACTGTGCACTTGATAGGGGAATTATTATTGCTATTAATAACGTTATTGATTACTGTGCATATCTTCTGTGGGACAGGCAGAAATGGAGCACTGCATGGAGGCAAGTCAACAAAGAGAAGGCCTTGTGCTGCTAACTGGGTCAACTGGTCTAGTCTGGCTGGTGCCCTGCTCTCCTTTAAGACAAGCCCATCACATCCATGTCCACCAATCACAGGCTGAGCAGGCATGCTGAGTACACTGTAGGTCTTATAGGTTCTACAGAAGCTCTTTTGGAGGTTACAAGGTCACTGTGGTAAGTGTCATGGATATATTATTGTGATACCTTGTGGTTAAAGACTTGTTTGTGTTTTCTTTTAAGCCTCTGTGCTGTGGCTGTTTAAGATCACTTTCTATTTTTGACTGTGTTGAGGCCTCTGAGCAATCAAATGGCCAAAGATTTGACAAACCACTCAATCACAGCTCAATCACAACCTGCATAGACAGGTGAAATTGAGCAGAATATTGAGTTATACACTGAAATTTTGTCTAATCTGTACCCTTGTGTAATATTTTACTCAAGATATTTAAATCTTGAGTAAAATATTACACAAGGGTACAGATTAGACAAAATTTGAGTGGATTGGTTGGCTTATGTGGCATGACAATTACCAAAATATATATATTACAGTTGGATCAGTTTGTTTACCTAAGTTTGATTGCATCTCCTGCTAGCAGGTGTGTTGCATGTGCTTGATTGAATTGGTCATCAGTAAAGTGTATACATGTAAATATAGTTATTTTACATAGATGTTTTTAAAGAATTTATATAGTCAGTTTAGATTTTTAAATTGATTATCCATAGACTTTTTCTAGACTGCATATTTGGACATTTAAAAAATGTTTTTAATTTATTCTAAACTCTCAAGTTAGCTAGTAAGTCTTCAACTTAGCTTTTTGAAACAACAGTACAAATATCCTGAATTTCTAACAAAATTGAAGGCTGAAGTTGGGTCATACAAGTAAAAGATCTAGTCTAATGAATTTTTGCATATAATCGTGAGTTTTAAATGTCTTTGTATTATACTTCCTGAGAGTAACGATTGTTTAGGCTTGTAAAATTTTTCTTGGTTTAAATCATCATTGATCTCCAATTGCTTCATAGGTAACCAGTCTGCAGTGAGCCAACACCCACACAAGCTCTTGAGTTTTGGAGTTATAGGTCAAGGGTCTTTGAAATCCGTGGTGCTGTGTGTGATTACGTCAATGTAAATGAGCCTTATTAGCACAGGTGATTCCTAACAACACAATTTCTGGGAAGTCAAAACTAGAGTATTATTTTTCACTGCATTATTTTCTTTTTCTTTACCCACGGCAAGAAAGAGTAGAAAGCTGACTTCTGAAAAGTCAGGTCCATTTTTAAAGGCAGTCCGGAATATTTTCTCTGACGGTAGTGACACTGTGGCATCATACGCAAATGACAAGCTATTGGAAGAAAACTGAGTTTTGCATATAATCTTCTGAGACAGTTGACATACAGTGGCCTGGCTCAGGTAATGATGATAATGATAACGATAATGATTCCTCTCTTGTTTCAGTACTGATTTTTTATTAATGAGGAGTGTGTCAAATAATAATATTAATAATTACAATAATAATAAAAATGTAAATATGTTTTATTATTTTAAGAATAAGCTCAATTTAGTATGAAAAATTACTTTTGCTATTCATCCCTGTCTTCCTGAAGGTGTTAATTATTATTGTCATCATCATCATTATTGCAGACATCATTACCATTGAAGGCAATTTTGCTTGGCTTGAGTAATTCTGGGTATAAACAAAGTCAATGTTTGTACTGTAAGTTATTTAATGCAATTATGTTAGACACAAATGTCTTGAATTTTATGTTTGTGCATGTTTTGTTTTTCATGTGGAGAGTCTCTTACTTTGTTCTATTCTTTATATATGGTATTTAATCCTCTGCATAGCAGTTTGCTATTATCAAATTGTTCTTTGGAAAGGTGCCTTATGACTGTTGTTTAAGCTGGACCGATGCTTCGTCTATATCTTGTTAAGGCCACTAATGGATGCTGGCATCAGGAAGGGCATCTGGTCATAAAAGTTTGCCCCATGCCTACCAGCCTGTTGAATTTTCCACTCCTCAACTGGCTGGCCAAGGTGAAGCTGTAAAGTGACTGCTAATTTCCTTTGTGTATGTGTTTTTAACGTGGTGTGATGTGTGTGCCATCACGTTGTGGTACAAGTGGCAGTGTTTTACATGGGGGCCTACAACAGAACTGACAGAAGTTTCCACGTATCCAGTGTTTGGAACTAACATTTATCATGTTAATACATTTTTGCAACATGGGCCTTTTTGTTAGTTAAGGTGATTTATGATTATGCATGATAGGCAGATACAGTGATAGAAAAATTCTGATCAGTTTCTCCTGAAGTGACACTATACAAATTTCTAATTACAATTACAATTACAGTTGTCATTTTGTCTTCTTTGTATTCTTGTACAGAATCACTGCTTGTGGTCATCAGGCCCTAATATTTGCCTGCTGGCAGCTTTTCCTGCTTAGTGCGAAAGACTTTGAAATGAAATGTTAGTTTGATTTGAACAAACTGCATACAGCTGAAGAACAATGAATAACCATCACACAAAGATTAAGTGCTGTATAGGTGACTATCCTTAGAGGGGCATATATCTGTTTATCTGTGTCAAAAATAGCTTATATCATAAAAGGCTTGCTTAGTGCTAGGGTAAGGTTTAGACATCAGTAACTGCAATGTGTAATCACGAATTTATATAGTGCCTCATTAAGAGAAACTCCTTAGAGCAATAGGCCTACATTTTAGGTTATAAAATCTGAAATCATGCTGCTTATGAAGAGGTAGTTTTAAAAATGCTGATAATCAAGTTTTTGTGTTAATTGACAAAAGGTTTATGGTATTTCATTAATGATGAATAATGTGTTCCGTAAAATGTTTGGATTTCATTTATGAGAGTCAGTAAGATTCTTTATTGCAAGTTTACGAAGTGTGGACTGCTTCTTCATAAGATATGTTTTGTTCAGCTGAAATTTCTTAAAGTCCTGGTAACTTCATGCAGTGTCACTCTTCAGATGCTTACAGTGTTGTACATTTATTAGAATGAGCATCATTCTGCAGTTATTATACAGGTTGTGTCTGTCAGGGACAATATGTAAGGCCTACACTGTTACGCTGCATGTAAATAGAACTTAAAAGTTTCCAGTGGAAAGATGGTTTGTTTAAGTTTTCTTTTGTTTTTTTTGTAATTTTTCTTTTGTGTTTTTGTGTTTTGGCGGCTCTCTTTGTCTGCATAGTGCAAATATAAAGTACATATTAACTTTGTATTATCTGCTTAAGGTAGTTAGATAATTGCTCATTGTTACATTTGACTGTATTAACATCAGTACTTGGTCTTAAGTTGGAGGATAGTTTGGTTGAAGCACAAACAGGACAACAGCAATTTAACAACCTGACAACCTTTCTTGATGGTTTATGTGGCTTGGTAACGAGTTGTCAGTTTCATGTGATGCGCTGGGATTCAAACCCCAAAAGCAATGTTGAAAGGAAATGCACTAAAAAATCTGCCAACAGGTCACCCATACTATTTAAGAGTTGTGTTATTTTTAAAATATTTAGTGCAAAGGCTTAAGAATCAGGAACAATCTTAAGTGGTGTGATGCACAGTGGCAACAATTTGTTTTAAAATGCATCACTCAGTTCCAGTCCCCTAAAATGCGTCATGAGATCCCCATCATCTGTGCTTAGATTTCAGTGTCTTCAGGTGCTTGGACAGAGATTCCACTGGGGGCTGTACAGACGGCTGACATAATTTGATTGACATGCACATCGGCCGTGCTGACACACCCACGTATAGCCTGTATTGCTGGTCAGTCTAGTGGTCAGTATTCGACCAATGACCAGCTGCATCATGAACCTGGCTGTTTGGTACCAGTGATATGCTAGGCGATAGGTGTGATTGGCATTAATGCTGCTATAGCTTGAGAAATCTGTTTGGGCACTGAATACCAAGGTGACTTTTACGCATTGTCGCTACTCAAAGTATTGAAATTATACCCATTTACATATTATTATTTAAATTAACATTTGAAATACTTTTATAGTATTAGCCACAAAAGATGATTTGGTACTGAAAAAACACGCTGAAATGTTTTATCTGCCTGTATTTAAAGGGAAAGTTTAATCTCGTTGGAATCATTTAAGGATTATCCTAATCCAATCACTTGCAAATCAATCAGCTGCTCTGTCAAGTCCAGTCTTTATGGCTGTTCATGATTAATTACCTTGACATTAATTAATTAATTACATTCTTTGAGAAACACTTCAAGGGCTGTGCTTGAAATGATGCTAAGAGAATGCAGCATTTTCAGGAAAGATCTGAAATGTATCATATAATCAATTTACATAGTTATTCATCTAGCATATTTTATCAAATTATTCCAAGCTCAGCTCGGGCAATAACAAAAGTTTCTAGAGAAGATGAAAGCTGGATGTGAGGGGAAATACTTGGTTTAAAAATGCTTGAATTCAAAATTTGATGCATTTGAGATCTATTATTAAATTTGCAGTATGAAACATTTCAGTTGTTTAAGACAAATGCAATTAACGAGTGTTCTATGGTGTTTCAGCAGTGAAGTGCAAGCGGACAGCTGATGACCAGCGGCTCTGCGGAAGAAGGTTGTAGCCTACCGTGTTCAAGAATGGCATACAGTGGAATTGGATTGAAGCCCAGTTGTCAGAAACCCGTAATACCAGACTTGTGTCGGAGTAATAGATTATATTCTCAAGTTTGGTATAACCGGTCTCTGCAGCTGTTGGTTCTAACGTCTGGCCAGACCCATCAACATCGTTAAGAGCTCTTTAGCCTCCGGAATTTAACATTGCTCCTGTCCAACTCAGACAGTGACTGCTGATACTTATGTTATGTTCTGGCATTCTAGGTGTGCACTTTCATTTATGTTATTTCATTCTTTACACATTCCTCTACCAAAGCCTATCAATCATTGCAATCTTGAATGGCAGTGCAGTTATTGTTGATGATGAATGAATCTATATTTTAGGTGCAATTTATGAGTAACCTTTGGATAAATTTATTCATAGTAGTAAATGGTAAGGGACATTTTCAGTTGAAAACCATGCCTAAGAAAATCAAACTTCCAGTAATTTACAGTTTTTTTTACAATTGAGCCTTTTCCCAACCACCGAATGTTTTGGCAGTAGAACTCTAGTTCCAGTAGTAATCTATTATCTTGAACTTTATGTGAAGCTGTGGAAAGGCGGTTGTATATAAATGCCAGATTACATTTACATTATCTTACATTACTTGATTTGGCTCTGCTTGGAAAAAACTGCTGGCCTGCATTGTCTTTCTTGTAACTATATAGTTTGCATTCCTTCTTTTTATTCACTAGATTTATAGAAAATAGAACAGGACTACCATGCAACAAAGATACCTTTCTGTATGTGTTGAACATAGACGTCATTGCTTTTAGCACCGATTTATTGACTCTTCCAGTGGTTTTTGGCTACATAATAACTCCTAGGAAAAGTGTCAAGATTTCCATCATTTACTTCCAACAAACCCAGCATAATGCAGTGCTTTGGTAACTGTCTGAATGTGTCTGTCTGCTACTGGTGCTGCTGCATATTTTGATGTTTCGGGGAGTGGTGTACTCTGGTTTAGTGTATCAGTAATGCAACCAGCTGAGGTAGTATGTTAGACAGTTCAACAGATGCCAATACTGTACAATATGCTGCCTCTTCTGATGCATTGCCTGCCTTCAAAATGTACAGAAAAGCTGTGGTCACCTTGACAGAGTTTAATAATTGATGAACATGCAGCTACTGTGTGATTCTCAAAGTGACAGCCAATACGGGCTTCATATTATGATGTTAGCTTTATAAAATTCAGTGTTTTCTAGTCTGGACATGTGATTAATTAGTTTTGTGCCTAGAGTATCAATCTCTGTTATTATAACGATGGGTTTTCTGTCATTTATGAGATAGTCTGTCAATCCTGAAGCCGAGATTCAGTTCTCCATCAGGAGAGAAAGGTATTTCAGGATTCAAGTTCCGCTAGTACTCCCATAGCGAACTTCCATGTAAAATCAGTATTTGTGTATAGGCCCCCTACAATACTTAAGTATACATGGATGAAGTCACGTCATATAGCACCTTTAAGTACCTCTCACAGGCGCTCCACACATGGCTAGCTAACTGATCTAAACAAGTGCATGTTAAGATAGGCAGAAAATGTATGTTGAGCAGATGTTGAGCAAATAAAACAGTATGTATATGCTCTGGAAGACGGTTCCAAGAAGTTGGTCCAACACAGGAGAAGGCGTGATGGGCTCGATGTGCAGAAGCATGCAACAATCATGGACCATGTTGACTGGAGACTGGAACATGGAGCTCCATAATGTATGCCTGGGTGGTGCCCAAACAAGTGAGACACCTCCCAGCTAAAGGATCGGTAATGCTATTCATTATGCAATAGGTACACAGAGGAGGTCTGTTACTGTAAAATCAACGGGAAGATCAAACAGTGCGGGAGAGGACTAACATTTTATACTCACAGCTACCTCTCAAGTATAGCTTATGGAAATGCTCCTCTTCTTAATTTAACAGAGTCATCCATGTCATGTTTTTATGCATATTATGTCCATTTCATTGTAATAAATATATGTATGTATATATTAATTCTACATTTTCTATTATGTTAAACCAATTTAAACAACAGGATTTGATTTGGAGAAACTGAAATAAGATGGTGAATGTATTGTTTTGCACTGAGTTTGTGACAAAAGTATCCCTCTCCTCAAATACCTAATGTACCTCCAGTCTGAAATGTCCAGCAAGCTCCTACATGACATCCTGAACCTAGCCAGGGTGTAATGTAGTTTATGCTTATTATGGTAATCTTTGCATTTATGAGAGCAAATGCATTAATTTGTTGCTTTTCATGACATTTTTAAATGAAACAGTTTTAGATTGGCATGTAGATACAGGCATTTGTGCCATAACTTGCACTGCTGGGGCTAATCTGTGGATTTGTTGGTGTATTTCTAGTTTGCAAAAATATAACTGAATGGAAAGGCTAGGGCTACAATAAGTAACTTCCAATGAATGATCAGCATTCTTTGGTAAAATTTATCTATAATCAAGTTACAGTACTCGCTAGGTGGCAGCTGCAAACATCAATGCTGCAAGCACTGACCTGCTAATCAAAATAATGCCAGCAGGTAGAGGTCACCTAATTTTGCCAGTCATTGGATGGTTGTTAAACAATTTAAAGTTAGAAAGCTGGCTCTTACTGCTTTTCTAATTTACAAAGTGTTTTGGCAAAATAATAGTTATTAAAGGTATAAAGAAATTTATTTATAGCAAAGGTGAAGGCTTATATACTGAAATTTTTATATGGTGAAGAGATTACTTCATTGCTTCTTAAAGATCACTTTTTACTGGTGTCACAAAACCAGACTTTAAAGAACTCATACGATTTTGTTGAGTAGAATCGCAGTAAAACATCAAGGTATGACATCCTTTTGTACCTTGGCATAGTACACCATCCTGTTGGAAGTGGCTGATATTGTGGATGTTGACAGAGTTTGGCAGTTCCTTTCAGGATGTTCAGACACACAGTTCCATTTATTGTGGTGTTCTTTGGCGTTATCCATAATCCAGCCAATCCAGCATCCAACACCACTCCCCGCACCATGATTTTCGGTGTCTGCTTCACTTTCAGTATGACATTCTTGGGACTATGCCTTTGGTTTGGCGGTCGCCTCTGATGCCTGCAGAAACAGTAAAATTGGGGGAAGTGTTCTCGTCTGAAAGCATTACATGCTCCCACTGTTCAAAGGTCCAGTATTTGTGTTAAACCGTGCCAGTCATTGACGTTCTTTGGCAACAGCTACAGTCTTCATGTAGGATGACTGCAGACCAGCATCGAACAATTTACATGTTGTTCTGTTGCTGGATTCTTGTCTGGAGATCCAGGTAATCTGGGTCTGATGATACTGGAGAATGCCTTTGGTGCAATCTTCACAATTGCATTTTCAACCCCATTGGTGGTCACCTTTGGTCTCCCATAGTGATGCCATGCTCTGAAGTTCTGTTGTTCAGTCTCTCTTTTGACCATATACAACAACAGCTGAATGAGTCACTTCAGCTTCTTTCCTATCTCCCTAACAGGTATCTTCTGCTTGAATAAGATGAATATTTGTGCATGCTTTTTGGTGTTAGCTCTTTTCCACGAACCATGGCCTGCTCTGCAGTGCACACAAAAAACAGTTGAAATCACTGGGTCTCTTTCACAAAGTGAGGGCTAATATGGTCATTGCAGTGTAATTCAAATTCCAACTTCTATCACTCACCTAGCACAAATGCTGCAGTTTACATGTTTTAAAAGTTCAATAAACCAGTTATAATACTTGAATAGCTACCTTTACAGCTTTTTGCCAAAAATAACAGTAAAGTAACATAAAATAAACAAAATATAAATTTTCAAACTATTTTGCAAAGTGTTTAATAGAACAATCTGTTGTCGCAATGCTGATAGCAAAGCACAATAACCCCAAAATAGCCAATAATAGCCCAAACATCATTTCAAAGTTGGAAAATGTGGCCAAAAGTGTATGGTTGCAAACTAGGTATATACAGTATATATATATATATATTGGTCTTTCCTCCTTTTTTCACATGTGCTTCTATTTTGCAGTTATTTTTTACCTCATTTTTAAGGATTATGGGTCCATATAAATTGTTATCCCTTTAATTTTGGATTCAACATGTGTTCTTGTATACATACCAAACTGTATTCTCCTGTGACCATAATTGGACCATAATAATTATATATATGTCTGAAATGCATATTTTTTATATTTTGCAGTTGTGTACTTTGACCTCATTTTAAAGAATTATGGCACAATATAAATCACTGCATCCCTTTACATTTGGATTCAGCATGTTGTTTTCAGTATGTGTCAAGTTTCTTGCTTTTATGCACTTGTTGAACAATTCTCTGCATTTTTTACCTTATCCACCTCACTACTAGCTACAGAGCTGTTGAAACCGCTTTACAAGCTGGCGCCACCTAGGGACACTGTATGTAATCTGCTCACGGAATTCCCAATTCCCGTCTACCGAATAGGCTTACCGAGTGACTGCGTAATGTCGGTCATTATAGGTGTAGATGGCGCACTAGAAATTCAGTGTTGTATCTCTCCCATCTTCCCTTTTCGGGCATAAGACAAATTTTAAGGTGCAAGACTAAATTTTGTTTGCTTAAATTTTTACTGGAGGATGCCGGTTCGCATACCGATAGTGGCTTATTTCTGTTATATTAATTTCGAGATAGCACACCCCATAAATTCACCGCAAAATGAGCAAGGTCGAGGACATACGGTCGCTATGTAAAACCGTGTACAGTATTGCTGGCCTACATGTATGGGTCGCACCAGAGGACCTTAAATGGCGTAGCACCAACTCAAACGGGCAGCGGTGGCGAGGGATCTCACCCGATAAATGCATTGATAAAGGAGCAGGGTCGAGGCCATACGGTCGCTATAGAAAAACATTTATATTTACTATTACCCCATGACTGCCGAATGACGTGTGTAAAACAAAATAATCAGTCTGAATGTTCTGCTGAATGGCGCATTCGGTAGATGGCAGAATTCAAAGTCGATAGCTTGACGCTCGCTAGGCGTCAGTAGTGGCCAAATAAACGACTGTATAACAGCAAAACGCCCCAATCCCGCCTAAAACTGCCCACATTGTTACAACGACGAAAGCGAATATTGGTTGAGAAAAATTTTGGTACCATAAAAAGAAGTACAAATAGACCTGGTAGGGTTGGAAGTTTCATATAGTAGTTTGAAAACGAATTGCTAGCTAGTGATTAATCTTAACAATGTTAATTGAATGATTGCACTACCTTTTGTTCATTCGGCGTTTAGTATTTCAGTTTCAATAACTGAAGAAAGGCTAGTCTGTGCAACTTTCAAAAATCATAAAAATTTGGTTTGCATTTTGCATGCGGGTTGTTGAATTCACAATAAATAAAGATATATCAGCAAGTATAGCGTGGTGGCCCTGTGGCCTAATGGATAAGGCGTCTGACTTCGGATCAGAAGATTGCGAGTTCGAGTCTCGTCAGGGTCGACTTTTTAAACCATTTTTTAAAACTCGAATTCATGATCCCAAACCAGATGAGGGATTTGTATAAGAGCGCCAAGTGTGGGTCTGCGTCCCAATGACGGATTAGAGGATCTACATTTCTGATTCGGAATTCTGTTCGAATTGTTAAAATTATTCTCCTATATTTTGCATTGAATTGCACAATTTGAGGTTTGTGTATAATTGTTTCACATTATAACTTATTTGATTTGTTTAAGCCTACGTCGGTTGATAAGTCGTGACACGACTTCTGAGTGACAGGATAGAAATATTTAATTGCAAACCCAACTTTCTGAACCCAGGCCTAGTGAAGAAGCTAAAGGACCAGTAGGCTGGTTTGATAAATGGTGCGTGCTCTAAATGCTATAGATCTATAGGCCTATTGTTTCAGTGAGTTACTTAGGCCTGTTGTAGTTTCATACTGTATCGTTTTCAGAAAATCTTCATATCTTCTCATACACAGTCGTGTCACGTCTACTGAAGAAGCTACCGTAACAGGACCAATAGGTTGGTTTGAAATACGATGCATGATGTACATGAAAGGCGAATTAGGGGATGAGCGAACTGGTGGAGGTCTTTCGGGAGTCCATTCCAAAGAGCTTGTGCTGCATTGAGTTAAGAACAGTTGCAGAATTTGAGGAGGACACCATGGATGCCGAGATAGAGCAAATGACGAGGAAAAACGACTAACTCTGGGCGGTTAGATAGTGAATAGCTGGTAGATGTAACAGGGTTGAGAAATTTGAAGGGCGTTGTAGGTAAGAGATACAATTTTCGGAGAATTAACCGAGAGACCTTAAGCCAGTGAAATGACTGAGAACTTAGTGAAATGAGAGCTTATAATATAAAAGCTACCATCGGTTGATTTCTTTTTTATTAGGAAACAGTGCTATAGAATATTCCAAATTGGATTAGATTAGTTCTGTTCTTTTGCCTCTCCTCGATCATTCTGTACGAGGTCATCGATCGAATGTTTAGCCTAGATCATTCGATCGCAGGTCATTCATTTTTTCTTTTGTGTTATCCTACACATCATACGATGAAATGTTATTGATTTAATGTGTTATTTGTATGTGGAAATATATTTAAATCCCCTAAACTCTTTTCGACTCATTCATTCTTTTATGTCGTTTACTTCACGTGCACATTGAGGATATAGGCGAAGAAAGGCTAATATTCTGAAACAGGCCTAGTTCTTCAAAAGAGCAAAAGACGCTATAAAATGAATTTAAAGGCCGACATGTCTTTTGTGGACGAGGCCGGCTTCTGAATTACTGATTCTCCTTTATGCATTTATTCCAGATAAATGCCGAAAATCAGAGCGACGGCGTACAGACTGGAGTTGCTGTAGTTGGCCGTGGCGTATGTGTCCGTCTCTTTGTTCCACAGACAAAGACTTGCGACGCTGAGACTTGGGTGGTCGCGCTTGTTGCCCACAGAGACCTGGATGACGAACCGGTACCTAAGGGACTTGAGGCCAACGACGGATTTCAGTCGATCGGTCAGTATCGAAGTAATGTCCTTGGCCAGCCGCGCCGCTTTCTCTGCATCATATTGAACTCCCTCTAGGAGTTCCAACATGACTTCCTCGGCTAGCTTTCCCATCAGGAAATGGCTGAAGGGTAATCGGGGTTGCAGTAGGTAGGTATCCTGCGTGACCCGTTCCATGGTTTGTCTCTCAGACCCCAAAACTGTGGTGCCCTTTCGACTGCGTGTCTCTGGCTTCGCCCCGCCTACTGATTTGGTTTCCGTCGTTTTCCTGTCGTCGTCGTCGTCGTCGTTGTTGTTGTTTTGTTCATCCTCCATCAGAGGTGCCATCGTCATCTTAGTCATTTTCTTTCCTCTCGTCGGAGACGCCTGTTTCGAACACGCCGGCAAAGGAAGCCTCGGTCGGAAAATCTTCAGCGTCGTCGTTTCCGACATGTCTGTAATCATAAACTCCGTATTACACTCAAAATACCAAGTCTGGGAAACCAGCTTATTCAAAAGCACCGTATCAGTCGTAATCATAATCGTAATCTCGAGATTTCTACAGCGCCCAACGAAAGCCGCGTCACGGGGACCAGCTTATTCACAAGCGCTCAGTCAAAACAAAATCGATAGGCAAAAGTGATTCGGTTCCAGGTCAAGATCGAAAAGTCAGGCAGAGAGACGGCGTGACAGCCACGGTGGATGATGCTTGGAATTTGAGCGGAGAGATAGGAGAAAGAAGGGGAGTCAGGATAGGATCTGTGAAAGGGTAATGTTTTCAGTTTTGAGTGAAAGGCCAATGCAGAAATTGCAAGCGGTGGGGCATAGATGAGTTTGTGTTATGGATCAGATAACTGTCACAGTTCTGGGGGAGTTTATTCCAGAGTGGTGGGGCAGTTATGGCTATGGAGCGATTGCCAAATTTTAAGGATGAGGTGACGTATGGGCGGAGAAGCGTTATGGCAGATGAGGAGCGGGTTGAATGGAGTGGTTGGATTGTAAATAACTGACGAAGATAGGAGGGTTGGGAGGGTTGAAGTTCCTTACTGTACACTACACACAGCAGTTGTAAACCAGAGGTATCTAAACCGATGGAATGATACACGATGCGTGGTTAGGTTATGGGGAAATGATGACGATATTAGGGGGAAAATTTGGAGGTTTCTACCTAAAAGGCGAGTTGTTGTAATACTGATACATGAGGATGGTATTAGACAGAAGTCGTCGTGCACGGTAGTCATAAGCAACCAATTGATTTTAGAGTCCGAAACTTTCTGTTTTTTTTCAGGTCTTGAATATTTGTAAGAGCGGCCTTTTTAAAAGTCGTTGAATAAATGGCGCATCTGGCGGTAAATTTGTCAGAAGATGCTTGATAGGCAGCGAGGCAATCGATTTCTCTAGAGTACCAGTACAAATCAAATGAAAAAACAATGGAGAAAATTACAAGTCCAATTAGTCAGTCAGATCCATGAGATCCATAGAGATAGAAGTGATGCATTTCTGACTCCTTTATTGCTAACGTTTAATTGAGAAATTGTTTGACAGAAGAAAAAAACTGACTTACCTTAAGCTGATTAAATTTCAGTAAAGAACATTAAAATGTACGGGTTAACGTATACTCTAGAGTTCCTGTCGAAATTCCTTCAGCTCTTGTCTGGAATTGGAATAGGTCTACGCACAATAAATTTCAGTTTCAAGACTATACCCGTCGCTGCAAGTTCGTGCATGCTTTGAATTCTACATACGTGTCGTCTGTAGATTAAAAGTGGATCTGGAGGTTGGTCAACCGGTCAGCCGTGTGCTCCAGGTAATATAGGCTGAAGCGCACGATTGATCAACTTATTCTACAGAGACAACTATACTGTCAGACACCTCATAGACATGATGGTTATATGTCTGCAGATTGTTGTGTGTGTGTGTGTGTGTGTGTGTATGTGTAGGCTACAACTTATGTGCCTATAGCATATATGAAGCTGCTTAAATGCTAGAAAGTTGTCGGACTAAATGGACTAAAGCATGCGCGTCTTTGTTTTCATGTTCGAGCGCGCACGCATGCATTTCTGTGCACTACGTACCGTCGTCATAGATACGTGCTCGCGAGAGTAGGCCTACGTACATCCTGGGCGAGTAAATATGAATTTAATTGCAAGATTGTTTAGCTAATAATTCGTTAAATTCGTTTAAATTTGTTGAAAACGTCTAGCTTGTCTGCTGACACTATATTTGGACGCTAATGGCTTGCTCGAGTTTCACCAAGCTCCTCCATGTTTCATCCAACAGGGACCGGAAAGCCATTCCACCTCCGGGCCTGTCCTGTTTCGCCTGCTTCCAGGCATAATATGTCGTCATGAATAAGGGTCAGGTTACCCTCTCGATGTCAGTTCGGCTTTAGGTTCTGTTGACCGTCGCCGTTATGTATTGTTTATCTGTCTTTCCCTGTCCTGTCTGGCTTTTCCGATGGACTAAACGACTTACCTCGTTCCTTCACATGGGTGGCACGTCCTGCATTGTCTGAGATCGCCTTCGCAAAGAACTAGACTCATCTATTGCGAGTTTGATTTGGGCAACAAAGGAAGAATATTGGAGGCCCAACAACAGCGCACTATCTCATGTACGGCATAAACAAAGCTTTCATGGAAGAGCTTGGAGGAGTAGTGTCCAATTTCCTCGAGCCTGCTCTGAATGGTCATCAAGTGCGTCATTGGCTAAGACCTCTGGCGAATGAGAGCAGCCAAAGTATTTGTCGCTTTTCATTTAAACACTGGAGGGCCACAGCGTCACTTAACGTGCAAGAAATATGCGATGAACACAGTAACTGCTAATTCTTTGATTTTCCCCATTTTTATAATTTTGCGCTTTAAGTTTGAGCAAAAGCTCATGAGTTTAATAGATGCGGTATGCTTAAGTTAGATGGCAGTTTGTTGAGCACTGGCCTTCCAACGACGGATATTTAAACTCAAGCCTTTTTATGTAGCAGATTCCCTTATCGTTTCATCAACATCATCTTTAGCCTTTTGTCGAGTGATGTTTCGTCATCTGAAAATTGTCCTGTATGCGCGGGTTCTAATGCGCAACAGAACAGCATTCTCATTTTAGATATAGCCTTAACTCCGACTGAAACGACGTGGCTATTTAAAGCGAGGTAAACAAAATCTGGGATTTTTTGTCCTTGATCCCAAGTGAAAAAAGTGAGCTGATCCAAACTGAGGCAGGCAATGTGTAGGTCATGGTTATCACGGTTATCATGGTTATCATGGTTATCACGGTTATGATGGTTATCACGGTTATCATGGTTATCATGGTTATCACGGTTATCACGGTTATCATGGTTATCACGGTTATGATGGTTATCACGGTTATCATGGTTATCACGGTTATCATGGCTATCACGCAGTAATTAACATTATTTGATGTGCCGGCCGAAATTGCAGACTGAATGGATTGCAACTCAGTCGTTTCTTGTCCCCTTGTAGGGGAGCCAGAAGTTTCCAGGAGACGGTAACTGAGGCAAGGCTGTACTTACCTTTGCCTACTTTACCTTGATGAGGTTTAGTAAGCATAACATTTTAGTCTTTTTAGATGACCCT
Source organism: Norana najaformis (assembly GCA_964023275.1). Lineage (NCBI taxonomy): Eukaryota > Metazoa > Annelida > Clitellata > Crassiclitellata > Hormogastridae > Norana > Norana najaformis. Next base: position 37,846,275 of record OZ029915.1, on the reverse strand, counting down.
TTTTAGCTTTCCATATTTTTATGACCGTTTTTACTATCCCTGATTTTGATAAACTTTTTAGTTTCAACCATTTCTATCGTGGCCTTTTATACCTCACAGTTTGGAACCAACTGAATAGCAACTGCCGCTCAAAAATCAAATTTGGAGCATGGATCCGCCTTTATGTGAAGCCTCAGATGTAACCCGAGGACAAGGCAGCTGAATTCGTGCAGCCTCTCCTGAGGGACTCTCCTGTGTTTGCGTTGGTCATTTCTATCTCGCTTTTGTCACCGTTCGAAAACCCGGCGTTTCTGCTAATTGTAGGCGCCGCAAATCAGATTGCAATAAATTCCCCCGAGCGACCGTAATTATCGGACCGGCAGCCTCGCTTGACCTCGCCCGACGCACGCCGAATCCAGAGAATCCGTTTACCCACCCCTTCGTCTCCCACCCTAGTTGTCCGTCTATCCGTCCGTGCGTCTGTCCGTCGGCCGCGAAGGCATAGTAAGGAGAATTAATCAAAGAGCGCAATAAAATAACCGACGTATGCAAACATTTTCCGTCTGAGCGAAGATAGAATTTGAACCGACGAGACGTTTGTTGCGGCCGCTTGAAATTTGTGCGAGGCGCAATACCGCTAATTCGATTTGAAGGAAATTGCAACGAGCAGCCGCTGCAGCCGCTGCAGCCGCCACTGCAATGATTCGAGTACAAACCGAAGCAGCAGCAGCAGCAGCAGCAGCAGCCGAGGGGCGATGCCTATACATGCACCGACTGCTCAGGAACGCAAAGCGCAGATTTATTTGCTATACTGTAGATATACACGTTTTGCGTGCGAACCAACACTCTTATAATACATATTTTTCTGTAATATATTATTTAGGCTTTATATATACATACGTGGATGCATATCACAAGCAGACAAACCCCAAACATGCCCACTGCATATATATATATTCGATTATGTATGTAGGCCTATGCGTGCAATGTCTATGTTTGGGGCTTGTCTGTCTGTGGTTTACATCCACGTATAGTCGTGTGTGTGTGTGTGTGTGTGTGTGTGTGTGTGTGTGTGTGTGTGTGGGTCTGTGTGTTTTTTGTTTGTCAGTATTTAACATTATTTGATGTGCTGGGTGAAATTGCAGACTGTTTGTCATTTGTCTATGTATCCTGTTTGCTGTTGGAGTGATAAAAAATTAATTCGACGAGTTTTCAGGGAAGGTACGCAGTCTTTCTCACAGCTGAAATTTTTAATGTTGGTTTACGCATATTTTATCGAGCGCACATAAATAGGTCAGAGGTGGCGAAGGATCTCACCCGACGAATTCATTTGATAAATAAGCAGAGGTCGAGACTATACGGTCGCTATAGCAAAACGTATACATTCATATACACTTGCACATGTATAATGTGACCACGATATATATAGACCCATGTACATATATATATATATATATATATATATATATATGTTTAAGATGCTTGCAGCTGGTCAGAAGAAGACTTAGACATTTATCATTCCATGCACTAAAGTGTTCCTAAATTGTAAACTATTGAGGCTATCAGCTGATGCTTTGTGCATTAGATGCTGACGCCAAAGAAGTCATCAATTTAAAAAGTGGGCCTAATTCTACAGAATCTATGTGTGGAAACCTTACACAAGAGTCTATACTATGCTTATTTTAGAGGATTTCTGCAACTCCTCTATAGAATACTTAGTTTTGAGTTGTTCAGCCGAAATTTAACTACAGTTTATCTCGGGCTTAGAATAATTAAACTTATTTATTTTATTTTATCAATATAAAGCACTTTTTGCAAAGTCAGTGGACCTGAATCTGAAGCCATGCATATGTCAATGTGAAATATTAGGTCATAGCGAGTGATTTAAACGCTGATAGCGAGTTGCCTATCCACGTTATTGAAGAAAAAAGAAATGGTCAATTTTAAGTAATTACATGTTAAGGATATCACTTGGCTGCAACTTGTTAAGGATGACTAATTAAACTTATCTAAGAGTTAGCAAAGGCCAATTTTAGCTAAGAAAAAGATCACTGTATTATTTGGCCTCAGTCTGCGAAGAACCACTTGGATAGTACTTAAGTCTATATGAGGATAATATGTCTCGCGCCTATTTTGGCTCTTTAGAGACATATAATGACTCGCTATTATTTACGACAAGTGTTGGCTTTTTCCGTAATAACAGTGCTATAGATTTTGCATTGTTCAGAGAAATTTAATTATTTGCAATGCCCTCGACATCTTCAATAATTCAGCTGATAGCAGCGAAGACAACGCTTTCGCTTGACCAGCATCTTATCGAACAATCAACTCGGTAACGGATCAAAAGGTGTCCATTATTTGACTCCATCGCCGATATTGGTTTCTGCTTTCATTCCGGATCCCGGTAGTGAGAGAAAGGCGCGCAATAACAGCGATCGGAAGAGGCACTCCACAGAGCTGTCATTCTGATTAGAGAGCGCCATATTGCACCTTCCGAGTCAGTTGTTCAGGCGTCAAGGCGTGCAGACAAGCACGGCCATGCATGCCGCTAGACACGAGCTGCGACACAGGCAGCGGAATTGATCGATAGATGGCGCGTTGAGTCAATGCTACAGATAAGTTCGTCGATTCGTTTACTATTTTGTAGACCTTTGTATTTTTGCGACTACAAAAGAGGTCGATAATGGCATCATCATCAGCAGCAGTGGAGAGGAGGGCTAAGTTTAGGTTTGGGGACAGTAATTTGGGATGGCCCCAAACTCAGATGGGGAATACCGGATTGCTACCTCTCTCCAGAGATCCGTTCTTGTCATCATCATCATCATCATCATCATCATTGTCATCATCATCATCATCATCATCATCATTGTCATCATCATCATCATCATCATTGTCATCATCATCATCATTGTCATCATCATCATCATCATCGTCATCATCATCATCATCGTCGTCGTCGTCGTTCTCGTCGTCGTCATCATCATCACTATGTTAATCATTATCGTCTTTACCATTGTCGTTGTCGTCGTCGACACCACAGTATCATTACTGCAACTACAGTTACAGCATTCTCCTCCACCGATTACCGTCGCCATCATCCGTAACATCATCTTTGCGCTCACCTTCATAATAGCCTTCATCATCGTCTTCTGTTGTCATCAAAATTTCCGAATTCAGAAGCACCGATGCTGCTGCCATTGTGTACATGATTTTACGTAGAATTGCAAAGATGCTGGAACTGTTGCAACTGCATCCATGTGGCATAGGACGTAGGACAATCTACACAACTGTGTTTAGCCTTTTCTCTCTCGTGTAGACATACCGTGTCAGATACCTCGCAAATGCATAAGTCCCAGTTTAATATAAATAGTAGAATTTGACTGCGTTGCGCAGTCTGTTAAATTCTATATAGAATTTTATCGTTATTTTGCAAATGAAGGAGTATAAACACAAACAAGAAGCCTAGAACAATAAGAAAGAGAGGAGAAAGTAAAACAGGGGCAGTCGTACTTCATTTCATTTTGAAATTGGGTCAAAAACAGCTGCCTGCAGGTCGATCAAAAGCGCTTTCAGCTGAAAGTCTATAGACTGGAGCTGAAATAATTCATGATGCAGTTGCCATTGTATGCCTCTCTCCTGAGACTAATGTGAGAGGTGAAATAGATAGGCCCACGTTTTCTAGATTACGACTCATGAAGTCAGTGCAAACTATAATTAGCTAGAAAAATCACTTAAAATTTTGTCAGTTTTTATTAGATTGTGCAGCACATTGTGTATGAAGCTGCAAAATGTGGACTAGCATACAAACCTAGAAACAATGGAAACAAAATAGCCCAAATGACGTAATTTGTAGAACGACCTCTCAGTTTTAGGGGGTTTTCACCTCTGACCCCCACCATGGGCTTTGCCCCGATCCTCACTTGGGGACAGCCCCTGCAGACTCCCGTATAGACTCGCGCTTCGCACTTACCATGTGCCTTCGTGTTGAAATTCTGGATCTGCCCTTGACCGCGCAGGTCACCATTTGAATGCCTTAAGGACGAACATTAGGCAATTACAATGGATTTCCGAGTGACTAGAGAGTCCTGTGAGACCAATTCAATGCATTAACAAAACGCGAACGAAACAGTCAAAAACTCGACATCTTGATCTTGGTCTAAATTTTGCTCGGTTAGACATCTGTAGATCGGTGCAATACATGAAAATAAACTCTGTGTGTGTTGACAATATATATATAAATGGTTATATCTGCAGGCGATATATATATATGCATTTGGTTACATGTGTGGTTATGAATAATTATAATGGAGAACAAAACACGCCACGTTTCTGAGGGAAGTGCCTTGACCAAGATATCACGGCGCATAATAAAGAGCGACAGCCTCTGCCCATGCGTGGCTATTGAAACTTTGTATGTAAATATTTTCTTTCGTTCACAAAACCGTAATTTGCATAAAATGATTTTGCGCCATATTTACTTAACATTATATATATATATATATATATATATGTATAATATTATTCATTTGTCTATACGCAATTGAGTAGAACGTGGCTATGGACTTCACATGTTTAAGTAATGTTGCTACGTGTAGAGCCGTTTTCTGATGACCATATGGTTGCCTTTTAAAAGAAGGCATGGACTGAATCAAAATAATTATAATTGCCTATTATTTCAGTGTCAATAGGCATAAGTATGCATATATACATATATACATATATACATATATACATAAGAAAGAGAGGATAGAAAGTAAAACAACGGCAGTCGTACTCTATTTAATTTTATAATTGGGTCAAAAAGCTGCCTGCAGGACGATTATACACGTCAGGGTAATTGGGACATCGTTGTGGGCCACTTAAAGGTCACACGTATCAGGTGGTCTAAACAAAGACAACGGCAACGCAGTGGAGAAACCTTAAGAACACTAGTACTTATGTCTGAAGTACTGATGGTTATTCTTCAGCTGTTGCTGCTGCTGCTGCAATTTTAGTGGTGGAGGAAAAGGTGGTGATGATGGTGGTGGAGGAGGAGAACGACGAAGAAAAGGATATGGTGGAGGTGGTGGTGGTGGACTGGTGGTGCATGATGGTGCTGGTGGTTTGGTCGACTGGTGCGGTTGCTTTTGCGATCAGCCGAGATCTCAGCCATCAATCGCCGAAGCGAACGATAAATCAACGATTTTCAGCGCATTAATTATGAATGCCTTCGAAGCTTAAGTCGGACGAAGTCTGCGAACGCCGGTCATTAATCAGCGCCGTCAATATTAGTCCCTCAGCCACTCCCTGCCCTCTGCCTGCCTGTCTGCCTGCCTGCCTGTCTGTCTGCCTGCCTGTCTGTCTGCCTGCCTGCCTGCCTGCCTGCCTGCCTGTCTGCCTGCCTGCCTGCCTGCCTGCCTGCCTGCCTGCCTGCCTGCCTGCCTGCCTGCCTGCCTGGCTCTGAGGAGGCCTCCGTCATCATGCAGGTAGATTGACGCCAACGTCAGAGGTTCTTTCGTGACAGCAGTCGGCTGATGGTGAAGGATTTATGTAAGTCGACGACTTCCGCTGACACATTGCACACGCGATGCCAACAGAAACTGCTCCTCCTTCTCCTCCGAGAGCAGACTGACTGCCGACCAGAACTTCATCTGACTCCCTTCAGCACCAGCAACAGCAACAGACGTGCATCTCGTACTAAACTGTCACAGATGATCAGTTAATGTGTAGCTATCTTACAAAGTCTTCTTTACTGAGGTTTCCAGATCTTTTCTAGTTATCTGTGCACTGTTTGTTTATTGGTCAGTTGGGCTAGGGTATACAGGTAGTGTCTTCGTGAAGTACATAAAAGGCGCTATACTAAATGTCTAGATACCTACCTGCATGCATCTTATTAGTCCCCTACCAGCCAAGGTTTTCTGTACAGGCAGCCTGGAATAGAGATGAGCACGGGCCGAAAAATCACTGCCCGGCCCGCGTCGTAAATATTGTGGCTTGGCCCGGCCCGGTCCGCCATGACCTCGGCCCGACCCCGCCCGGCCTGATGCTGATCTCTAGCTTGAAACTGTTTATCTATCGTCGTGCAATCGATAATCGCTCAGGTTCCGGCACAGGTCACACCTGAGCCTCCCCCGGACTGACCACGTAAGGCTAACGCACTTGCCAAAAAGATTTATTCAAACTCCTGTATGTCTCCTCAAACAGAGACTGTTCTCTCCATCCAGCAACACGCGGTCACTGCTTGAGTCCAAATGGATGTCAACCGAGCTCGTCGGTTGGTCCTGCTTAAGCAACAGTTCAAAGGAAAAGAACAGATAACTTAGTTTCGCAAGATCAGAATGCTTAAAATTATTCATTAACTGTTCGCTAATGAAGCAGCAGCCATGAACTCTTGTCTCATTGTAGTAAAAGACCACGCCACTTACGGCCTGAGATTAAGTGGCTGTATGAGAGAATGACAGGATTCTATCAGAATCCAATCGATTAATCGAAAGCATTAATTGACCTGCTATGATCAAAGTATTTATAACATTTTTTATCACCATCAGGACCTGAAAAAATTCGAGCGCTAGTCCTATATCGTCAGAGTGTTTGGAGAACTCTGTTACTGCCCAAGCAAAACCCAAATTATTGACCAGAGTGTATGGTATTGTGTTATGAGCAAGACAACAGAGCTGACAATGAATATGTACTGAGCATTTACTGCATGATATTTACCAAATTACCCGCCACTGCCGTCTGGGCTAACCACAAAAATTGCTTAGGTCCCTATATGTCCGATTCTTACCCGACACCTACAGTTTTAGCTTGCAATTTTTGACTGAACATATAAGTTGATATAACCAATAAATCCGTCCGTACGCAGTCATCCATTTTCCATTAGAACCCTCTGCAAAAACACCCCTTCGAATTACTGGTCACAAGATTAACTTAAGTAGTAGAAAGGTCAAGACTAAAGGTCACGTGTCTCAGAAACCGGATCGTTAAAGCAGACAACCTACAATTAATTTAGCGGATGTGGGGGAGGGGTGAGTGAGCAGTGGCTTACGCTGCCCGTCTTTGACCTGATACCCCGAGCAAGATCAGTTTTTAATCGAAGACCAGATAAACTTCTTGTTCACTTCCTGAAGACGTCTACATTTGGCCAGAACACAGTGCCAGTCAGTTTCAGTGGCGCCCAGTTCGCCATCGCGTACCCTTCGATTTCCATCTGTAGCATATGGCGGATTCATCAGCCAACCTTCCCCCCGTTCTCTTTCTCTGCCCCAACCCGATGCTACAGCTGCTGCTGCTGCTGCTGCGGCGGCTGATTGTAGCAATTCGCCGGTATTTTATTTATCGAGATCAGACGTCAAAAGACGACGAAGTCGCTAAGCCACGATGGAGATTGACGGCTCGATTATCTCCATTCAGCTACCTGAAAGAGTCTGTATGTTTGTCTGTCTGTGTTTCTGTGTGTCTGTCTGTCTGTATATCTGTGTGTCTGTCTGTCTGTATGTATGTATGTCTTTCAATTTATGCATCAGTTAATTAGTCAGTCAATCAGTCAGTCAGTCAATCAGTCAGTCAGTCAATCAGTCAGTCAGTCAGTCAGTCAATCAGTCAGTCAGTCAGTCAGCGAATCAACGAAGAATTGTCAGTAGTGAACAGTCGATGGTACTTCGTGGGCCCTACCTCGCCCTTGCAAGGCTTTACATTACAAAAATCGTAATATTAATGGACGCAGAAGACGTGTAAGTCCGGATGACATTGTCCAAACCTTTCATGCTGAAACTGTTTACATTCAAACCAAAAGAAAATGATGTAAAAAGAAAGATATATATCTGTTTCTTAGCTGGTTCTTAACTTTTTATTTTAATTCTATTCCTTCGTCTTTTTCTCTCTCCTTCTCTATTTCTGCTAACCGAGTCTGTCTGCCTCTCGTCTTCCGTCTGCATATGCAGTCGCTCTGTCCTTCCTTGCTCTGCCTGGCTGTCAGTTTATCGGCTGCAATCAGCTGTCATCTCTATGACTAATGAGAAATTAATCGTTGATCTATGGCTGCCATTGTTGGCTCTGAAAGTCGCACAGGCTATCCGACCGTTTCGAGGTTACAAACGCACGCACCATAGGCCAAGGCTTTGGTCGCCCGATGGCATACGCTACCAACCACGCACTCGCCGCTCCAGCCGCTGTCTCTCTGGCTGCTGCTGCTGCTGCTGTTGTTGCTGCTGCTGGCACCAATCCCTTAAAGGGGCTGAAGATACGATGCAGAAACTGCACTTGGCGGAGGAACGACAAAACTAGCTACTGAGACAGACATCGACAGACGTGTTGGATTAGACGCTGATACTGCGCTACTCAAATAACTTAATACTCGAGTAAGGTTTCTTCTCCAACCGACGAGTGCTTCGATTAACGATCCGGATAACGAATTCTGTGAATTACTGAACTTTCCCACGCGACGATTTAAGTCTAAATCAAGATTTCTACGACGCTGCTCGACAGCAGAAACCGGTATGATCAAATGCCTCTAATCTAATCAAATCTAGTGATTTTTGGTGCTTCTTGTCTACATTTGCACAGTGATCATCCAGTGGTGCAACAAGACAAGCTACGCAGATAATCAAATATCCGAAGATTAGTTTATCGAGAAAAACGCAGCTGTACTGGAAATTCAAGCCTCGAAAGACAGACATATATCTAGGCAGCCATGCACAAAACATACACACATACACACTCAGAAATACAAGCCGACGGACGGACGGACGGATGTAAAGGACCAAGAGACAGACAGTTGACCACTGGACTTTAACAAAGAACTTAACCCTATGTGTTCACGTAATTTACTGTTTGTTTAACCCTAGACTTTCATCTGCACGCAGCCACAATACATCATCGAAATTGCTGCAACCCTTTGAGCAGTACTCAGCAAAAGCGGAGAGTCGATTCCTCGCTAAACTCTCGTGGTCTCGCGACTTCTTCCTATCGGCTGGCTTCCTTTGAAGTGCTCCGCCACTTGTTGAAGTGTTCTTAACCTAGCGCGTACAGTGAGAGAAAATCCTTTCATGTTGCTCCTTCGCAATTTATGTAGCGTCTTTCTCGGCGTTTTGAGAGTTCTTGGCCTTGCTGTGCCAGGCAGCCCTTTCCCGGTCAACGCATCACATATCGGGGGCTACAAGTGCCCCTTAACTGCAACGCATATGGTGCAGCGAACGATTGGAGCTTTGCGACCGGTCTTCACTTGATTTCAAAGCGGAGGATATCAGCCGACAAACTCCATCAGTCGTTGCATAATTATTATGCCACTGGATGAGATAAACTCACCAGCACCGACTTTTAGCTCCCGGTCTCTAAATTCTATTCATATATCTCTCTTGTTGGTAGTTTTTTAGGTGTGTCTATCCGCCTGTCCATCCATCCATCCGTCCGTCCGTCCGTCCGTCCGTCCGTCCGTCCGTCCGTCCGTCGTCGGTCCATCCATCCATCCGTCCATCCATCCATCCATCCATCCACCCATCCATCCATCCATCCATCCATTTGCCCGTCCGTTGTCCCTCCGTCCGTCCGTCCATCCATTCTTTCGTCCGTGCTTCCGTCCCGTTCTCTGCTCGCCATCCAGGCTTTTCGTTCAATTGTCACCGCATCTTCTGATCCATAATGAAATGAAATAATCGACTGAAGTCTGACCACCTGCATGATTCTGTCAACTGATTCGCTGCCGTTGCACGCGGTCGATCCAAGTCAGAGTAAGGTGCATTTGAGATAAAAAAGCAGAGACAAGTATTGATCCGACGGAGATAGAATCTTCTTCTTCGTCGAATTTACGTATATTTCTAAACGAACGAATAATCTGCGACAAGCAGAACTTGCTAAGCATCGATTCCATACGTACATATATAAAACGCTATGCATACAGTCATATAATTATAATATACATATATATTTATAGAGCTACGCATACAGAGTTGTATATAACAGCACACATAGCATATTAGATAGACTATATATATATATATATATATATATATTTATATATATATATATATATATATATATATATATATATATATATATATATATATATATATATATATATATATATATATATATATATATATATATATATATATATATATATATATATATATATATATATATATATATATATAACGATATAACGTTGCTACGCGTCCATGCGGAAGACGCGAAGAGCTAAGAGTTCTTGAACTTTTTCTTTGTATTTATGCGCAGTTAATCGTCCGAACCATTTGTCTTTTTCTCCATCCGCCGAATGAGTTCGAGCGTCTTTTCCGCGAAGACTTTGCTTCTTAATTCTGTTTCAATCTCAAGATACACAGGGCACAGTTTCAACTGACATCGACATAGAGGAAAAAGGTCCTTCCTCGAAGTTTGCACATCTGAGAACAATTCTAGGGATGACTGGTTGATTGTTTAGGTACACATCTATGCAAACAAGTCTATAGGATTGTAGCCCAAACGGTGAACAGTGCAGTTTGGGTAAATGTCAACAGGCAATACGATCGATTGCCTCATCACACCTTACCTCACCTTGCATAACCCTATACCCTACCTTGTTTTACCTAACTTTACCGTACCTTACTTAAACTTATTTTACCTTTCCTTACCTAGCCTTACTTCACCTCGTCTTACCTTAACTAAACTTATCTTGCCTTAGCTTATCTATCCTTGCCTCATCTCACCTTATCTAAGTTTTCCTTACCTTAGCTCACCTAACCTCACGTTAAGTTATCGTATCGTACACTTTTCCTTACTTTGCCTTGCCTTTAAAAAGCATCCACAGTCTATGAAGTCTGGTTACGTTACCAGGGTATTTTATTATCGGTGGGATTTACTGTTCGACCCAATATTAATATTTCTGCATTAAAATATCGCTGCCGTATATAACGACGAAGCGTCAGTCGATGGCACGAAACAGTTGTGCGTGAATGACGCAATAACACCCTGCACAAAGCTCTAAACGTGCTTAGGTCGTCTTACTGAAGCTTCGAACCCATACTATTCGAGTTACAAGGCAAAAGTTCAACCGATCAACCAATCAACCAATATATATATATATATATGTATATATATATATATATATATATATATATATATATATATATATATATATATATATGCATTATTACCGCAGCCGCTAGAAGTTGCTTTTAAGAGTACCTACGCACATTTCTAAGTCCGTCCATGCATGCACGAGTACATCTGTGGATGGATGCGGTGTGCATTAAGGATGAGTTTATCATTATCATGTATGTATAATTTTTTAATTTACATTTAGTACGATTACAGTTTTACGGCAAGAAGTGTAGTGCGAATATTGTGACAGCGAAGTGCATTTAAGTCTCAGAGTTTAAGTGCAGATTGAATTTCAAGTAATACCCATCACCAAGTCATCTCAATGTATTATAGTTAATCTCAATCATCAGCAGCAACAGCAGCAGCAGCAAACGACCATCTATCACGCAAGTGGTTCAACCTCAGGATGGAGATCAAACTCCAAAACGTGGTTCCCTCGACCGTTCATCGCCACTCGAGGAAACGGATGAGTTACGTCACTGGTGCGTATTTTGTAAGGAGACTAATGGACGTCTTAGAGAATTCGGTGCCAATGGACGCAGAAAGTCTTCGATGCTCTGATCACAGCTGCATCGTAAGGGCTTCTTCCCCTGCCCTCGATCAGTGGCCGCAGAGGAAGGGAGGGAGGGAGGGAGGGAGGGAGGGACGGAGGGACGGACGGACGGACGGACGGACGGACGGACGGACGGAGGGAGGGACGGAGGGACGGACGGACGGACGGAGGGAGGGAAGGAGGGAGGGACGGAGGGAGGGACGAAGGGACGGACGGAGGGACGGAAGGAGGGACGGACGGAGGGACGGACGGAGGGACGGACGGAGGGAGGGACGGACGGAGGGACGGACGGAGGGACGGACGGAGGGACGGACGGAGGGAGGGAGGGAACTTAAGCCGTTAGCTTCTTTCTTTCCGAAGGGAGGTCAAGCACGTGATGCTCTTCGATAGGAAAACACTGCTATCTGTGACCCCTCGAGACCAACAGATGCATTAAATAACGCCCAAGTGGAGTTTATTCACATGGCCGTTGTGCCCAGCATTTCCCACTGTTTCGGCCAGTGGGTGGGTGGGTGGGTGGGTGGGTTGGGTCGGTGGGTGGGTGGGTCGGTGGGTGGGTGGGTCGGTGGGTGGGTCGGTCGTTCGGTCCTATTGTCAGTATCTTGCTGTCTGTTTCTACTGTCTGGCTAATCCTGGTAATTTGTTTTCCTGTCTGTGCATTCGTCTGCTCTTGAGCATGTCCGTGCTGCTGTCTGCTTCTGTCTTCCTTTTGTCCACTTGTTTATATGACTCGCTCGTCCTCTACATCTCTGCAAATGGTGCAGTTATCAACCCAAAGAGTTGGACGAGATAAGAATAGACTCTTAATCTTATCTGATCTTTTCTCCATGTAATCTTCACTAATCTTGGAATTTCTCAAAACAGCTACCTAATGCTAGTCGGTAACAAAAGCCTACGAAATTAACCTGCATTCTAGATATCCGTTTTCAGATTACCAGCCCGAAGGAAATTCACAAAAACCCACAGGGATAGGTGGAAAGACAAAGAAACATGTATGTGTGTATGCATGTATGTGTGTATGCATGTATGTGTGTATGCATGTATGTGTGTATGCATGTATGTGTGTATGCATGTATGTATGCATGTATGTGTGTATGCATGTATGTGTGTATGCATGTTGTATGTAGGCCTATGTTTAAATGTAAATGTACCAATACTGTTATTGAACGACGTAAGATATGAAAAACATCCATCTGTCTATCTACCAATCCATCCATCGATCCACTCCTCCATGTATCCATCCATCCACTCCTCCACCCATCCATCCATCCATCCATCCATCCATACATACGTACATAAATAGTTACATACTTAACTACTTACTTCCCTGCTACTTAATGCATTTATACATGTCTATATACATGCACGTATACTTACTTTCTTATATGTATACTGATACATATCCACACATACATACATACGTACACACATACAGATAGACTGACAGGCAGACGCTACAACTGTGGGAAAGCATAATTCCAAGCACGTTTGTTTGTCCACAAGCAGTTGTTTGTATATCCTTTTGCTGATAACACTCAAGTATCCGTCTGAAAACACTTCGCTGTCATCAAGTGCCTATTAAACTCGGCTTTCAACAATGCCTGCCTGCCTGCCTGCCTGCCTGCCTGCCTGCCTGCCTGCCTGCCTGCCTGCCTGCCTGCCTGCCTGCCTGCCTGCCTGCCTGCCTGCCTGCCTGCCTGCCTGCCTGCCTGCCTGCCTGCCTGCCTGCCTGCCTGCCTGCCTGCCTGCCTGCCCGTGTACGGGTGATAGTTGCTGCATTATAAGAAGCGGACGGAGCTTGTTGAACAGATGTCGTCGTATCGTTCTTTTATTTCGTCAAGAGACGCGTTTAGTAGAAGGAGCAGAGGCTCAAGTTTCGGGTAATCGTGTGCCCCTTGATGCCAGCCGGTCGTACGGGATGTGGCAGGACGTCGATAGTAAATTTAATGATGTTGATTGAAGGCTGTGTCAGCAGATTATACCGTAATATTGGCCTCGGCAGCTTCAAGAGCACGTCAGATGAGCCTTTGACCCAGGTCACAGCGAAATGAACTGTACGATGCTTCTTAGTCCGTCCGTCCATCCATCCATCCATCCATCCATCCATCCATCCATCCATCCATCCATCCATCCATCCATCCATCCATCCATCCATCCACCCACCCACCCACCCATCTGTCCATCCACACATTGATAATGGTCAGAATTTCCTTTGACGAGCCATTTGAAGCATCATCAGTAGCATCTTCGCTGAGCGTTGCCTCTGCGTCAGCAGCTGGTTCTTAACTGCTATCGGTGAGGGTTGGCTGAACAGTTGGTCACCTGCAGCTTTTGCCACTTCTTCACAAGCAATATCACTCTAGCGCTTATGATGCTCATTTTAAATGCCAATCAACAACCCTCATGCCGACAGTAGGACGAGAAGGCAGAAGAAGAGAAGGAAGGACGGACACACGAGCAGAAAGACCGACGGACGGACGGAAGGACGGGGCCCATTACGGGTTGACAGCATCGACGAAACGTCAGCCAGACAGCGCACATTCCTCGTTTCTTAAGGAAAAACTGCATCGATTTTTCATTTCCGTAGACAAAGTAAATCAGACGGAATGTTCAACTGCTCTGAATGGCTGCCGAACGCAACTGCACCTAAGAATCCAAAGTGTCAGTTCTAGACAGGACGTGTCTTCGTGGGATGGGATGGGTTCCACACGCCAGCTGCACAGGGCCTCCGATCATGAAGGCAACGATCATCAGTAAGAGTAGTGTTCCAATCGGATGTATGAAAATGCAGAAATATTGAGGGGGCATAGCCACTGGCGTCCCTTGAACCTATCTTTGGGCGATATGTCCACCGTGTCTTCTTCAATCGACGCCCCATCTGCCTGACTGTCTGACTGCCGGCCTTTCACCCTATCCCCATCCCTCCTTCATAGCCACCCCTCTCACATGCACAGTGCCAAACACATCTGGCATAATACTAGCAGTCTTTCCAGCAATTCTTCTCGCACCTCGACCCCAGACTTGTGACCCTAAGAAGAGGTCTGAAGTAAATCAGGTCCGGGAACCTTTTATCACGATGCTTTCGATAGTTTTCATGAAATGAATGGAAGTCTTAAATGTGTACAGTATGTCGCGCAATTAATTAACGATTTTACTATGGCAACTGTACCCTCCATACTTCAGTTTCGATAGGAGACCGATGACAAGTTGCCTCCAGGGAGTTTGCTCGTTGAGTCATATCCGGTTGAAGTGGATAATGTGGTTGTGTGTGTGTGTGTGTGGTGTGTGTGTCTTATTGAGTGGGTGTGCATTTGTCTGGCCGTAGGGCCTAATATATAGCCCGCTGGGATGGGTAGCATTGCACCCGTCTGTTTCTGCCTGTTTGTTGGTGATGCTCGAAAGTCAGTGGCTAGCGGTTAACCCCGACCTCTGTCAACCCAAAGGTCAGGGTTCATATCCAGGGCAGATAAATGTTGCGAGATTTCTGTTCAACCTAAGCCTCTAGCGAGCTCAGCTGTAAAACGTGTACATTGGCCGTACCGTGTCGGTGGGAGGATAAGACGGCGAGGAAGATGACTGGCCATCCACCCTGATATGCCGAGGCTAAGCAAAAGAATTCGCTGTTCATGACTTCCTCTTAGGTTTAGCTTAGAGTACTGATTTTCTCTTCTGCTCTCAGCATTCGCACTCTTCTTCTTATTCTTCTTGCTCTTCATCTTTTCCAGTTTTGTAGCGCAATTCCTTTGACCTACCAGTCGTGCATTCGTAATTCTTTATTTCAGAATTACCAGGGAGTCAAAGTCGTTGTCCAGCTTGACTCATATAGTCGTTGTTCTTCAGCGACAACTCATTTGAAAAATGAGGTCATAAGGTCGCTTCACATCTACATTTACATTTACAACTCGTTGCAAAATCCTGGCCGACTATCGACGAGTATCTATTTGTCGTTAAGCAGTAGCCATGTCTCCACCATTCGCCTCTTGGCCATATATAACGCTGTGGGTTTTACTATGTAGGTAGCACCATCCTTCTCCTCCTCTCTCCCCGCCTTCTCCTCCGCATTATTCTTTTCATTCTTATTCGTCCCCTCTTCCTGGTGCACTTCTCCCACGGTCAATCTGTCTGTCTGTCTGTCTGTCTGTCTCTCTCTCTCTCTCTGTCTCTCTCTAAAATCCTCTCTCTATATGCTCCTACATTTGTTCTTCATGCTCCTCCACTTCTTCTTCCTGTTCTCCTCTCCTTCCACTTCCTGCGCCTTCTCCTCCTCCTTCTCCTCCTCCTTCTGCTTTTTTTTCACCCGCAACCTCTTTCGTTCACTCACTCACTGTTGATGCGCTGGATTCCTCTGGGACCGATTCGGCAAATGAGCTCAGTTCAGTTCGGGTCCCAAAATACTTACGGCGTCCTAAAGCCATTTGCTCTGCATAAACAACTTAAAATACTCATTCACGCACCTTTTGAGGTAGAGAGAGACAGGAGACAGATGGAAATGCTTAGACAGATCCAAATGAAGACCCACGTTATGCTGAATGAAAGACTAGCAGACATACGGACAGACAAACTGAACATTTTTAGCAGCTCTTGCTCTTTTCTCTAGGCAGACAGTCAGTTGTTTACCTTTAAGGATACGGATGGCGTGCGGGTTACATATGAGTCTTAACACACAAAACACCTTTACACTTCATGATAGCATAATTATTACAGGCTTATATATATAATACATATCTATATATGTGTATTATATATGCTTCGAAAAAGAAGAAGAAGAAGATGATGATGATGATGAAGAAGAAGATGAAGGATTTGGAGGGAAACAAGAAAAAGATGATAACGAGGAGGAGAAGAAGAAGATGATGACGACGATGAAGAAACAGGAGGAGAAGAAAAAGAAAAATATGAAGGAGAAGAAGAAGGAGGAGAAGGAGAAGGAGGAGGAGAAGGCGAGCAGTCCCCCTTTAGCCAATCCCAAGAGGTAGCCATGGATATAGAGTGTTAGCGACTTCACTTTCTTAGTCTTGGCATATGAGAGCGAGTGGCCAGTCCTCTCCTTTGCCTCGTGATCAATTCCACCGAGAGTGTACAGTCCGTGTACTCATTTCGTAGCTGAATTTAGTTTCAAACCATGCTGTATCACTTAACTTGAGTTTCATGTGGGTCGGCTTTTAACCTTTTCGACCCAGGTTCGAATCCCGTGCGTGTCGTATGAAGCTGACATAGATCACATGGTAGAAACTGTACGTAAATTCGGAGGTCATGACTTGCGATATGAGTCCTTCCTTAAATCCAGTACACACAAGCTTAGTCGAAGTTTCATGCGAACTGTGTAGCTTTAAAAATGCAGGCCTATAAATGCAATTTTGCCAGTTATAAGCCTCTGGTATTGTTCTGTACATGACTCATGCAATGATGTCCATGTACAACCGTCAACTGAGGCATACCGAATGACGAATTTTACACAAAACTCAGGATTGCTAACTTTCCAGTTTGCTCAGAATGACATGACAATGAGCAGCTTTTCATGTAAAACACGACGAAGGGGGAAAATGAACCGGATTCGTCGGAGCATCGAGGACTTTGCGCTCAGCGAGTGCGTTCCAATATCATCTGCATTGCTTTAACATCCTGCATGCAGGCACGGGATGCTGAGAAGAGGTCTAGGCGCAGTGTCAACTGGCGTCGCTTTTTCTCTGTAAAAGACCAGGAATTCAGGGGCGCCTCTCTGCCGCTTAGACAACTGCGCGTGTCTATAGGTAAATATTTATCATTTGATTACGACTGGGGATCGTGACAGGACGGACGCAAAGAATGGCTCTTTCGTGACATCGAACGCCTTGAATGCGTCGCTCCGTCAGCAAGGCAATCACGACTTCCGGAAAGAGAAGCCGACCGCAAACCCCTCCCCACTCGTCGCAGCACCACCCACTTCACATAAACATCACCACCAACCCACTCCTTGCACTCGTCTTAACCAATAGGCGAGATCTCTTCCACACGCAGAGTATCTGTTGTGTGTGGATCGATTCAAACTCTCGTCTTCTGCTTCTACTTTTTTGCTTTTTTCTTCTTTTTCTTCTTTTTCTTTGTCTTCTTCTTCTTTTTCTTCTTCTTCTTCTTCCCCTCTTTCTTCTTCTCCTTCTTGTTTGCTTCTTCTAGTTCTTCTTCTTTTTTCTTCTTCTCCTCCTCCGCCTTCTCCTGCTTCTTCTCTTTCTTCTTTTTCTTTTTCTTCTTCTTCCGCCCCTTTTTCTTCTTGATTTTCTTCTTTTACTTCTTCTTCTTCTTCTTCTCCTTCTTCTCCTTCTCCTTCTTCTCCTTCTCCTTCTCTTTCTTCTTCTTCTTCTTCTTCTTCTTTTCGGATGCTGACGAGCTACATTATGCATCTCATAAAATTCGGCGGAGTCTAATAAGGAGTTGCGGTCGGAAAAGCGTAATTAAATCTGCTTACTCAGCATTTCTCCGCACAAATCAGAGCCCGGTGAAGGCAGGCGACGGAGGACGAATCGCAAAATCCCCGTCTGAGAGAGATCGATCGCCAGATGAGCAAAATCACACCAATTTATTTCCAAGACGAGAGGCAGAGAGACCGAAAGAGCCAGAGAAACCGACAGAGACAGGTAGAGCTAAGGAGACAGTGCTTGCAAAAGGCGTCTCCAGCCGATCTCGTACACCGACGCAAATGGTTAAATAAGGCCGAACGGTGATATTAGTCGAAGGCGATCCTTCGCCCTAACTATTAGATTTCTTAGAGACACAGCTCCCATTAATTTAACTGCACACATTAAGACATACATGTGCACAGACGGACACATATTCAACGGCACATCTACAAACACACAAGCATACATTGGCACTGATCCAAAACCTATTCAACTGCGCATGGGCGATGGCTAATCTGCTTTCTCGATGTCTAGTTTTGTTTCCCATTTTCGCTCCGACAGACACTGAATGTAGATTTGGTTTTAGACCGAACTTGGCTGAAACGAGAATAAATTGTTGTCACTGCGACTGATGAAAGAAAACGACAGAGAATAATCGTCATTTATATCGTCGTCTTTAAGCGGACGCTGACCTTGCCTTGATCTTTGGCGAAGTATTTTCCTGTAAGCAAGGGCTTTGTCTCAGGGAAATGGGGGCCATCGCCCCTCCCCTCTAGCCAATTTGTCTACTCTAGAGGTAAACTTTTTATGCATAATTTTTTACGGAAGGGCTAAAATCCTCAGATTTATACTGATAAGGAAAGAGGAAGGGCAAGTAATATTCTGCAACGGATGTGTGGGGTTATATTTGAATACACCATGAAAACTGCGATGAGCAAAAATTTTAAAGTAATAAAAATTTTCGGAGACTTGGAAACGGCCAGTTTCTATCGGTTGTCTATGATTCAGAAACGTCGTCATAACTGTTGGCGACTTAAAGCACAATCTTTCTCTTGATTGGTTGTCCCCGTTCATAACTCCTGGATCTGCCAATCTCCTTCAGTCTCAGAAACTTGCCTATGCCATTTGAACTGTAATGAATAGTTGGTTAGACTTCAGATTTTTCGGCTAATGGTTAAGTTTCATTTTATTAGTTTCACTAGCTTCCTATCCTATCTTATATTCAGTTTGAACTATTGTCTGTGGTACTTATAGCGTGCATGGGCCAGGCTCCAAAATATCTTTGTGATCTTATTTGGCCCGCAAACTCCAGTATCTCGTCCCGTCCTCTACGTTCTCTAGATAGTCTGGATCTATTTGTTCCTCGTGTTAAATCCTCGCTTGCGCAGCAGAGGGCTTTTGTTGTTGTTCACTCATCTCTCTGGAATGAACTCCCGCCATTGTTTCGTGCAAGGGTCTCTGTTGGTGATAGAGCCGAGTCAGCTCGTTGTTTAAAGACGTTCTCATTTCCCCGCGGTTCTCATGCTGGAAGGGCGTCTGAGTAGTTTGTTCTGTAAGAAGCGGTATATAAGTTACCAAATACAGCACAATAGTCCTGAACTTAGCTTTAGTATCACTTCGCTCTGCCAAAACAATGAAACCGCAATAAAAGCTGCTTGTTTGATTTTCTCTCTGATTCAGTTTTACTCGCATTTCAAGCCATCATGTGATATACGTCTACGGAGTATGCCAATGCATATGACAGACCCATTTACGTTATGAATTCATTCTACGCCAAAGTCAACGAGGATCGACCTTGGTTTCAATTAGCTTCTACATTATAGAGCACAATGTTCAATTAGTCAGTTATATGTTCTCACAAATATTCCTATCCGACCAAAGAAAGCTAATTAATGCATGTATAAAATGATGTGCAATAATCAATATTCGCTACACTAAGTGGAATCTGAATTACCATCCTATTGACAAAATAATGTCTTTCGTTTTCAACCCTAAACGCTAAACAAACTACGCTGCATTTCAGACATGTTGAAAACGCCGCTTCATTCAAAACATACACAAATCACTACCAGTAACACCGCCACACCCTGACAAACACACCGAAGCACACCGACACACACACACCACAGGCCATGCACATACGCTGAGAGATTTTCAGTACTACTGTGTCTTCTGTCCAACTGTTGTTGAGCCATTTGTACTTCGTCATCTGACGTCAACCTTATACGCGATGACTGGCGTTTGAAATTAGACCCGTGGTCCACAGGAAGCATATCTGTTTCCGGTACAGTCACCTGCCAGATAACTCCGATATATCGGTCGTATATATATATATCAGTGGTTATCATAAAGATGATAAAGTTAATGGTGCTTATGGACTCCTGCCGCATTTGACCGCAGGCAGATTGCTTCAAACCCACAGCAGCAGCCGTGACATGTCAGGCAATCAAGAGCCACCTTCAACGGTTTCTTCATCCTCTCCCGTATATACATGCATGCTATAAATAGAACCGCTTCCGCCTGGCGCTACATCAGCAGTTAGACCCAAAATACCAATCTGACAGCCTTACAGACACAGGCACTATTATACAAATGCAATATAACTATAATTTAATAATACCCTCCTTACAAAGTTCAGAAATTGCACTTTGAAGCCAGGAAACAGAAGACACATTAACAGCCATAAACGGACTGAAAGAGGTAAGTTTTCAGGTTGAAGCGGAAGACAGTCACAGAAAGAGAGATGAAAATGTGAGACGGTAGAGAGATATACTTTGTGTGCTTGTGGGTGAGTTTGTGTGGGTTCGTGTGGCCAGCGTGTGTGCGTTGAAAGAGTGAAGGAGTGAAGGAATGAAGGAATGAAGGAGTGAAGGAGTTTGGCATTTGTACAGTAAGTTGGCGATTGATTGAGTGCGTGTTTGAGCAAGCGTCGGAGTAAATTAACGGGCGCATGCTTTGAATTGGCCTTATCAACGGCCTCTCATGATTCGATGATGTAACGCGAGATCTTCTCTCAGCTTCGGTCGGCGTCTGTCGAGGGACTGGGTGGGTTTCCTTCGGTTGCTCTACGAAGTCACGTTCCGTCTCCGCGAAACTTGATCTGCGTTGACGTGTGTGTGTGTGGGTGTGCGTGTGTCTGTGTGTGCGCGTGTGTCTTGTGTGTGTGTCTGTGTGTAATGTGCGTGTTGCATCGAGCAGACAACAGCGACTGTCACTGGGCAGGTGTTTTGGCGATTGTTATCGACCCAATGTAAAACCCGGTCTTTCTTTGTTATGAAACGACGGCTTGACAATTACCGGATTTGCATTTTCCTCGGAAGCTTCAGGAATCGAAGTGAGATGAAGGAAAGACGCCTATTTGCTGATCCCGAGTTGCCTGGAAATGGTATTCAATACAATGCTAGACAAATGCCAACCACTTCTAATCTACATCACTTCATGTATATTTTTAGCATTTCAATTATTAGATTTATAACTCCTTCAGGGTGTAGTGAAAAACTGCAACCGCTGCGATTATATGTTATAATATCTTGTGGAGAATATTTGTTATCAATCAATATCGCATGTTCTAGACAACTTATGGAGCGGTCTAATGCTCATTCTGTCAGAGCCAATCAGGAGCTCGAGGAAGTGATTCTTCTAATATAAAATAAAAGGAATAATTTTCAGTAGCGAGTCATCAAAGTAGCGACACTTACGCCGATATTTAACTGTTAAACCTTACATCCGTGCGTGTACCTGCAAGAATATCCACCTTGAAACTTGGAATGTTCAATGATTTCGCTGCAAATGAAGCCCTGAAATCAGACACCTCATACCTGAGGTGATCGCTGTCCAAAATATCCAGTAAATAACAGTACTCGTGTGAATAAGTAGCCTTCAACCACCTGTTGTTGACGTATAACCAAAACGAAACGCAGAGTGCTTTTTACACTTTAAACCTGTACTTTAGTGTAATTGCATGTCTCACGTTTTTACTGACGACAGGGAAAACTTCGGAAGTGGCATCAGTGGTTTATATAGCGCCTAAATCAGTTCTTAGAAACATGCGTACATGTATTCAAGGCTAATTCTGTTGCTCGCACATAGGTCCTCATTTGGAACATAATTACTGGCTGCAATCCAGCCAACCTGTGCATACAAGCGAACACTTTAATAGCACAACATAAATCATCTTCTAACATTGTATGTAGTTAACCCAAGCTTACAGTCTGCGGCAACTAAACCTATAGATGGCAGCCGCTATATTTTGTCAAAATGACATATATATAATGCGTGTACCAAAGAAATTCTACAACTGCTATAATGCTATTATAGTATCACTATTACTGCATGTATAGGGCTGCTACTGCTACCACCATATTGTCATACATCTACAACTGTTGCCATTAGAATCAAAGC
Source organism: Norana najaformis (assembly GCA_964023275.1). Lineage (NCBI taxonomy): Eukaryota > Metazoa > Annelida > Clitellata > Crassiclitellata > Hormogastridae > Norana > Norana najaformis. Next base: position 37,823,892 of record OZ029915.1, on the reverse strand, counting down.
TCGTCTAATTTACAATCCGTGATTTGCAACTTTCTACTATGGGCTCATATCGCCGGGTTTCACATCGAAACATCACGGCACGATCGCAGAACGTCTTATGCCATAGCATCTAGAAGATTCGCCCGTGGCTAAAATTCTAGCTAAGGCGATTATCTGGCATCTGATTGCGGATTGTAAAGCTTTCCGTCGTTTCCTTTGCAACCGAACATTCTAAGTAGCGCCTCATAAGAATCTCTCAGAGGCGTTTATAATTATTAGTCGCGGAAACGTTTGCTTTGCTCATCTCTGTTTTCGAATGAGTGTGATGGCCAATGCATAGGCACGTGAGTGGGGGGCAGAGGGGCCACGACCTCCACTCGCAAAAGTAAAAAATAGAGGTGCTTTTGGCCCCACTTTTGACCCTCAACGGATTAGGATTTTTGACTGCTGTTTCACTCGAAGCGAACATCGATTTATGCCTTATGCGTTTTGGTAACGGCGCTATACAAGTCATTAGATTAGATGAGATGGGATCAGATTAGATTAAAACAGATCTTAAAAGTCGCACTGTTCAATGTTTAATCCGTCAGACACCTATGAACCAAATGCTTTTTCTTAGTCGCTAATAAAAAGACAAGTTGCGATTTGTAGGGAAGGGTTAAACCCCCACTGATGCGGCCAACCCTACATGTTGGAAGCATTTCTCAAACCTTGCTGTTGCTCTTGTCCTCGGTCATGTACCTCACTGCTTCCAGCTACAGATGGCACCCCGTAAAAGGCGCTGTACAGCTGGCTGCAATAAACATGGCTAAGTGTAGGGAGTGTTTTGCTTGAAGTTCAAAGTGTCACATCTACTTTTCTATGCTGTATACATATAGACGAGTCTTCCTCCTTTAGCTGATGTTTCCGTTCAAGTGAGAGTCCAGCGATGCGCTGCTGTCAGTTCATAGAAACGTGTGTCAGTCTGACTGACAACCCGCGCCAATATATTTGCCAGTTTATGTTATCATAATATGGCGGTGTCAGTTGACCGTTACCATGGCTGCCAAACGCGCTTCCTGTGCGACTGCCAACCCCATTTCCGATGTCAGTGTCAGAAAGGAGGACCAGTGGGACCGTCTGCCACCTGCGCCCACTTATTAGCTTAGTTGTCATCTGCTGCTGCAGACGACGCATATGTTCACCGCCGTTCATAACAAAGATGGCAGCCTTCACGAAATCTGTCACTTCCAGGCGGCCATTTTCCCGCCAACGTTGATGGCGGCGGCTGCAGAGGCGACGAATGGTCCGTGTGGTCAGCCATTGACCACGTCCCCCATTCGCCACTCCTTCATTCGCAGAGCATCAAACGCTGTCTGTCTTCATCCGCTCGTCCGTCAATCCTTCCATCTGTCCTCCTATCCATGCATGCATGCGTCTACTTATCCGCCTATCTCTTCATCCAAGTGTTTGTTTATCTGTGCGTCCAATTGTCCGGCTGTCCGTCCGTCCCTTTGTCCGTTCGTCGCGAGGTGTTTATTTTAAAACGGTTGGTCGTAAATCACCCCTTGATACAGCAGCAGCAGCAGCAGCAGCAGCAGCAGCAGCAGCTACAGCAACAACAGTCGGGTGATGGGGTTTAGAGGCGAACGCAGACACGTGCAGGGATCGAGGTAATGCTGTTGAGGCAAGAGACGGGCAATCAGCCGACAGCCAAGTGGACTTTCTTCTCCAACTCTAACATCGTCAAGTCCTTGCATGCAACTTTTTGGCGTGCTCTGAATGGCGCTACATAAATCATTGTAAAAGACACTCGTTACAGACAATCGGAAATCAAATTGTATCATAGGAAAAGGAGGATGAGCCCTGATTTTCCAGAGACCCTTTTAACAGCTCTTAGGGTAAGTTCTTGTTCCTGATGAATTACACTATTACTTCGGGTAAAAAATGAAAACTACTGCTACTACGCCTACCACCGTTGTTCAGTGGATATACATCGGGAACTAAGCCTTGAGAACATAATGGAAACCCCTTGTTCTCTGCAACCGAGATTAATACAAACGAGGGTTAAAAAGTTTGATTTGTAAATCGTCTGAGTCTTAGCCTGTGTATGTATGTATGTATGTATGTAGGTAAGTACGTATGTATGGATGTATGGATGTATGTATGTGTGTATGTATGTATGTATGTAGGTAAGTATGTATGTATGTATGTATGTATGTATGTATGTATGTATGTATGTATGTATGTATGTATGTATGTATGTATGTATGTATGCATGCATGGGGTGTGTATGGGGTGTCAGCGTTAAAGTGCTTCATACGTCGTTCTACGACAGACGCGTCAACGAACATACAGAGCAATAAAACGACTGAGAGCGAAGCGGAAAATCGGTGATTTATGGCCGAACAAATTGAAATGTCATTTATGTTCCTGCTTTAAGGCTCTCAGAACAGGAGAGCAAGAAGAGAAGAAGGAAGAGGACTCACGAGGACGACAGGAAATGGAATGGGAGGAGGAAGAGGATGAGGAAGACGACGGGAGGACGTGATCTAAATTCCTACAGCTGAACTGTGAGGCGATTCGATTGATTAAGATCTTCGGAGGATGTAAGCCGGGAGTTAGAAGGATGAGAGAATCTCGTCTAGAACTGACAGCCGTTTAATCCTCTTTACCATGTCGGTTGCCACCTTCTCCGGCTCCAGCTTTGCCACGGCAGTCTGCCATGTACCCCGCCGGATAGAGTTGCAGACCCCCTCAATCATCTGTAGCAGAAGGCAATGCTTCCATGGATGCAGCTGAGGACCAGCCGTCGACGGTCGAACCTAAGCACACGACAGATGAGACTGATTCAAGTTAATGATCATCAATCAGTTCATTCATTCATTCGTTCAGAACATTTATATAGCTCCCCTACAGGTAGTGTACCCAGAGACGTTCCAATCAGTCAGCCAATCATGCAATTAATGCATCGAAGATTCACATGAAATACCTATTGCTTCAGGTGTTTGGCCTGTAAGAAAACATTGAAGGTTGATGGCGTGTTGGAATTTTTCTCTACGCAGAATAAAAACTAAATTTGAAGACTTAGAATAAGATTCTTATCTCGTCAGTATTCTATGGTCGATGACTCTAATCATTCAACCCAGTGCTTTGTCATCATCATCATCACTTTCATCGTTAACATCATGCACCGTCATAATTACCATCATCATCATCATCACCATCATCATGATCATCATCACCATCACCGCCACCACCATCATCATCACCACCATCACCACCACCATCATCATCATCATCATCATCATTGTCATCATCATCATCAGCAGCAGCAGCAGCAGGATTTTCTTCAAAAACAACAGTATAGTTTTCGTCGTTATCATCAGCTGCAGTACTGACGTTGTCTTCGCATCATCGTTGCCACAGAATCTTTAATCCGTGACGTATGCAACAAGGAGACCAACAAGACAGGCAGTTTGTTTAAATCTGCTAAGCACAGCGAAGATCAGCAGACGTCTAATCGGGGACTTTTGGGATGAATGATGATGATGATGATGAGGAGGAGGAGGAGGAGGAGGAGGAGGAGGAGGAGGAGGAGGAGAAAATGCGCCGTCCTCTCTGGCTGTTGATCAGAATCGTTTCTTCTTGTCTCCGTATCCAACGTGCTTTTGATGAAAGCGCTTCATTTACCCGATCGCTCAGCCCCTGCCTTGGAAAGTCTTCATTGCGTCATTCTGAGAAAATCCACGGAAGCCCTCCCCCCTCAACCGCCGCCGCCGCCGCCGTCATTTAAATGCGACATAAATCGTGGGATAAGAAGGAGGAGGAGGAGGAGGAGGAGGAGGAGGAAGAGGAGGAGGCGAAGACCTGAGGCAACACGACTCTAGGGGCGGTTCGGTGGCCGATTGGTAACACGCTGGCACGAAGAGCGGAAGGAAGCGGGATCGAATCCCGCTTGCCCCATAAAGGTCGACTCAGCCGCTACTCGCCAGAGGGCAGTAGTAAAAAATGAGTAGCAGTTTCACTGCGTAGATAACCTTGGGTTCGGCGGGTAAGACTTGCCATCTACCGCCGATGTATGGTCACTAGTGGCCACCTAAGGACTGATGGCATTGAAACCGGAGATCAGTACCGGCACCTACGGGCGTTGAACCCATGGTGGAATCTATCTATCTATCTAACACGACTCAGTCCAGAGCAAACCCTGGAAGCAAAAGGCCCAACCCATAAGTCATTTTACAGAACTTGATCTGTCGCACTCAGACGGGGTCTGCATTTCGTTGCCCTCCTATTACTCTCTCCCTGTTTTTCTACTTCTTCCTCCACCTCCTCCTCCACCTCCTCCACCTCCTTCGCTTCTTACTCCTCCTCTTCCTCCTCCTCCCTTCTTTGTCTTCCGCCGTTTCGTCATCTGCTTCCTGTTTCCGCGTCTCTAGTTTCTCATTCTTCTTATTCCTGTTGTTCATTTCTTTCTCCTCCTGCTCCTCCTCCTCCTCCTCCTCCTCCTCTTATTCCTTCTCTTTCTTCCTCCGGCCTCTTCTTCAGTCTGCTTCTTATTCTGAGCATTCCTTACTCTCTTTAAAATTTATCCTTCTCTCCTTTTCTTTCTCCTCCTCCTCCTTCTCTTCTTCCTAGTCCTCCATTTCATTGTAAGGCCTTTTCCTTCTCCTCTTGACTCTCCTCCTGCTCCTCCTCCTCCTCCTCCTCCTGCTTCTTCTTCTCCTCCTCCTCCTCCTCTTAGTCCTTCTTGTCGGTTGTCCACATGTCGTGGTCTGTTGAGTCGATTGTTGCCTGACGTCCAATCACCAAAACCTCTCACGACTATTAGAGTACTGACGCTATCCCTCTCTTCCTCTCTGTCTCTCTGTCTCTGTCTCTGTCTCTCTGTCTCTCTTTCTTCCTGTCGCAAGAAGACGCTACTGAGCAAACGAAGCTCATTTTTAGCACTCTGCACCGGCTGTATATGCATATAAAGTACAAAAACACTGATACATGCATATATGCACACATACATAGATGCAAACATACATGCATGCATAAATACATACAAACAATACATGCATGCATATACATACAAATCATGGCTTATGATAATCTTCTGCTTCATGTTCTTCATTTAGGGCGTGTGTCACGTGACTTGCTATTCGGAAGACGTGAGAGAGAATAGGACAGATGATTCTTCTGGGTGCTTTAATATTCAGCATCTGCTCCTGCCTCAGCAGTCGCCCTGTCGCCGGTGAGTTATGTAGCTCCTCTCTATTTATTGCCCTCTGTGTCGCTTAAGCCGCCGTGAGTTACATTCACCGCTGACCCTTGCTTTTATCGGCGGCTCCCTGTTCTTCTAGCTTTAAGTCTCCTCCCTGCGTCTCTGCCTCCCTGCCTCTCTGCTTCTCTCTCTGTCTGAGTCCCTACTTGCCTGCCTGCTACTCTGCCTGACTGTCTACATCCCTGCTCATTCTATTGAACATCTGGCGGTATCTCTGAGGTCCTGGTATCCGCCAACTTTTCAGAAGGAAATAATTTCCCGTCTTAAAGAAATTATTATTCCGAAAGGAGTCTGCGTCTGAGAAGCACTAGGCAGTTCAGGCGTCAGTGGTCGTCATCGTGACGTTGACTTTCTCCGAGAGTCTTTCACGTCTTCTTAACACCTTTCACTTGGCATGTGGTCCACCCGATACAGAAGCTGCCTTCAGACTCCTTAATCATACACAGACTGTATATTAGGATCATGTTCGGCGACTTAGTATTCACGCCGACGCCTATATATATAGGCCCATCACGCAGTCTAAACAGATTAATCAATAATTTAGGTCTTGCTGCTGGATGTACGTCTGTTAGGCAGCGTGGGCAGCAATCGACGCCTCTCGTCTTTTACAGAAGCTGCCTATTGTCTATTGTCTGTCCTTTATTCATGACAAAGTTGGATTGAACTCAGGTTCGCTAGGTGTTTAACGCCGGTTTAAACTACCAAGAATCAGAGGAAAAACATTAAAACTGACTTCACGCAGTTGCATTAATATCCTAGTGACCACTATTGTAATAATCCATATTTTAAGTTTATTGAATTTCAATTCGGAAACGCATTCAGAGCTGTCACATTTCTAACCAACAGTTTAACAGGTTTCAGCAACCGAATGGATTTGAATAAACACGAATAAACACGAATAAACACGAATGAACATGAATATGAGGCTAAGTAAACGTTGTTTTTATTCTGAGAGCTAGAACTAGACTCGTGGATAGATAGATTTGAATCGACAGCTCATGGAAGAGACCGAGACACTTCGTGAGATGGAACGGCAGCGTACATACAATGTAATTGGGAAGTGTCTGCAAGTATCTACGTATCCTTTACTTTATGTAGCGCCTTCAAAGAACCTCTCAAGGCGCTGAACAAATGGGAGGCATTGTAGATTGTCTTCTTGGTCAGCTTCAGGCTCTAGGCCGCATATATTATGGTTTAAGAGCGACGATGGGATGTGGAAAATGCCAGGCGCTGCTTCCACTCGGCGCCATTTTGATTTCGATTGTCAGGGATTCGTGGTTGTCGTTCGGATCCATCGATCTGTTACACAATATGCCTCGTTAGGAATTCATTTCGAAATTGCACCACTTTCTCTTCGATGTCTCTGTCTGGTTGTGTGTCCGCCCGTGTGTATCTGTTTGCACGTATCGGTCTTTGTATCGTCGGCGTTTCATTTTGTCTGGAGTTCCATCTCTTTGTCTTTTCGTCTTTCTGTCTGCCTCTCTATTTGTTTATTTGTCTGTTTTTCATGAGGCTATTCTCTGTGTCTTTCTCTTTGTATCGGTGCTTTCTGCTGCTTGTCACTTTGCCTCTGTGCGAATTCTGTATCTTGCTGTGTTGTAGTTTTCTTCTGCATTTATCAGTCATCTGTTTGCTATTCTTACAATTCAGTTCGTCTAACTGTTTGCCTATTTTTATGATTTTAAATCGAAGTCTTTTTTTATTAGTATCAACATAATAACATATATTATTATTTTTGTTTATTATATCATTCATTTATTTATTATCACCAGACAATATTTTATTAGTAGTATTAGTATCAGAATCAGCATTATCAACAACATTAGCAACATCATTAGGAACAGTATTAGCATTGGTATCAATGTTTTTGTAATAAAAGCAGTAGTTGCGATGGCTAATTGCAAGACACGTGAGGCGGCTGTGGTGGCTGCCTAGCGTTTCAGAACCTAATCTCAGCCGAAGTCGTTGGAAGAGCTGATACGTCGGATAATCCGCGGCATGAAATTCATCGCCTACAATAGGAAATGATACCACAGTGAGCTGCGTTTAATATCCTCTTAGCGTTTCAACAGCATTGCCTGCATTGCATTATGGGTATATGTTGACATTTCCGCTTCCGGCTGACGTCTATATTTGTTTCGGTTGCTCGCAACCAAAGGCGATTATAGACTTTGAGAGGAACGTGCGTTGAACGCAGACAACACATATACTGTACTGTGAATATAGGAAGGATTCTGTACCGATGTATATACATTTATCATTTATCCGCAATTTATGATGCTCATCTAGATTGGATTGTTTTTCTAAAAAGTATTAAGAGACGTTACTGCTCCTATTGCTTTGTCATTAGCGATTGTCGTCGTCATATTGCTTTAGAAACTAGAGAGAGTGCCATTGATGTTATATAATAATAGAGAGGGTTTTATAGAGCACCTTATACTTCTTATATCAATCACGTGCAGATTGTGTAAAGGTAGCAGTTCAGTAGAGTCGCACATGCAAATATCTTTCACAGCGAATGGATCATTGGACTGATGATGATGGGTGAAAGAGACACTCCTCATCCAACCGATTGATGCGGCGCTGTACTTGTCTCCTTCCATGGAAGCCTCGCTTTTCTTTGAACGGCAATTGCACGCGAAACTCAGACCATTGAGGTCACTCGGTGCGCCGCTTTCTATATACCGGCAAGCGCATGCGACATCAAGCAAGATGGCGACATTTGAACGCAGTTGAACTCTGCCTCGCAAATGCATTGGAAGATAAAAACAGATTGACAAAGAGATACAGACAGACAGACAGACAGACAGACGCGCAGGTATCTAACAGCGGATCGACTAACTTATAAAAACAGCCCCCAGAAGGCATAGGAAGCAATAATCTTGATAATTTGACAAGCCTTGTCTTCAATATGAACATAATTTTCTGGAGTTGATTTGCTCGACGTTTGAATAAGACGACCAGACTGCGTTCAGACTGTAGAGTCTCTATTTTGTTTTTGGAGTATTGTGATTTATGAAATCGGTCTGCCGATGTATTAACTGAAGCAAAGATTCATTCTTAACAACTGATGCCCAGGCAACGTGACAACCGAAACGATCGTTACTCAACGATATGAAAAATATTTTTGAAATATTCTTTGACATTTTTGCTCATTTGGAAAACTACACACAATAAATTGGCCGTATATTTCTGGACGGTATGACATCCAGTCCGTCAGTACATCTGCCACGGCGACTTCTAAGTCTATGATGTAGACTATAATTTTGGTCTATATATTTTTGGTCTATGATGCAGACTGTATTCTACATCAATGTCATTACTAAATATTTTTGGTCCATGATGTAGACTATATTTTTGGTTCATGTTGTAGACCATATTTTTGGTCCATGGTGTAGACTATATTTTTGGTTCATGATGTAGACCATATTTTTGGTCCATGATGTAGACTATATTTTTGGTTCATGATGTAGACCATATTTTTGGTCCATGATGTAGACTATATTTTTGGTTCATGATGTAGACCATATTTTTGGTCCATGGTGTAGACTATACTTTTGGTCCATGATGTAGACCATATTTTTGGTTCATGATGTAGACCATATTTTTGGTCCATGATGTAGACTATATTTTTGGTCTGTGATGCAGATGATATTTTTGGTTCATGATGTAGACTTTATTTTTTGGTCTATTTATTAGACTACATCACCCGAGTTAACGATTTATAGTTTGTTTCTATCGGAAGTGTGTTTACGTATCTACCTGATGAACTGACTACGTGCACGAATAAGCAACACGAAACAAAGCGCATCAAATACAAACCATGAACACAATTCGCTTGTAATATTAGGCCTAAGGCCTATACATGTGACAGTATGTATGTATGCATGTATGGGTGCACGGTAGCAGATTGGTTAGAGCGCTCAGCTTGTATAGCGAAGAGTACGGGTTTGAGCCTCCTGGAGATGAATATACTGTGTATAGGGACCTTGAGCAAGTCCTTTACACACAATTGCTCAGCGTCATCAGTGCTGGGTTGTATGGTTGCGTGTTCACTCCCAAACTGTGAAGGAGGGCAGTTTCAAATTCAGTTGTACTTGAATTGTATATTGCATGTATGCGTGTATACGCGTGCATATGTTATGTGTGTATGCGTGTATGTATGCGTGTATGTATGTGTGCAGGTAACCTATATGCTGTTGTAAAGTATCAGTTATGTGCTTGAAGCTACATCTGTGACAGACTTATCTAGATACGAAAATTGTTTCAGGAAAGTATAACATTCTCATGGGTTGCCCATTACACCCACAAAATATAAGCCTGTAAGCCAGTAATCATAAGCCGATAAATAACGCCCGTTCTAATATGAATATCTGCTTTGTGAAGCATAATCTAAATTTATGTGCCTAAAAAAGCTGATTTTGTTCGTCCATTTGGCAATGACTGTGTAACTGTCACAGGAAGATGGAACGACAACGGTTGTCGACAACAACGCTCAACCAATTACTGTCGCTTTTGTAATAGCACCCCATAGTGCTCTCCGTCTGTCCGTCCGTCTGTCCGTCCGTCCGTCTGTCGTGTCATTCAAGCTGTCATTCGTCGGTAGAGGGAGACCACAGCCCGCGTTTCATTCAGATGTGATATAGAAAGAACGGGAGTCACGAGCCCCAGGGGGTGCGAAATAATAACGCCGCCGACAGATAGGCGTTATTGGAAATAAATTTAGACATTCGTCAGTTGGATATAATAAGACACCCGTCTGTAGAACAAACATAACAAACGAGTTATTGTTACAGCGCCGATACGTTATTGCCACTAAGGAAGCACTCAGCATGCGGCGGCCTGGATGTCTCATCACGAGTGTACAGTAGTCGGGGATTCCATGAGTGGGACAGGTTATAGGATTTAGAGTGGACGGGTGCAGAAGGGAAAGACAAAGTCATAAATGTAGAACGTAGGGATTGTATCTCATTTTCACGTCATGTAGATTCCATTTTCGTTGGCGTCGTAAATTAGAGACAGACATATAGACAGATAGACTCACACAGATAGATAGCTAGATAGCCAGTTAGCTAGCTAGCTAGATAGATAGATAGATAGACAGATAGATAGATAGATAGATAGATAGATAGATAGATAGATAGATAGACAGACAGACAGACAGACAGACAGACAGACAGACAGATAGACAGATAGATAGATAGATAGATAGATAGATAGATAGATAGATAGATAGATAGATAGATAGATAGATAGATAGATAGATAGATAGATAGATAGATAGATAGATAGATAGATAGATAGATAGATAGATAGATAGATAGATAGATAGATAGATAGATAGATAGATAGATAGATAGACAGACAGATAGACAGATAGACAGATAGATAGACAGATAGATAGACAGATAGACAGATAGATAGACAGATAGATAGACAGACAGACAGACAGACAGATAGATAGACATACAGAGAGCGAGAGCGCGAGAGAGCAGTGAAGTTAGAATGAAACGACTGTAGCGTATAGAGTGGAAATGTTAACGCAATGTTATGCTGATTAGGCAGCAAGGAAATTTCCATGACATCATACCGATGAGTCATCGGGTTGTTGATTGAGTTGACCTCGCTCCAGTCACGCGTTGATCACGTGCTTGTGGTTATTGGGTACGCCTGACTGTTACGCATCGAACACGTGCTGCGGCGTTGGTATGACGTCGGTTGGCGCGTATGTTATCACGTGGCGTTTGCGCGGGAAGCGATGCGCTTACGTTGCAATGAGTCATGGACCGGTCTGGCCCAGTTTGAGTTGTGGCGGGAAAGCCTATAAAATGCAGCTAAAAATGCGTTGTGGGGAGCGCGACTGAGATTTGAAGTGGTTGTCTGTTGTGTGCTCAATTGGTGGTTTGAGATAAGTCCTTGATTCGTGTGTTGAGAATTATATGTTGAATTCTACTGTTGTCTCAGAACTGTTTGATTCAATAATTCTACAATCGAAAATTAAAAATTGCATGTCGTTTCTCGATTTAACGTTATGCTACATATCGGGTGAGTCGACGGTTCGAAACCAAATCGTTTGAAAACTAATTCAACAGGAAGAAACTTCGAAAAGAGACTTAGTAGATCGGAGGCCAGATAGAAGAACATACAGACGTGTGCTTAGTATTGCATGCTTTAACCCCATTTGGTTCTTGCCAACGTTTAGCTTCTTAAAGTTCTGCTTGCCTTTCTTTCTGCACACAACTACAGCTCCTTTATCTGCATTTAGCTGCCTGCTTTTTTTTGCTGATTTTCTCCTATCATTTTTATTTTATTTTATTGACTATCCGCGCATCCGATTCGAGTTTCTGTGTGACTTTGCGCGCGATAAAAAGTTTTATAATAATAATAATAATAATAAATTTGTTAGCTTTTACGAGTTTAATCACGTGGCGACTTGATGCTGTAAATAGTTCCTTGGAAGAAACGATGACGTTAAGTTAAATCGAGCCCATAAATGGTATTCCATTGCTGGCATTACATCCACGGAGTTACCATGAATTATAATAGATGGCCTAGTATTCCACACATGGAATACCAGATGACCTGATATTCCATGTATAGAATAATTAGGCTATTAGGCTAACTCACTCTTCCATCCTTTCTGAGTTGGTATGAGCCAAAGTGTAATTTTGAGGTGACATGCACTGCGTTTATGATCATTGAGGTGTGAGAAGTGCACAAGAAATAAGGTGACATTGTCTTGTGCTTATGTGGACTGTTGCTTTTTCCTGCTGTTGTTTAGGCTGCATTATTGCAGGCTTGTTTGTTTCCCACTCGTCTCTTGCTCTTTTCTATATTTATGCCTATTTTGTTCTAATTTGCTAACCTTCGCCTACTTTAGCCTGCAGTTGCTTATAGTTTTGCTTATTTTCCATAGGAATATATTCCCCGAAATGTCTATGGTGTTCGCCTATAGCTGCTGTAAGTTTACGTTAGGACTAGGCCTACGTAGGCACAGAGGCTGTGTTGTGCTAATTCGTGCCAACTTTTCTGTTCAAGCGGACGAGTATTGCCTCAGCGAAATCTTCAATGCTTCGTGTAATCCGAACGAGGTCATCTTGATGACGAGTGCGACGCACGGGCGCATGCGCATTGGCAAATGCATCAAGATGGAGTACGACAAGAGTTCATGCCAGAAGGACGTCTTGTCCCACTTGGACAGCGTCTGCTCCGGAAGACAGGCGTGCAACTTCCCGGTTGCTGTTCTACGAGAAAAAGCCAAGATCTGCAGCACCGATCTAACGACTTACCTCGAAGCAACCTTCAGATGCGTCCCAGGTAACGTCCCAGGACTCTATTTGTGGCCTGTGCAACGCCTGCCATCTCCAAAATCATCAGACAATCTCCTTCCGTTAACAAAAGAGATTTTTGCCATGAGTATAACAAAGTTCCCTAGCTTTAACTAGAGGCAAATTGCCTTTCAATGTTCATTAGCCTTAAACGCAATAAGTTCTTCGTGTACAGAAATTTAGCAATAATTATCGCTGAATGTTGTGAATTTGTAGCCATCATCATCATCATCATCATCATCATCATCATCATCATCATCATCATCATCATCATCATCATCATCATCATCATCACCAGAAGCACCCCTATAGTCGTTGCCATTATAGTAATTGTCATTATTATTATAAAATCTGTCGTTGTCATTATCATCCTAGTCAACGTCATTTTATCAACTGAGTGAATTACAACGACTGTGAACACAGCCAATCACATTTCGCCATTCTCTGATTGCTTTTAGCCGAATGATATTCTGGCCTCGAATATAAGCCGCAGTCACGTAATTCACTTTAGATGTCATGTATACTAATGTGTCATGTAATTGTCATGCAGACCTAAATGTCATGTATATCTAGATATCATTTAATTGTTACGAACACCTATAGATGTCATGAGATCATCATGAGTTCGTTCGCTGTTATTTTTGCAGTCCAGACACCCGATTTTTGCACGCCAGAGGGCCGCGTCTCCATAGCGACCACGCAGACGGGGTACCTCATGCTGAGCGCCGGTCCAGGTCCGAGCATGCGCGCCCCTGGCACAAGCAGCTGTCCGTGGACGATATCCGTCGATCCATACCAGAAGATCCGCTTCTACTTGTGGATCTTTGAGTCGGACCACCAGCATCAGCAGCAGCAGCCGATGTCTCATACGACGTCGTGTCCTCGGGCTCTGGTGTTCGAAGAGAACCAGAGAAAGACCCAGGAGCGCCTCTGTCGAATGGGGGCGCGCCAAGTAATGCTCTTCACTTCCAGCTCCAACCGAGTGACCGTCTACCAGACCGTCACCATCCCAGACCGACATATCACTGCCACTTACCTGCTACATTACGAAGGTTCGTCTCATGCCAGCTGCTGCTGCTGAGGCAGATCTTCCTAGATGAGTTGTTCTTTCTAACGACTTTTATCATACTACTCGTGGCATCAGCCGATGGCGGTTTAGAAGTCAAAGTTATCACGATCTTCAAGACTAATCCAGTCGAGAGCAAAGAGTTCAGTGAGACCAAAAGACAAGGCTACAGTGGCTGAGCTGGAAAGGCTGAGCTTTGAGACTGGTTTCAGAGATTCTGTGTAGCCATTCGCTGCACTCGGGAAACATTTAGGCCTAATGCCTGATAGCAATAGAATAAAATGGTTCGAATGTAACAAGTTTCATGTTTTTGTACCAGATTCCAAATCAGACTGGCCTGATTAGCTGCACGCGTATCTCCTGGAACCGGACCCTTTTTGTCTATCGATTTTGTTTTGACTGAGCGCCTGTGAATAAGCTGGTCCCCTCGGCGCGGCGTTCGTTGAGCGCTGTAGAAATCTCGGAATTACGATTACGAATACAATTGCGATGTCAAGGCGTCTCGGAGCTTGAGGATGCCGGTTCGCGTCTAAGTCGTGGCTTATTTCAGAGATTTGAATCTCGGGCTAGCACGGTCCGTACACGGGGACCTTAAATGGGTGGCGCCCATTCAAACGGCGGTGGTGAAGGATCTCACCCGAATAATTCATTGAAACATTTACCAAACCTTGCCTTATATTACCTTACTTTACCTTTACCTTACCTTGCTTTACCTTTACTTGTCTTGCTTTGCCTTGCCGCGTGTTGTTTTATATTTCTTGACCTTGTCTACTCTTGCCTTGTATGTGTGCATAGCGATCGGTTGTCCGACGCTGCGCCCCGTTGGCAACTCGTGGGTGACTCAGGATGAACGCACGGCCACGGTTCGCTGCAACCGGACGGATGAGACATGGTTCCTGTCCTGCGAGGGACGCCAGTGGAAGGGCGAGATTGGCAACTGCACCCCCGAACAAGGTCTGCGAGATATCTCATCATCTCGTTTATTGATCCAATTTCATAAAACGATACATGTTACAACACATACGATTGGCAGGGATGCAAAAGGCATACCCTGAAGGAACAGAAGTTCCGCTTACTTAAGGTCACCTGTTACTTACGTAGTAGCAGTGAGATGGCCATTAACATAGCTATAAAACAACGTATCTGTACATATACCAGCGCGTCTACTCTGTAGCCCAACTTACACATCATATTCTTTAACTGTTTCGAAGGACAAGCCCACGGTATATTACTAGGATGCCGAACTTCAGACTTCTAATTTTAGTTGTTCAATTATGCATTATGTAGTGCCATAATAATAGCGGATCAAAAAGACTTTCCACATTGAGTTACTCAACGTTTAGCTGATCCTGCAGTTGCTAATCGATGGGTTTATGAAGATGCGCTATATAAATGCAGTGCTGACGGATTAGATTTCTGGACAAAGCTGTAAACTGATCCAAAAGTTGTAGCCTAATGTTGCTTAACCTCGGCAATTTTAATGATACCGTGATGAGTGGCGATCAATCGTTTTTCTGTTGGCACCGACATATTGATTTTGCTAAGCAGTTTGAAATATACGCGACCGTCAGTTGCTGAGACGTGATCAATTTCCAAGGACTGCAATTTATATAGGCTTTTTTAATTTCCTAGATGGAGTCTGTAGGGCAACTCGCGTCGTCCGACTGCTAAGCCCCGATAAGTCATGCATTATGAATTCAGACTGATGAATAGAAGCCGGAAGCCGAAATATATGTCGAGCGAGACGGCAAGCGGTCCAACGGTTGCTATTATTTGGTGGTGGTGATGGCGGTGGTGGTGGTGGTGATGCATGATGGTCGAGTAAAAGCCACAGCATGCGGAGCATTTAATGCATGGATGCAGTTTAATCATTGTGCAACGAAAGGAATCTTGCACAATGGAAGCCCATCTCCTTTATTACACTGTATATATAAACATATAATACATGCATACAAATATAACTAAATAAGCAATATACTAGACTTTATTGATTTTAAAGGCGCTGTGTAAATGCCGTATTGCAGTAGGCCTCTTGATATTCAAATGCTTCACATTTGATGCTACATGTGACAAGATGGCCGACTGGTTAAACGCTGAGAGGATGTGGATTCGGGCCTTTACTGACGTTATGAAACTTTCTTTATCTAACCGGTTGTTTACTAACGTTTGCGCAACGTTAATTGGACGTTCACATTATAACGTAAACTATGCAATGGAGAGAGCATTTCTGGAATGGCTAGTCTTCGCAGATGTCCGGATTCTCGAAAGTACCCCGAATAGCAATTGGAATGTTGTGGCAAGACGCTGAAAGCGGAAATAATAATAATTATAATAACTATTATAATATAAAATAATTATTAATAAATAATAATAATAAATATTAATTAGTAATGTAAGATAATAGTATTAATAATCATATTATTATTACTATTCTTTTATTATTATTATTATTTATAGAAATGCTGAGCGACGGAGATGGACGAACGCCATCAACACCCATGAATACATTTTCTTATGGTAAGGAGATTTATTTGTTTGAGAGTTTAATAATTGTACATGAGATAACCCATTTCTTCAACTTAGATTGTTTTTTAAAACAAAAATCAAATTCTTAACTTTGTTGTGAACTATGAGCATTATGACAAAATGGTTTATTGGTTATTAAATAGTGACCAAAGCGACTTACGCCAAAGACATTTAGACGAAAGAGCCTTAGGCCGGAGATTTAGACCAGAGGTTTAGCCCAAACAGATCTATAACTCACCTATGGATTTAGGAGGCAGGTAAGTCATTCAGAAATTCAGGGCAGAATATTATAATTAGATAAAATGCATCTGGACCAAAGAGATTCAGTGGCTGCTGTATAGGAGGGCCGGGTGGCCAGTGCCCTTCCCACAAGAAGTGTCTGGTCCCTCGGTGGCCCAAATAAAATTCTGGTTACATTGGCAGAAATGGTTAAGGAACAGACAACAGACGAGGCTAAGAAATTTGTAAATTTTCTATCCTTGTCGGTGAAAGAAAAGATATTAGTCTCAAGGAAAATCTCTTTTGTTACAACATTTTTTTCAACAAGAAAGTTAATGAATGCGTCCTGAAGTTCAAAACTGCAGACGGTTAGATGTGCAGTCATTGTTGGGCTTTTTGTAGAAACTTTGCTGTCATATAGGTTAGACACAGGGTTGCCAGATTGTCCTTCGAAAATACCAGACACATGTGTTGATGATATGGAGCTCATGACATATGAGCAGGAGAGTCTGGCAAAGGCTGCACCAAGCTGTAAAATTTAGTTATCTTCACGTACGTTACCACATTCAAAAATTGTTTAATTGCCTCAGGATGACGGTAACATAAAATGATGTAACTTAAGAAATGCTTACTTGAAGTCACTTTATTTATTAAGTGTATATGTTGTCCATGGCGACAGTATCCTCGACCCTGTTCATTTTTCAGTGAATTAATCGGGTGAGATCCTTCACACCGCTGCCCGTTTGAATGGGCGCCACGCCATTTTAGCACTATGCCTGGCATTTGTTTAAGCAGTCTAGCCATGTTGTCAGCTGAATCTGTTCATTTAGAGTCGAGTAATATGAACGTTTTGTAGACGAGGTAAAGGCTAGGCATGACAATCGCAAAGCTGTGTTTCATTAAGTTTATTCAATGACTTTATATTTGATATGTTTTAAATAGTGAATGTGTTTTAAATTGTTTTGCTTTAGCCTGCGGTAGTTAAGGTAAACGAGTCATGTAGCTTCAGTTCAGATCGCCTGTCAGCTTGTGACTCAGTGTGAAAACGTTTTAGGGCATTCTCAGTTTTCGACATCCCAGGCATCGCTTGACTCCCCCCCGTGGCTTCCGCCTCTGTTGGAAAACTAGAGCCGCCACTGAAGAGACTAAAAAGTGGGAGATTCAAACGAAAGGGCTTTCGCCCACTGAAATATAGCCTAGGCGAAAATGTTTTGTAACGAAGAAAGTTGGACCAAACATAATTAGGCTGAAAGTTTTAGATCTAAGAGACACCGGCCAAAGAGATTTAGGTCAAAGGTTGTTAGGCCGAACAAGTCGGTCTTTTATGGGCACTTGGAGAATTGTAAATATCGAATTACTGTATGAGAAGTATTATTCTCCATAGACGTAATGAAGGCGACGGAGGGTATTATAAAAGACATAAACGCCTCATTTATATTTCATCGATGCTCGTCATTACAGGTCTCGTAACTGCCGTCATCATCGGCGTTCTGCTTGGAGTCGTTATCGGTGCCGTTCCGCTTGGATTGGCTTACATGTGCCTGCGAAGGTGAGCGTTAATCATCGCATCGCGTCGCCATTGCCGCATGCAGAATCGCTCAGCAGAGCGCGCAACAGTCGTAATTGTCCGTTGATATTACGCGCTCCGGTAGCAAAGCAACGCACCTCGTCCGAACATCGTCTATAGGTGGGCAGTGGAGCGAAAACCCGTCCTCTTAATGCGTCTGCCGTCGCCCGTGTGTGTGTGTGTTTGTGTGTGTGTGTGTGTCTGTCTGTCTGTCTGTGATCATTACTGCCATTATAGTTGTGTGCGTGTGTCTGTCTGTCTGTCTGTCTGTGATCATCACTGCTATTATAGTTGTGTGTCTGTCTGTCTGTCTGTCCGTCTGTGATCATTACTGCCATTATAGTTGTGTGTGTGTCTGTCTGTCTGTATGTCTGTCTGTCTGTATGTCTGCCTGTCTGTCTGTCTGTGATCATTACTGCCATTATAGTTGTGTGTCTGTCTGTCTGTCTGTATGTCTGTCTGTCTGTATGTCTGCCTGTCTGTCTGTGATCATTACTGCCATTATAGTTGTGTGTGTCTGTCTGTCTGTCTGTCCGTCTGTGATCATTACTGCCATTATAGTTGTGTGTCTGTCTGTCTGTCTGTGATCATTACTGCCATTATAGTTGTGTGTGTGTCTGTCTGTCTGTCTGTCTGTCTGTATGTCTGTCTGTCTGTCTGTGATCATTACTGCCATTATAGTTGTGTGTCTGTCTGTCTGTCTGTCTATCTGTCCGTCTGTGATCATTACTGCCATTATAGTTGTGTGTATGTTTGTCTGTATGTCTCTCTGTCTGTGATCATCACTGCTATTATAGTTGTATGTGTGTGTCTGTCTCTGTCTGTCTGTCTGTCTGTCTGTCTGTCTGTCTGTCTGTCTGTCTGTCTGTCTGTCTGTCTGTCTGTCAGTCAGTCAGTCAGTCAGTCAGTCAGTCAGTCAGTCAGTCAGTCAGTTATCATTACTGCTATTATAGTAATGCGAGAAAGTGTCTTGATACGCGCACTGACACGAGATACACACGACGGTGGGAAAATTCACGCCAATCGGTGCTCATCAGCATCATCAACATCAAGAACATTCCCATCACTACCGTCACGCCTATAGGGCTCGTTCGAGCGCAAATGCACACGTCTGTTCGAATTAAATCATTGGCAAACCTTTCCTGAAATTATACGAACGCACTGAGCCGAAGTTCCGTGGGACTTTAGATCAACGGTCACGCTATAGGCCTCACTCTATGCAGCTTTGAACAGATCCGGTTTTCGTATAGGCAGAGCAAATATATAACAAACAACTGGTCCAAAGCAGATGGGTCATTTGCTCAGTGGAAATAATTGTTCTGCATTACACAATACATGTATTATGCAAGAATATTATTGTTATTAATGCTGCTGCTGGTGCTGGTGGTGCTGGTGCTGGTGCTGCTGGTGCTGCTGCTGCTATTAATATCATGGTGCTTAATTGCCATCGAACGATATCTGTAGGAGATGGAAACAGCCGCAGTCTGGATTCGTTCGAGACAACGTCTATGACCCGGAGTTTTACAAAGCAGTGGACGAAGAAGGTCGCCCGATCTACCCGGCCCTCATGGAGCAGGTAGCGCCTCCAGGGCAGGCAAGACGCCTGCTTCAGCCAGTCGAGTACTGCTACGGAGGCCGTTACCCATCCGGTGCCCAGTGTCCCTCGGTTGGAGGGGCGGCCGATCGACCCCACTGGGAACAGACGGCAGGAGCAGACGGTGGGGCCGTGCAGATGATGGGTGCCAGGGTGCGTGCAGACGGAGGGAGGTCGACCGACTGCCTCGACCATCCGCACGACCCAACCCAGACCCAGGTCAACTGCAGTGCGGTATCACTTGGCTGCACTGTTGCGGCCCTGGGAGCCCCTGGCACTGCGGGGTCGATGGCCAGGGCTGCCAAGCAGGAACACGTCTACGAAAGCGCGAGTTTCGCTCGCGCTCAGAAGATGGCGCCAACAGCCGGCGATCAGGCGAACATCGGGTTACTTCCGGTTTACTACGAAGTCGAAGGGAAACTCATCTCATGCACAGGAAATCCACTCAGTGCCCCAGTCTAAATATAGAACAATTAAATATCCTGCCCCTCCCCGGAATTCGAACTTGGGCCTGTAGGCCTTGTGCGCGATTTCCGGTAGACTCTGAATTCGCCATCAATTTCATTGTAGGCCGTGCGGGGGATCCGCACTTTAGTTTCCCAAATTCATATTAATATATCTGTCTCATCCGATATTCCATTGCTTCTTAATTTTATTATTATCGGCGTCATCGCTGTTAATGTGTTTCTGTATGTATTAACATATCTACATATGTATGTATGTATGTATCCATCATCATCATCATCATCATCATCATCCATGGTAATCGCCATCTTTTTCTTTCGTCGTCACTGTTATTGTATACCTTGGAAATTGTGTTTTAAGTAATGTAAAATTATAATATTTATATTTTAAAAAATTATCTGATGAGATAGAAAACAAAAGCCTTTTGTGTATTCAACTCGTATACTTGCTCGATTAAGTATGACTTGCGTCCAGAAGAAGCTCGGAAAGGCTTTGTAATTATATATTACGTAAATCATTCAGTTCAAATCAATTCACTTCACTTTGTGGAAATCGTGCACTCACGCTACAAAGAAGCACTTCATACTGGGCCCGTATTCCATGCAAGCACTAAAGTAGACCTTCATCGGGAATTCTTGGATTTGCACGCTCAGAAAAACAAAAGCTTTAAAAGGACTACAGTGCAGTTTGATAAATGCACAGAACTTGGTTTAGTTACGAAATGCGGACTTCTCCTGTACAACGAGCGTCCATAGCCTATGAGTGATGAGCTTATACGTCATTGTGAAATGCGGATATTTTATGTGAAATGACTGATATCGTAATCATAATTCCGAGATTTCTACAGCGCCCAACGAAAGCCACGTCACGGGAACCAGCTTATTCACAGGCGCGAAACAAGAACTGTCCACTCGTTTATTGAAATAGATTTCTTAAACTGATTTACATTTATGCGTTTCATAAGAAAGCCATACCAATAAACTATTCTTGTGCGTTTTACTACACTTAGGCTAATTTAAAATTCGCCAGAATCGACAACCAGTTTACCCCACAATTGATGATGCCGATACAGAAACTGTTGAAACGGGAATCGGCGTCTACTGCGTGTACATAACGTCACTAACGTGGGCAACATAAAACCCGATCATCACCATATTACACCTATCCATATCACTATAGGCTAAGCCTATTGGCTGAAAATCCCCCAGTGACTCATCTCAGAGATCTTTCACAGACTATGCTACACTTCCAACCCACTTATCTTCACAAATCTTTAAGCTGTAGGCCTAATATCACGATCCAACCTCCCCGCTATAATCAATATTCCACATTGCTCCTCACCTCTGGAACAATCTCCCACCTGAATGCCAAAAATTCGCCAATCCTTAACCTCTCACGTGGTCCACCCAGCATCATCTCTCAAGCCCCTCTATAATTCCTCAGGTTTTCCATTCAAAACTGAAGTCTTCAGGAACTCTTACCCTAATTTGTCTAATTCACTGGCTTCCCATTTCTCTCAAACTAAAGTTAACACAACCAACCGTAACAGATCATATGCCTCCTTCTCTCACTGGTCTCCAAGCAAGCGAACGTTGGTGTCTCTGGACAACCCCTCAGATTTGAGCTCATGGTCTGCCATTAGCTTTTAGATTTGTTTTGATTGAGCGCCTGTGAATAAGCTGGTTCCCGTGACTTGACTAGTGGGCGCTGTATAAATCTCGAGCTTACGTTTAGCCTACGTAGCGCTTTAGAAATTTTCAAGTTCGCGATTACGATTAACTTTCTGCTGAACTATTTTATCAACTTTCTTATCAACTATTTTGACAACTCCAGATTTCAATGTCTTTCTGTCTGTGTGAGCCCTCATAAGACAACACCTTCACATTTGTCTCATTGTAGGCCTATGTCGTCGGCTATAGCCTGACGGACGAGAGAAAAAGAAGAAGAAGAAGGCCTATGAATGCGTTTCCTCCTTCGTGTCGTTATACATAAAAACAGACGCCACGCGATACCGAACATTTTACATTAGTAGCAGGTGTACACAACAGCCTAACACAGAGGTTTCAAACTGTGGTCCGCGGACCAAAAGGGGTCCGCGAAGGGTATAGCGGGGGGTCCGCGAGAGCGTTATGAAAATGTTCATTAACACTGCATGGTTTTAGCATTAACGGCCTGTGTAACTGTATGATCCATGCGGGTCCGATTGGGTACTCGATCACACCTTTTTGTGACGCCTCTTGTAATTATTCTTTGCATGCTACAGTGACGTAACGTATGGACTCACGTTACATTTCTAGTCTAATAAAACTAATAAAATAAATAATTTCTGGTTATCGACTGTTACTCGTTTCTGCATCCAAGGTAAGCGCGATGTATTTGTAATGTGTTGGTCTATTTCCTGATTGTGTCAAATCTGGACTTTTAGAAATTTGTGGAATTCGCCTGAATTTAGCCTTTAAACTAACGATAATACAGAGTTTTTGCAAAGCATATCACTATTTCCTTCACGTTCGCTGTAATATCCTAACTATATAATTTTGCTGTTTGTAGTAGGGTATTGGGAATTTTGTTTGGATCCGCAGTCCTTTTGATGTTGAAATGACTGACCTCGCTGGACGCGAACAGGAGGAATTAGCTGAACTGTCATGTGATCGAAGTTTAAAAATTAAGTTTAAACAGCAATCACTTTCATCTTTTTGGCTGAGTTTGGCTTCTGAATATCCATTGTTGTCCCACAAGGCAGTCAACATTTTGTTACCTTTTGCGACAACATATTTGTGTGAAACAGCATTTACAACACTTACTAACACGAAGACCAAGTACAGATCCAGACGTGTCGTTGAAAGTGACTTGCGTGTGTGGTTATCCAAAATAGCACCAAGAATTGACAGTTTATGCAAAGCAAAGCAAGCACATCCCTCCCACTGACATTACTGGTTTTTGGCGAAATCAGCCTTACTGATTTCTTAAAAAATAACTGTGTTCCATAATTATTGCAGGAAGTTAGGCCTACTTTTTATATTATAATAGTCCTCATCGTCATAAGCGCGGTTATTTTGTGGAAATAGTCTGCCTGTTATTTTGATTAAATTTTAAGTGATAAATTTTACTTTTTAAATACTTGGGTCCGCGAGCTATGCCTATAAAAAATAAGGGTCCCTGGTCCAAAAAGTTTGAAAACCTCTGGCCTAACACTTGACTACTCCAATGGGAAAACGGGCAAAATTCACTTTTGACCGATTTCTACTTACCACAAGTACAGTATTTGAAATCTCACTATCAGGTCTACATGATAAATGGAAGAAATACCACAAGAAAACGATCTAAGTCCATAAAGTTTGCAGTTAAAAGAATTCTGCTACAATGGAAGGACCGAAAAGTCCGCAATCACTTTTTACGAAGTCTAACATTTCGATGTGACACTAACACACTTCCGGTAGTTGTGTTGTCAACATGGTGTCAGCTGGGGTGTCGGATTTATTAAAATAATGCTAAAAATCAATGTAAATTTGCAATTCTTAGACAAAATATCGGTATTGTTGATATATAGTTTGAATGTTTGAAGTAGCTGGTCCAGCTGAGTGGAACCCTTTACCTGAATCTATTAGAAGATGCTCTTTAATAGATACTTTTAAATTAAAACTTAAGACTCATTTATTCTCTCAGTACTATAACTAATTATTATGTTGTAACGCGTCCTTTGAGTAAGACATTGTTTTATTAAGGCGCGTTATAAATATAAGTTGTATTGTATTGTATAGTTACAGGTGCGTATTAACATTCATCTTAGTAAATCCATTTTTGTTTCGCAAATGGCTAAAAAACGCGAGCTGATTTGCGAAGCTGCCGATACTGAAAGGCCTCGTTTTTTCAGCTCATAATCTTCTGGTAGATAACCTTCATGGCTGATAACGGCGGTGACAGCGAAGAGTCTGAAGCACCAAAGGGGAGGAAAAGCCAATAAATGAATGGAGATGTGAAGCTGAGAAAAATCTACGCTTGAAGAGTCACATGCTTGGTCCTAGTTGTCAAAGCCCACGATTTAAATGCAGTGAAAACGTACCAGACAGAGCTGGCAAAGAGCTTGTCTGCTACTTCTAATAACCTTCCGAAACGTAGAAAACAAGACTTATATCTGGCATTCTGTCAAACGTCACAGCTGCCAGATCTTGCCTTTTTCTGCCATACGTTCAAGGAAGGTTTACGATTTAAAATGAAGATTCTTCTGTTGCTGAGAATGTCGGAAAATGTTCCTTTCTACTTTTGGTATAACTCGTAGAGTGGAAAACAACATGGATGAGCCTCAGCTGATAAGGCTCAAGAGAAATATGAGCACCTCAACTACACATTTTCCTGCCTAAAATAATGGGCAACTTCAAGCTAAACTACCATAGGATGAATACCCAAACAGTCATGAATTAAGTCCTTTATTCAGTGAGATAAATGCATTTACCTGTATTTCTAAGTGATCTTTCTAATTTTATTGGAAGATTCACCAGGAACATTTTATGCTTTGATGCAACAGAGCTGCCTTCAAGTGAAAAAGAAAACACCCTTTATCATCTCCAAGCAAATTTTTGTTTCCATCCTTCACACTAAAACAAGTTTTCAAATAAAAGATGCCTCTCCTCGTTCATTCCATCCTCTCTGCTGCCGGTAAACATATTTTAAAATTTCATACATGACACATATTATGTACAAACAGCATCTGAATTGACAGCCATCAGTTGCTGAAAGCACACCACATTCTGTTGGAAGCTGTTGCAGCCATCTGTTGTCACGACAAAACATACCAGTATAAAATTCCCTGAAGAATTAGAGCACCAACCTTTTGTATAAAAACAGTTACAATGTTGGCACTGAAATAATAGCCTTCAGTGCAGCAAACCGAGAGTCACTGTGTGGGCTTGGAAAGATCTATAAGTGGAAACATGACTTACTGCAAGTACAAAGATATCTGAGTTATCAACACCGAGTCGACTGTACTGGCTACCTTTGATCAAGGTTAGAACTTTTCCATATCACAAGGTGACGTGAAAATGACTAGCAAATCCATTTTAATCTACTTCTGCTCTAAAAAAATTATATTTTAATGGATTAATATTGCACATCATTTTTGGGAAATGAGTACTGTATACATGAAAATCAAATATATTTACATCCATCATACTGGATAAAAGTTAACAATAATAATAATAGGTTGATCAAAATAAAGCAGGTTGCTGTCAGAACAAATACTTGTACAGAAGGAACAAGACCAAGTGTATGCTGCTTTTATAAGTGCCTTTCTAAAAACCTTTCATAAGTACACATCAAGGGGTGCTGTATTTATGACCTATTTATGTATAAAGCAATATATGCAAATATATACAGAATTTCATATCAATTTATTTACTTTTATTGAGGCACTTGGTACTACATGAAAATAAACACAATTTGTAATCTGACATTTTGCACCCTTTTGACAACACTGTTGTTACTTGTTACATGTGAATAAAGGTTAACTGAAGATGACATTGTACATGCACGCTGTCAGCAGAACCAAGACTGAAACAATTTGCATGCTAAAACAGACGTGACTCCAATGACTGAACAATCCAGCTACTGCATTACGGTGGATACAAAATGAGATCGTGTGACATTGTAACAAAAATCCACAACATGTTACATGCAGAACTTAACATGTCTTGTCCTATTTTGAAAATGTCATGAGATCACAATAAACCAGAATAAAGTAAACAGATATTCTTCTGCCAGTTTAAAGCAGCCAGCTTTGTAGAATTAAACCAAAAAGGAGGAATACACAGTTTAAAAACAGACATCACAACTAAGCAGCAGCATCACTTCAGCGTGATAAACTTGTAGACAAAATAAAGTTGCACAAGACCACTGGAGAAACATTTAACAATGGATGGAGAGAAACTTCAAAACACCTGAAATGGTCCTCTTCTAAAGTTGGATCCATTGCTCAGTGAGGCTGTTATATGCTATGTATCTGGTAGTGGTTTTTATAGAACAGGGCTTAGAGTTGATAAGCATAGATGACTTCAACAGAATTAGAGTACATTACATTAGAAAATGTGTCACATATTTGGAAATTTTACCAGAATTATGGCCAGATTTTGATTAATGCATCTGCTTCAGCACAGACTGATCCTCAGAAATAAACCTTACAGACTTTTGCACAAACCACAAGTCTTATATCACAGAGACATAACATCAGCACCAACTAAATCTGACCTGTGACAATCGCAGGTCAATAACTGTATATGTTCCAATCAAATCTCCACCTCGGCAATAGTTCTTCCAAGGTCAATAAAGTATGATACCTAACGGTGTATTTGCTTTTTAAAGCTTAAAAACCTACTTTGCATTGCTTAAATTGACACCTACTGAGATAATACACAGTTTAATTTGCACATGAACTGCTAATAAACAAATGTCACCAGTTTCTCTGTACGTAGTTCTATGCAACAAATTCTACACAGGAAAACAAGTACCTACACACTAGTACAATTACTGTTTCGCATTCCCCTCGTTAGGTGAAGGTTTTGATGATAATTGTCTTACAATACCTGGCACTTATAACTATCGTTTTGCAGTGTTAATTTTCTATGCTGTACACCTAGATCATAAAAACTCATTCCCATAAAATTGTTCCTAGTAATATTTAACATACAAGAATAAACTCATGAAAATAAAAACTGAATGAAACGCTGGAATGAAGAGCTTAAAGCACTAGTAATCTTTCATTGAGTGAAAACAAATTACAGCAAAGACAGCAAAAATTAGCAACAGTCTTTGGGTTGGAATTTACACACAAAAAATGAAGACACTGAAAGAATTTAGCCTAGATTTAATTAGAGTCCACTGAGTTCACGAATATAACTTGAAATTATCCTCTTCTTTGACCAGTACTTAAGACAATTACGTTTGCTACCTTCTCCAACCTGCACTATGCTGTAGTGGGTCTCTAAAGAAGATTTGGGCTCCTGAGTTCGGATTGACAATGACTTGTGTCATT
Organism: Norana najaformis; assembly: GCA_964023275.1. Lineage (NCBI taxonomy): Eukaryota > Metazoa > Annelida > Clitellata > Crassiclitellata > Hormogastridae > Norana > Norana najaformis. The sequence goes on along the minus strand of OZ029915.1, from coordinate 37,796,876 downwards.
ACTTGGTTTCTAAAAATATAACAATCACTTGATCACCCAATCGTTTGTTTACTTATATAGACAGAGAGGTACAGTATATACACAAGACAGAAAGACAGACATATAGACAGATAAAATGTACTGTAGTAGATGGGTACTGTTGCATGGAAGATTTACTAACCAGACAGCCATATATCAGCATTAAACAAAACGTGTTACATAGGTGAGCAGGAATAATCTCATTCAAAAGAACTGTGTACTTCAAGTGTTTAGGTTTCTGGAAAATCATTTCAGAGAACAGTGCACTGCCACTGCAAATGTCCAAAATGAAGCAGTTTTTGGCTTTTGTACAAAGCTGCCTAGTCATATTTCCCCTAGCTAATTAATGACAGGTCAATTGTCTATTACTAATAAGTGTAACTGGGCTGCTCTGTCTCACCAAATTGTTGACATCTGACACAACAGGTGGCAAATGTCAACTACAGTCTACATAGGTTAGTACGCATAATTATTATATTCTGTTCTACATCAGATTTTCCCATGAATGCAAAGGTCATCATTAATGTTCAGCACTGGCAAGGTTATGAACAATGTAGGCCAAAATGTCACAGCACTTCAGAACGAATGTTTCAGCTGCCAAAAGCACACACTAACCCTAAGCAAGAACGTGAAACAAAATATGGCCACGCTGGATTACAGGAGCCAGATGTTGAAAATAAATCAACAATTTATGTTGTCCAGTGTTCTGTATTGCATTTTCTTCTGCAGAACCAACAAATTTTTTGTCTCAAGGGATATTTTCATGTTATCAGTTCTGTGATAAGGGAACTAATTTACATTTAGAACCACTGATGCTGGAACAAACTAAGCATCCTTTTCATGTTAACCTATATTTCGTGTTAAATGTTTTTGTGTTACGAGTTTTCCACTGTGCTTTTCATGCAACGTGTACTAAGAATCACAAAGCTTGCACCAAAAAGAAGCTATCCATTGTCAACCATCTAAAGCACTTTATTTGTCATGAACTAGATACTATTTGCCACCTACCTCAGCCATGGTCGACTGTTATCCACAATGGAATTACTGAAACCCAGAGGTGTAGAGTATTGATATGGAAATAGATGTCTACAAAATACAAAACAGAAAACCAAATACATGGAAGCAAACTCCTTCACATTTATTGAAAACAGACTACTGCATCATTGTTTTACAAGTGGCATCCTCTCACAATCACCTGGTACTTCCATGTTAAGACCCAAGCAAGGCTAAAGTAAGGTTTCTGGTGTCCTATAATGGGACATGGGATGTGTAAACGTAATTTTTGGTGCCAAGTCGGCAAATGACATTCTTCAGGTCTTCGATATAGAGCCAGCATGTTGCATGACTTGGCATTTACTTCCCAGCTCACAACAGTGTGGAATTATACTGTTGCTGACAGAGACACAGGACAGTGTGAAAACAGTTTGCTCAGGGTCATTACATGGAGTTTGCTCAGCAGATTCAAACCTACAATTGTTGGATTGCACTATTGAACAGACCATTTAGATTAGCCAGCAAAAGAAAATGTAATTAACACGACATTGGTGAGATAGTAAAACTGAAACCCAAAATTTGCCAGCAAAAAAACAGAACAAACTTCAACACGTGAATAGATAGAACTAGGTTTCCAGGGAAAACGACATCACTCTGAGCTCATCTCAAGTTAGCCTTTAACCTTCAAAATGCTTGACATCAGATTTCACAGGCCATTGGCAACTTTTACCTCAGAAGCCAGTTGTTTTTATTAGATCCAGTGACTCGGAGTTGTCTATAGACCCGAAACAGCATCAAATCATAAGTACACTTTAATCAAATACAATATACCAACCCTGGATAGACAACTGAAGGGTTATGTGGCACCATGATGTTTGGCCAACTCTGCTGCATAGGTGTTGCAATACTCAAGAAATTTGGAGCAGTAGAAATCACAAGACCAGAGAAACCAGACGAAGGCCTCACACTAGCTGAAGAACCAGCTGCAACAGGACTTGTGACCGCTTGAAAACTGGATGAAGCTGGTCTTGTGACACCTGCAAAGCTTGGAGCAACAGGCCTTGTGACAGCTGAGCAACTGGCTGTGACAGCATTTGGAACCCCTGAGAAACTGGATGAAGCCGGTCTTGTGACACCTGAAGGCTTTGTGGCAGATGAGCAACCGACAGCGACAGTATTTGTGACGCTGGATGTGACACTGGTGCAACTGTTCAAAACTTGCGAGCCATCAGTTCCACTGTCGTTCTGTATATCTGACTCCGCGTCTGGACCAAGAATACGTAGTCGGGCTTCTGCATAGGCAGCCTCCCTCTCCTCCAGAGTCCTGATGCGTCGACTTGGAACAACTCTGATGCAAAAACAACAGAATTTTACATCACACATTTATAAACAATAGTAACAAGAAAATGAACAAATAATTATTATTCTATTTTAAAAAACAGGCCAAATATGGCTGATTGCCCCATCATGGATTCAGGTTTAACTGATCTCAGAGCAGGGTTTAGCATCATGGATCAATTTACAAAGCATGCACCACTTTCATTTGGCCATCAGAGCATAAACCTAAATGGACAGCAATCTGATTGCACTGCCTTTCACAGTGACACAAACTGACTCAGATGCATGGCCTTATATTTGCTCGTCCATGAAAATCATCTCAAGAAGCCTGCATCCTACTTGGTTGCCATTGTTACTAGTTATCAGTAGCATCATGCTGCCTCAAGTTCATTGGAAGGAAGACTGTGGGTGCACATCATGCCAACTTTCACCAGCATCCTGGCAGCAGCCTATTTCCTGGTAGGAACCTGGAATAAATTAAATAAAAATACATAAAGTTATAATGCACTGAAAACAAAACTTACGATGTTTGACCATCTAATGAAGGAGGCGTTGGCTGTCGTTTCAATATTGTTACCCGTTTGGAAGTAGAAGAAACAGATTTTTCGATTTCAGTAGCGATGTTTCTCTTATTCCTTTGCTCTGTTGTCAGCTGAGGACTTGGCAAGAACATAAAACATTAATTCTTATATTTAATTTTACTATTGAAATCATCACAGTGATAATTTCACACAGTTTATAAAACATCTATGTAAGCCGAAAGAGTTCTCTAACCCACTCGAATTTGACCCGAAATTATGAACACAAAATCTTAGGAATCTTAGTTTACCCTTGGGTAAGTTAAGTTGTCCTTGGTAAATCTGACTAGTTGCAATTTATTTAAAAGCAAATACTTAAGCCTTGGCAGTTTAGATTTGGGCTCCTGAGTTCGGATTGACAACGACTTGTGTCATTATTTGGTTTCTAAAATATAAAAAATTTAGCGTTTGCCCTTTTGTCTAGCATCAGCAGTAACTTGACAGGCAGCAAATATAGCTTTGTTAGTACAGGGTTATTCCATGTCTGCTCAAACAGTTATGGGAAATGTCCCCACCTTACCATCTCAGATTTTATAACTTTACTAGCATGGTCATGAAGGCCTGCAAAGTTTCAGACCTTAATGCCAAGTAGTTCTACAAATATGAGACTTACATTACACCCGGGATTGCCCGAGTTTCAGTGCCATGGCTGATTAAGAGTTTTTTGAATGTGTTCCAGTTTCATTTCAGTAGCTATTCCATGTCACGTACAAGTGTGAAACATTCCACATACTTCAGTTGCTGTGTCCTTTCAGGAATTTAAAATACTTAGCTCTGTCTAACATACTTTTAGATATGCAGTGTGTCAAACATACTAATGACCAATACTGGTCATGATACTGACCAATATAATATTAATTCACAGGAGTCATAATGTATTATAAGCTATACTGCTTGGTGACAGAAGCACAATGAACTTGCCCAGGGTCATTAGATTGAGTTAACGCTAGCCCAAATGATGATAAAGTCACCAAGAACAGAAACTTGATCAATAATCAAACTGTGCTCAGGTTACTAGAAGAGTCACTGCTGGTGGCACACTCACACAGTCCAACCGTGATTTCCATTGAGAGTTGACAGTTCAGAGACCTTGAACTGTGTTGATCTAGAATGAGGAATAACGATGGGCGATGAAGTCCACAGAGCATGATAGCATTACCATCCAGAAGTGCTTAATAGGTAGCAAAGATGCAGTGTTAGGATATGTCTTGCAGCACAAGGTCTGTGCAGGACAGGCATTTGTCAGACATGGCCAGTTGGTTTTTGTACAACCTCTCTGTGAATGAAGGTTGACACCATTTGAAAGACTCCCTTCGCCTTTCTGTCCAAAATCTGACACTATACAGCTGAGAACCTGTGAAAAAGTAGACTGGTCTGAAGGCGAAGGCTTTGATCACATGCAAGCAAACACCATCCAATACATTAAATCTTCTGAAATACAGAATTCACTTCAAAAACACAGACTTGGGCACAGTAAAAGTCTGAACAAGAATTTTCAAGCAAATTCTGGAGATGACCAACTAATCAATAAAACAACATATTCAGCAAACCTATGGTCCGCATGGCCGCTGACATGTGCAGAACAGGACAGGATTACAGACCAGCAAATAGACCACCATATTGCGGCAATAACAAGCTTAAGCTAAACGTAACTTTTCTTACTCGTTTTGTTCCGGTGTTGAAGTTACACTCGGTTGAGCATTTTTCTCTGTTTTCTGTCAAATACAAAATAAGACAAGTACTATAGCTAGTAATTTCTTTTTTACAAGCAGGACATTTTTCCAGACGAAAAATGTGATGCTATTTGAGTAGGCAACTAGCAAGTTACACTTTTTATTTTCCAAGATCTTGCTGCCTTATGCCATTTCCAATTTATTCTTTGAAGACTTAAGAGTGCTGTTGAATAGTAACAAAGTCAAAGTAACACATATTGTAAAAGTAAAGTTTTAGCACTTTTACTAATAGTGAAGTATTGAAAAGCAGAAATATTGCACCTATGTTCCAGTATGTATATTTGGTTACAGCATAGGCTTACGTGGTTATCACAAAAAGTTTATAACTTACTCAAAAGCATGAGCCGGTTATACAGTAGCAAAAAGTTTAATGGTGTTAAGTCAAACACATGATTACCATCGGTAAAATGAGGCTTCTGTTCTGCAAGAAGGGCCAACCAAATCAGAGGTTCGCTATAATACCAGCAGACACTGACAACTTACTGTGATGAATATCATAGTTTGAAAATCACCTGACCCATCATGTGACAGGGTTGGTAAGTTTGGGGTGCACTCACTGCAGGAATATTACAAGCACACACAGCATATAAGTCAAGTATGCTTTGGGCACCTAAATTCACTTAAGCCATTCGGAGTATACTAGTTGTACACTAGCAGTGTACTCAAAGCAGATCTCGAACTTACAGTACTTAGTATCCGAAATCTACTTAGACCTATTAACCCTGTATCAGGCTGTCAGAAACAGCTGACGTGGATATAACAGAGACGTCAGACAAGAAAGCGGACGTGAGACTGAGTGAGGCGTATGTTGATAAAGCCTCAAAGAGAGAGGAAAACGTACAGTGACAATTGAGTTGCCATACTGTTGTTTTCACTCTAGTTCCTCATACTTTAAACTGCTACTCAAAATTCTTTCTGCTTTTATACACAACTGAGTGTGCGCATACGTGTGTGTGTCGCTATATTCGAAAACGTGCGTTTCGGAGCAGCAGAGTATAAACTAACCGTCTAATAGCCAGTCACGCAAATAAATCAGTAATGCTGAAGTTTTATGAAGTCTTACCGTCCAGTATACAGTAATCCTGGAACACTCGGAGATAGTGTTTCGACACACGGGTTTTAGGCAAACCGTTTTTACACTACATTACATGATATAGCCCCAAGGCTTACTATCAGTTACATGATATTAAAACGATGCTCAAAAAAGTTTTCAAGATACTGAGAACAACGACAGAAGTTTATGGTTAACAAGGAACATAATAAGTGTACCCTAGAGTCGGTTTGGGTTTCATCACATGTCACAACACTTTGAACAGCCGGTGTTCCTCTGTCCGCCATTGTTACTTCCTCCAAAGACTGCTTCATGTTGAACTGAAAACTACAGTGAAGGATTTCTCTAATTACCATTCATTGAATATGTCACGTGACCTTTTCTACCGTCACGTTCAATGGTAATCGTAATCTCGAGATTTCTACAGCGCCCAACGAAAGATAAGTCGCGGGAACCAGCTTATTCGCAGGCGCTCAGTCAAAACAAATCGATAGGCAAAAGGGTTCGGTTCCAGGTCAAGATCCAAGAGTCAGGCAGGTGGGCAGTCAGACGACTAAGGTGGTGGTGTTTGGAATCGGCTCTGCAAGATAGATAAGGGTAAGAAGAGGAATCAGGATAGGATCTACGAAACAGGAATGTTTTCAATTTTGAGTGGAAGACCTGCGGAGAGATTGCAAGGGGTGAAGTGGCGGTGAGTTAGTAAGATGGATCGGATAACTGTCGTAATTCTGGCGGGAGTTTATTCCAGAGAGGTGGAGCAGCTATGGCTATGGAGCAATTTCCAAATTTTAAGGATGAAGCAACAGGAGGACAAAGTGTTAGGGCAGAAGAGCAGCGGGTTGAACTAGGAGATTGTAAATAGCTGGCGAAGAAAAGGGGGATGGGAGGATTGAAGTGTGTTATCGGTAAATGATAGGAATTTCTACTCTATTCGTTCTGGTATTTTAAGCCAGTGAAGTGATTTGAGGACAGGAGTTAAGTGATGATATTTGGGAGATTTGGTGACGGCACGAGCAAGAGCATTCTGGATTGCTTGAAGGCGATTTATATGCGTTTTGTCTATATTCGGGCAAAGTGAATTACAGTAATCAAGTTTTGCATGGACTATGGATGTGTGATGGTACATGCAGTTTTAAAGTCAAGCTATAGATTAATTGTTACTCCAGAAAATGAGTTTATCTGAAGATAATTACAAGTAGAATAGCTGACATGTTCTACGTAATCTAAACAGTCGTACTGTGTATCAGCATCTGTTCATTCAGATGCTGTTCCGTACACGATTGTCGCTTAACGCTTTCATCTGAAACTGTTTTCCTTGAATTTAGATTCTTTGAATGAAGTCATATAGAACGATTATTCAGATTTGATGATTGAGGATGTCGGTGAACATGGATGTTGTCTGATCTTTCATCGGAGGTACAATTACCCTGTGCAAACGTGTTGGTTGCTCCTTCAATTGGCGTATAACACCTGATATGAATCAACAGTGTGGTACCTTGGATTTGGCCAGAGTTGGAAGAACCCACATACAATCTTATCTAGCGTGACACAAATATCTTCACTTTGTCAAGTATGGGTATTGGTAAACAGCCAACTAAACAACAGGCAAGGTTTGCTGTCTGTAGACAATTGACATTTGTAAAGGACACTCACGTACTTCACTCAACTGCCTCATTGAGATGCTCATCGGTAGTCTAACAATATTAGAGCTCCTTCAAGTATCAACATGTAAATAACATCCAAATATCTGAAAAAGTACCACGAGATCATCGTCTCTGTCATTCTCCTGGCGCCTCCATCAACTTAAAACAATGCATAAGGCATGCATTTTCAAAGCAGGGAGTGGGAACATAAATGATTAATTGGATGGCTGATAAGAAAAGAAAAGAAAGCCGAGAAAGAATTGGCTGTAGATAAATCGAGCACTGGTGATGGACTGAAACGAGGGAGGAAGCCACGGTGCCCGATAGATGAGGAAGACTAAGAACAAAGTATTTGCCATATCAAGTCACCCGTCAGTGTCACTTAAGCTAACGTAAAACTGCCTAGAATCGCGAAAAAGCTGACACTCCAATGATCCGTTTTAACAATAATTTGCCTGGAGAAATTACCATTAAATCGATCAGTCTGCACATGCCACCTGCACAATGCTTACTAGTAGTTGCTCACGAGTCATTAAATCTAAATAAACGGGAACACAGCGAGTTTAGCGCCAGGGTATCACGAAATTGCACGCATGTTTGTACATAAATTTTTCGACTTTTGGTGGGTAATGCATATATGTATATATGCAAGTAACTATTTGTATACACATATGTATGTATGAATGTATGTAGGTCTAATAGAACAGTTATTGTACAGCACATTTTAAATATCTCTCTAAGACGCTCATTTCTAGTCGAAATTATGTTGGATTTTGTTCAGAACAATTCCTTCTTCTAGGCAAAGCAAGAGAACAACTCCATAAATTTGATTCTTATAACTATTCAATTGGGCAGCTTGCTTTTCAGTGATACTGAATGCGCACACAGTGTACGCGTAATATTTTACTCCCCTACATCATTTTCTCAAGTTAGTACTACATGCAGATCAGCTCAGTTTCACGTATGGGATATTCATGGAATCAGATTTCTTTTGCCTCATACTGTCTTAATCACACTATCTAATGCATTGGTTTCCATCAGGCTTGACTACTCTAACTCACTTCTTGGCGTCAAAGAGAGATCTGCAGAAACTATAAATGGTTCAGAACTTTCTGACCAGAGCCATAACAAAACACGCGAGTATCGGCATATAACACCATATATTACACTGGTTGCCCATCAAGCAAAGAATCCAGTTTAAAATCTCTTATAGTTCACATAGCACTACATTCAAATCAGCCAACCTATCCCTTCTATGAACTTCTTTGCCTCTCTCTCTCTCTTCCGCAAGCATTTGAAGACCACTCTGTTCCCCAGTGGTTCTGAATTATTGAGCTGGGAACGCCTCTGACGAGATTAGCTTGAAGTGGCCTTTTACAAGTTCTTGAATACAAACTCTGTTCCATGCTCAACTGTCATATGAACAAATATTGCACTTCATCAGTGGACACTACGACTCTTGTTGTGCGTCTTACCAGGACAGTGTTGTGTTCTAGAGTGTGCTCAGTTGCTCGTCCATGGCTCTGGAATTCACTTCACCTTGTCACCTTGTGCTGTCAGCTCTTTGAGCTCTAGCGACCGTCATGATCAATCTTCTCCATTTCTTTCTTTCCAATGTCGCGTCCCTTAGTTGTGCCAAGTTCATTCCAGTTGCTTCGTGTATCTTGTCCATCCATTTTTTCCTTGGTCTCCCTTGTTTTCTCTTTCCCTCTCCACAAGCCAGCATCATTTCTTTTTCCAATCCATCTGATCTCATAACATGTCCAAAGAACCTCAGCTTTGATTTTAGCACTGTTTGTTGTAACGTCTCATCTTGCTCAATTCCAATCGCCCTGCGTACCCATTCATTAGTCCTTTTCTCCGTCCATGATGTTCTCAGCATCTTCCTCCATATCCACATTTCACAAGCATTGATTTTTTTCTCTATTTTCTTGGTCATTGTCCACGTCTCACTGCCTTATGTTACTGTTGGTATAATCAAGGCCCTCGCCAATCTTTTTTTCGTGTCTGTGCTCACATGTTTGTCTTTCCATATTTTTTCTAGTCCATTCATTGCGGCTTTTCCAATCGCCACCCTTCGGTTTATTTCCATGTCGCACTTTCCTTCTCTTTCTACTACTGATCCCAAGAACGTAAAGCTTGTTACCGTCTCTAATTCCTCTCCATCCACCATAAAACTGCCCTCCTCAGCTGTTGTCATGATCTTCGTTTTCTTTATATTGAAGTATAGTCCTGCTTTCTCGCTCTCTCTCTTCAGCCTTCTTATCAGTTCTACCAGATCTGTTTTTTTACCTGCTAATAGTGTTGTGTCATCTGCGTATCTCAGATTATTCAGTGTTCTTCCCGCTATCTTTACTCCCTCTTTTGCTCCATCCATTTCCGCCATCCTCATTATCCTTTCTGCATATAGGTTAAATAGGAATGGGGACAGAATGCATCCCTGCCTCACTCCTTTCTTTATTTTGATTCTTTCAGTATCTCCAAATTCAGTTCTTATTACCGCAATCTGTTCTTCGTACAATCCCTTGAGAAGTTGTATCAAGTGCCTTGGTATTCCCATTTCTATTAAGGTTTTCCACATCAACTCATGATCAATGCAATCGAATGCCTTACTATAGTCAATGAAGCATATGTATAATTTTTGTCCATACTCCTTTTGTCTCTCCATTATCCACCGCATGTTGGCGATATGATCACGAGTTCCGCGGGATTTCCTAAATCCTGCTTGGTTATCTGGAAGCTCCCTCTCTATTATGTTCTCCATTCTTTTATGTATTATTTTAAGTAGTATTTTACTTATGTGCGATATCATTGCTATGGTCCTGTAGTTTTCACACTCTCTCGCATCTCCTTTTTTGAATATAGGGATAAAGATTGAGCTCTTCCAATCCTCTGGCCATTTTCCGGTTGTCCATATGATATTGCACATTTTTGTTATTGTCTTTGTCATTGCGCCATCTCACTACCAAGTTTTATTTATTCTGTCAGTTCTGTGATGTCATTCAGGCCTAAACTTAAGACTTGGCCTAAACTTAAGACTTGTCTGTTTCAACTTGCTTACCCACCACAGCCAAACTTTTGGTTTCTGTGACCTATAGGAATTCAACCCGGCTTCTCAGATGGATTATGATTTTTATTACGATTTCACTTGGAGCAAGCTTTGGCATTACGATAGCGGCGCCATAGAAATCAGTAGATTAGACTAGATTAGCAAATGTCAACAGACAATGACCACTCTGCACCTAAGAAAGTCTGTTAAAGACTCATTTATTTTGAATTCGGCCTGCACCTTTTCCTCACCATAAAAACAATAGCGACAAGAACATACTGGTTTCCAAAACCAATTATCAAATCACCCAGCGAGAACACATGAAGCGTAAAACATATGACAACAAATAAGTCCTACGCTCATCAGCACGGAATCAAGTTCTTTCTGCACTAGTATCTACAGAGTTCATGAATAGAAGAATTTGTCCAGGGTTTGGTAGTCATTTGGTCTTTTTGCTTTCTGGAGTCTTGCCTTTCTTAGAACGCTTTTGGCTTTTGCTGTGTTGTGCTTGGTCTTCATCCTCTGATCCTTCTAGGTCAGCTTGACCTAAAACTTCAACATCCTCAGCATCCAAAATTTCATATCCATTGTCATTACTGCTTCCCGAATGTCTGTTCTCCTCCTGATCATGTTCCTCCTCTTCATCCACTCTCTCAAGTTCATCCTCCTCATCCTCCTCTTCCTCACTTCCTCCATCCTCTTTGGTCTTATCATTATCAAGGTGTTCTGCATTTTCACCAGCCTCTTCTCCATCGCTGTGATTTTCAGCCTCACCTGTTCCTGATGCAGCAACATCTGTTTCTGCCTCATCAGCCGCCCCTTTTTCTTCTTTTTTCGATGCATCTTTGAATTCACATTTGTAAGCTGGTCGGAAGGATTCAAAAAAACCTACATCTTCAGTGAGATTGGGCAGAAGCCAGAATGATATTTTTCCAAGTGTCAGCACCCAGACGATTAAGAAGAGAATCATTCTCACTAAAATTTAAAAGGTACACATTTTAATAAGTAAACATACAACTGTTAGTTACTTTAGTGGTCTCACTTTTATTTTTAGTCTTTTGTACTTCCATACTTTTAATTGATTTTGTGGCAATCAAATCATTTATCAGACTGTGTCGCATCTGCTTCCACTGTCCGTTTCTGTCAATTAACCCTTTTCTCTTATCAGCATTTTCCATTTCAGCCTGCCAATCCAGTTATCCATGTTAGTGTTTCTATTTAAATTTGCCCAAAGCAAAAACCTGCTTGAAAATTTCACTTATTATCTTTATACAGTTATACTACTCATTCACTGTCAAACCACTAATCACTCGACAGTCTGTCTCTCACCAAAGACTCATAACATTATTCCCAAGTATCCTTTATGCAGACCAAAATAATATCTTAATCAAGCAGCCAAACATAAACTAACAAAAACAGCACAAAAACCTACAACACCTTACACATAGTCAACAAGCATCATTCTTGTGCACATGTCTGTGGCCATATTGTCATTTGTCAGTTTCTTCTTCTTGCAAAAAATTTGCTTGATAGCTCTCGTTTGTTCAGACTTCTATTGCAACCCAGTCTGCATTACTGCATTTTTCTCAATCCTGGCATGGTTTGTGTGTTCTTTGGATGGTGTTCCATCCCACTGACCGATACCCCACTAAAATTTGGACCCATCTATTAGTAAGGGGTGACAGGTTCCCAGCTGACAGTTGAGCCTCAGACCTACAGCCCTGTATGGCCGTCATCAACCGGGAAAATGCTTAATTCATTGTAGGAAGAGCGAGAAGAGCGGAGTGGCACTTAGCATCAACCACAGAGGTTTTGCAACCAATCGAATACCTGTCCTGCACATACCTGCTGGCTCAAGAGATGTCTGGAAGCTGCATCATCTAACAGCTGTGAGGGCCTGCTGGGCAATGAGACAACCATGTGCCATATCTCCTGTCGTTTCTCATCTTCATTGCAACTTGGTCCAGGAACTCTGAACAAGGTGTCAACTGTTACTTCTGGATGGGGTGGATCTGTTGGTTGCATTCTGCATGTGTGAGGGAGACCACCATCAGGGACTTTTATAGTTATCTAAGCACTGTTTGCTAAGTGATTAACTTTCTGTTCTTTAATAACATTTATTATTTAGGCTACAGTAAACTGCACCTCTGAATAGTTTCTCTGGAAGTGGCACTGTATAAATTTCTAATTACAATAACTTCGCTTCTCACACAATATATTCAAAATTATGCTTTAAGTCTACTATCACAACGTCACGCAACATCCCACTTGCCTCATAAGAAAACGAAGAATTCTGTCAAAGAAAACCGCCATGACTTACAAATGCAGAGGGAGAGTATGACTCCAATGAATCCTGCTCCTGCCAGACTCAAATAATAGACACCCAGCTTAACCTCTGGAGGCCAAAGCGGAAAGAGACACACACCAATTGCTCCAAGAACTACAATCAGAAATGCAAACATCATTCTTTTTTTTAAAGATCTGTTATTTCATGTCATTTGCCACCACCTTAATTGATGGCAAAAATCTGAAGTGGTCAGTTGATCAGCCTTCAAACTGTCAACTCACAAACACGGCCATATGCTCAAACACGCATATGGGCGTGTTTGTGAGCTTGTGTGGAACCAGCCTGCTTCCAAAAGAATGGACTGATGTCAAGGCTCACAGATGGAAAGCAACAGGTCGGAAGCCTAGCACAAATGCGGGCTTTGCGAAACCAATCTTCAATGCCCACAAGGGCACAGAAGATGAAGTTTTGAACCTCAGTGTCTATCTTCCAGGTTGTATGCTTTCATTGTACACAGTTGTGAGTGCAGAGACATTTGGTAATTATTTCTGCTTGTCTTAAATGCTTAATTTCATTATTAAAACTTACACTGAAAATTCTAATCTCAGGACAGCTTAGGCCACAAAGAAAACTCTTCAAATCATTAGAAAATCTCACCTAAGAAAAGTCCGATGATAAATGTTTTGACAGGAACTGGGTCATATATCCATACATACAGCTAGCAACACAAAGACATACAATAAACAAACCATTTAACAAATATCTCACCTAATAAATATGCAATTATAATTATATAACTAATAACAATATGTAAATATGCAATACATAAATGTGCACATACAAATTACAAACAATTCTTTCCACTGAATGATTTCATGAAATCATATTTACAAAGTAGTCAAACAGTTGATCTAAAATAATCTCTTACGATACCAGAATCAGAAGAAATGTGTGTAAATATTGAAAACAAACTTGCAGTGATCTACAATGGTGACAGAAAATCTGCAGAAAATAATTTGGTCTTTATTGTGGAATAACAAAATAATTACTTACATCTGAACTACTGTCAAGAAAGACTTGCTTATCATGCATTTCAAGTTTCGGCTTCTTTTTCTTACGCTTCTTATCTTCTTGCTAGAAAGAAATTGCATGCAAATAAATTCATCCCAACACAAGACAGGCAACCAACTGAACCACAACAGAATATGCTGTAATTCTTTTCTGTTTCCACATTCAGAGTTTCAGTCTCAGTGTCAAGTGAAAAAGACAATAAATTCTTTATGGAAGCACGGACCATCTAAGCGAAACAAAGTTCTACTGAAGAATTGCTGCTGGTTGATTTTGCATTTCTGTTAAGAAATCTGAAAACTCTTCAGTGATTACTGCTCATGAAAGAATATAATAAATTTATCTCACCTAACTTGAATGTTTTAACAAATCAGTAGATCTTGATAGCCTCATAAAGCCTGTACAGCTACAAGTGTAATAAGGTCTGCAAACACAGCGTACTGTAGTGCATTATTTTATATAGCACCCTATCTAAAGAAACCACTTAGCGACACTCCCGGCAAGAGATGGAAGACGTGGGTCTTAAAGAGTCAATACAATGTTTTTCCTTCTGTTGCCACCAACAGTTTACTCATCAAGAAAACGGGTTGGAAGACAGGTATATACGGTCATGCTTGCCATCAGTGTTGCCTTAAAAGCTGAAAGCCACAACCAATTTGCATAAGAAACAAAACTATTTCACATCAGTTGCTTGGCTAGTAACAAGGTTACTTGCAACTATATCATGTTCCTTAATTAGTAATAATCACAAACTCCATCAGCATTTCCTCAGTGCCCTAGCATTAAGCTTGGTTTCAAATAAAAACTAAAAGGTTAAGCAGATGGACAGGGACACATCTATGGTGTCTGGTGCTTGGAGTTCAAGCAACAAGGAAGATACACAGAAGAGGAAGAGTCACCAGCACATAATGAAAACCATCTCTCTGCTGTGCTATATGTGTTGCCTGGTGGATGGTTTCTTGATTGATTTAATAAATGATTGGCAATATGTAAATCCAGGCTTACTCCAGAATCTTCCTTCTGTGCGTCAGCAGTCTCATCTCCTGGCTTCGATTCTTTGTCCTTCTTCTCTTTCTGTTCAGTCTCCTTCTCTTTTTTGCCTTCTGTTGGATCATCTTTCTTGGATTTCTTCTCCTGTTTCCTCTTCAAAAGCATTTAGACACAAAATTAAATAAATATCGTTCGGCTATGTCAAACAGAAGCAAAAGATCAGTCTGTTCAGCCAACCCTGAAGGTAGCCAATTTTATGGTGCATAAAAATACTTATCAATTGTTACAAACCTATAGGAAAACACGAAAATCATTCTGGACTCATCACACTGCAATATCTGTGCAATAGGACCAAATACGACTGTGTTCACTTAAGTTGTCAATGGATCTCGTCCCATAAATTCAAATAAAAATTACCAGGGTTGACTTGCTCATGGTCCTTACACCGTAACCGTCTCGGGGAGACCTGAACCTGTATTATCTGCGTTACAAGCCAAACGCTCTAACCAATTGACTACTGTGCCATCGACAGCTTTGCTGTGGCTGTGTCAAAGTATCCTTCTCCACAGAACAGGAACAAACCGGTACCTGTGGTCTCTGCTCCACCTGGCAGTACGAAAGCACCCCATCCCCTACAGCCCTGCAAGATCAATATGTCTCAGTACCCTGCCACCAAAAGGATGGGGTAGGGTAATGCCAGATGCGAATAAATGTTTACAAAGGGACAAAGACTCCAATGCAGCTCATCGACTTATACAAAAGTCATAAAACTTTTTCCCTTTCAGAGGTGAAAAAAGGGGTCGATTCATACGTGGTGTTGACTTGCAAGTAAGTAAACCCACAATAAAATAAATAAGAAGTCAATGAGTACCCAATCTGTTCATTCCAGATAAACCAAAACATTCATTCCAGACTGGAATTCAGAGATTTCTCATTTGTTGTAACTGTCAATTAGAATATACATGGAGCACTTCGGTTACCCTTTTGAGCACTCACAATTACAATTACAAGCTCGTTGTCTCAGAAAAACATATTTTAATTACACTATGTTGCAATCAGTATTCCCAGTTAGATTTCCAATATCCAATTTTTAAAATTACCTCTTCCTTATATGATCCTTTGTCAGCAGAAGTTTCCTTCAGCTTCCTTTTCTTTTCCCGCTTTTCTGGTTTTGCTACGCGATGAAAGAAACCCTTTTCCAACAGCCTATACAATCAAAATCAGAGTTGCTTATCATTCTCAACCGATTTTTACTTACATTCAGCCATCAACGAAAAATGCACACATTTCTTGCCAACTCTAGTTATCATGATACTGTCATACAGCCCATAGTATAAAGCTGCATTTAGCAAATACATCCACTTTCTTACTTCATCTCAGCCTTTAACATCACACGTATGGAATTCACCAATCCTGACAAATTTGGATGATATTAATGTTGCACATAATGTAACAAGCAAAATTAAATTTGCAAAAATCCCTTTAATTATGCTTAAATAAAATTTAAATTACACAGCATTTTGTTCTAGCAAGCAGCAATAAAAGCAAGGACTGTAGCTTATGGTACATTTGTATTTGCATTTTGTAGCTTATATAGCACTTCTTACAGAACAAACTACTCAGAGGCGCTTCCAGCATGAGAGCCCCTGGGAAATAAGAACGTCTTTAAAAAACGAGCTTACAGCTCTATCACCGGTACATGTTGCAATCTGAGCTATATAATACTTTCAGTTGTTAATGGCAGTCTCCCGCACATACAAGTTTTAAAAGATAGGGACCTGACGACTAAGTAAGCAAATAAGCCAACTTCTGTTTGAAAACTCTTAGATGTGACAACACTCTATACTTTCACAACAAATGCCTGAATGTAATTCCATCTTCATTTTGTCAGGAGATCCAGCCATAGACTCATTGATTTGATTTTGACTCAATTCCTTTCATTATCCAGCCAATTTTATTATGACCTTCAGCATTGCTTTTACATTAAAATCTGCCCTACATTCCTAGATTAGGTAGGGAGATTTCATTAATTAGATTAGGTAGGGAGATTTCATTAATTAGATTAGGTAGGGAGATTTCATTAATTAGATTAGGTAGGGAGATTTCATTAATTAGATTAGGTAGGGAGATTTCATTAATTAGATTAGGTAGGGAGATTTCATTAATTAGATCAGGTAGGGAGACTTCATTAATTAGATCAGGTAGGGAGATTTCATTAATTAGATTAGGTAGGGAGATTTCATTAATTAGATTAGGCAGGGAGATTTCATTAATTAGATTAGGCAGGGAGATTTCATTAATTAGATTAGGTAGGGAGATTTCATTAATTAGATTAGGTAGGGAGATTTCATTAATTAGATTAGGTAGGGAGATTTCATTAATTAGATTAGGTAGGGAGATTTCATTAATTAGATTAGGTAGGGAGATTTCATTAATTAGATTAGGTAGGGAGATTTCATTAATAACATGTGAGACTCTTTCAACAACAAGCCGTTTAGATACAGTAAATTTACCGTTCACAGTAGTTAGCACAAGAAATTCTGTTGGTGAAAAGAGCATTTGTCTTGGCATTTTTAGCCGACCACTTTGACTCCAGCAAAGCGTCTACAGCTTTCGAACCTAAGCCATTGAAAAACACAACTGTCTGAGTAAGAATCTTGACAATCACATTTTACTGTTGTTTTCTCCAATTTTAGATGAACAATCGCAGCTTATAAGTTGACATTTCTTAGCCTGAACATCTAACCTGTGTTTGCATGTCATTTTCAAAAGGCATTTACACTGAAGTGGTTTCATAAGTTAAACACAACGATCTATTACATGCTGATTTCACATAATGCGCCTGGAGGAGTTGATTCACGTAGCAGAGGCCAAAGGTAACACCTTAGCCACAAAATCACTTAGTCCCAAATTCACCTGTGCTGAACAAACAGTCTAAAACTGGTTGTCTGACTATATTACAAGCCACTGTAAGACATAACAGCACAATATCTGAATTAACAATATGATTAGTTTCTGACAGATGAGAACAGAAATGTAAAGCTAAACTGTGCTGGAGGGATACCTCGGGAGCTCAGGTTACTTTGTAAGGCATGTTATTACTAATTTCACAAACTGAGGCATGGAACTACAAAGTTGTATTGTTGAACACTGCTGTTACAGATTTATTAGAAAAACATATGAACTCAGCAAACATCAAGGAATCATTTAGTCATAGCACTGATGCTACAAGTATCCAATGGGCCATCAACATATGCTTATGCAAGACTGTGGACTGTGCAAGCAAGATTTCCCTGTATGTCTATAGGTGTACACCTCTGATAAGGACACTATAGACTCGAGCCACCTGTGGCTCCAGCCAGTGGAATACCAGTGGACTACAAGTGGCTATGGGCCTAGACCCTAGAACTAGCAGCATATGACTTTGGGCACAGTGGTCCATATCTATCGAATCTGGTATCTCAGCTTGCAGGAAGCCTTTTTTCTCAGCCTGAAGACCAAATGATGCCAATGAATCTGAAACTCCTTTCTACATATAGAGGAAAGTAGTGTATTCCCTACAACTCAGAAAAGTCAAAGTCTGTATTTCCTTTGCCTTGCTAGAAGAAATGTCAGAGGTGCACTTGTTGGAACCTTCAACTTTCAGTTCTACTAAGAATATGGCTAAACTCTGGACAGTTCAAGATTACAGACTAGAATTATGTAAGTAAGAAAAGTGCTAGAAGAGAATAAACAGACTGGTTGTATGCTTATGATGCAGAACAATTCATACCAATAAAATACTGTACACTGTTCCCAAGAAACTTTCCTTCTTTATTTGGAGCATTAAACCGTAGATATTTAGCAACAGCGTACTCCTCTTTGGTCGGTTTTTCTGAATTATCATCCTGAATAGAAGAATAAACAGCAAAGTACATCTTATACTACACTATTAACCAATGCTTAACTCTTCAGAAACAATTTCTTGTAATCTATTTCAGCATGAATGGCAAAACCTAAGCCTTACAAACAAACTTAAACTACTTTAAGCTAGTAAAAATACCAAAGCTTGTGAATGGTACATAAAGATAAACAAATGACTATCTTTTGAGCTAGTGCCCTTTGTTCATTTACCGTGGAGACTGGCTGTCGGCGCCTGTGGTCAATCAGTCCCTAGTGGACGACCCAACTATCCGACAGCCAGGTTTCCACTGCCCACGTGAGACCTGGTCCCTACTAAATCGGTTCCGCGCGGGTCAGGGTCCCTGTCATGCTATACTGCATAGATGGGGTCTTGCCTCGTCGGCTAACTGCGAGTGTGGCCAGGTGCAGACAATGGACCATATAGTCGGCTCCTGCCCTATGACTAGGTTCGATGGCGGCCTACGGGCCCTGCACGAAGCCGAGGAGGATTCTATTGCATGGCTGAGGACTTCGGCGATTACAGCATTCGCGAAATAAATAAATTTACCGTGGAAAAGCCATGAAGCTTTACAAGACTGAGGATGCTGAATTGAAAGACTACTGGTTAAATCATTCAACCTCAACAAAGATGTGGTGTAACCAAATATAAAACACTATCATATATTAAAGCTCTCCTGTCCCAAAGTGGAAAAGGGCAGGCTCTCAATTCCTACTTGTGGTCAAATCTCCAAATCCTGGAAATGCCAGTACATAATCTTTACTTCTCAGCTTATACCAGTATCATAGTCTACTCTTTAGTAACACAGACAAATGTGTACAAACAACTTGCTCAGAATCATTACACAGAGTAAACTCTGCAGACTCAAACCCACAATCATTGTATATCTGATCAAGCACGCTGCTGAACAGACTACAATGCCACACCATTAGCTAATACTGCATCTTATGTTTATGACGGGAAGATCCTTAACCTTTAGATCCCATTTCGCCGAACCTGCAGCATTGCAAAGGAGAGGTCTATTTAAACCAGGATTCACAGAACGGCCCCAATAACAAAACAAGTATTTAAACGGAAAGCTGTACAACACCTGAGGTCTACAGTACGCATGAGGCAGCATGCGCTTTGCAGTGGTTCTGCATGAAATGAATCCTTTCTATCCATGTTTGGGTCATTCTGTCACATTTACACCATATGGTTCCGCGAAGCACAGTATCTGCGATAGAATTACTCATCACTTAATAACCAGTAATAACCTGCTTCTGAACTCAGTCTAAAGGAAGATTCGCGTTCAGATGCAATATAAATTAACATTTCATAACTGAACCTGAGGAATTGTTTAAATTCAGGCTATGCGGCCATGAACCCAGACATTAAATTAGGACCGTCAATAAGCATCACTTTTATTAGTCCTGGCGAAATGCCAGAGCGCATATACAAAACTATATGTGCTCTAGACATAAAATGTCATGTAAGCGGTTAACTTTTAAACTTCTGTAAACAGATTTAATCTACCTTTGCCAATTGTTTACGTTTTGTTTTTCCACGTCTTATATCGGCCATGTTGGAAGCAAACGTCAATGGTACAAAATGGATGACAACGATAATATACCGACCACGAGATTCTGCAGTTGCGAATTGTCATAATACGGTACAGTCATACTGATACGTAAGTAAGTAAACAATTTTTAACGCTCAAAGTAAGTCAGTAGGCGGGCTATGTAAGATTAATGCGGTGGCTGCGGTCTGTATATAATTTAAAATACTTTAACGAATACAGTGCAAAGTCATATCTCTTACCTACAACACAATTCAATCATCTCAATCCTCCTATCCACTGCTGTCTCTATATAAAACCGTGTACAATTACATTTACTGCTCTCACCTCGCTCCTCTTCCGCCCTGACACTTTTCCGCCCTTCCGTCACCTCATCCTTCAAATCTGACAGCCATAGCTGTTCCGCCTCTCTGAAATAAACTCCCGCCAGAATTACAACAATTTTCTGACCCATCATACGAACTTACCAACACTTCACTCCTTGCAATTTCTGCGTAGGGCTTTCACTCAAAACTGAAAACACTCTTCTTCCACAAATCATATCGTGATTCCTCCTTTTCCTCTTATCTCTCCTTCCGCTCCAATTCCAAAGACCATCAACCGTTGCGCTTTGTCTGCCTGCCTGGCTCTTGCATTTTGACCTGGAACCGAACCCTTCCTGCCTATTGGTTATGTTTATGGTTCCTGCGACTTAACTTTCGTTGGGCGTTGTAGAAATCTCGAGCTTGCGATTACCATAACGATTCGCGGG
The DNA here is from genome assembly GCA_964023275.1 of Norana najaformis. Lineage (NCBI taxonomy): Eukaryota > Metazoa > Annelida > Clitellata > Crassiclitellata > Hormogastridae > Norana > Norana najaformis. Next base: position 37,775,918 of record OZ029915.1, on the reverse strand, counting down.
AGTGACTCTAGCCCAGTTCACCCAAAGCCACCCACATTACTGCCTCTTCTATACACGATAGCCCACAAAATGACCGTTCCTTACCATCTCTGCTCGTATCACAAATCCCTTCGTGATATCGATATCGTGAGATCGTATATACCCCAACAGCAATTTCACGTGTAGCCCACATGACAGTATTCCCATATCGGGATTATATATTCTACATATGACGTTGCTATTGGGGTAGTGTCGGCTCTCTTCAAGGAAGGTTCAGGAATTGCCGCTTCCTTAAAAGAAGCAAAACACTGTTAAGCTCTGCTTACTAGGGATCCGACTCTGCCTCTTCCGTGGTCGCCGGATGGGCAACGTCCTGAGGACGGCCTTTTCTCAGAAAAGGATTCGTTCTTTTAGGCCAACAGGTAGTAGGTCGTTCCCTTCTTGACAGCCTTATAACTCTGGAACTATCGCCTCTTCCTCTCCCGCTACCTCTCGTACATTTATATAAAATCCTTCGTTACTCCCAGTTACCCAGGGGCCATGAAAGCAATTGCCAACATTGTTCTCATATTATTCCAGCTATGTCGATTTCACGTGAGGAGTCCGATATTCGATTACAGGCCGCAGAGGCGAAAAATCGACGCATTACTCCATAGGCCACCGTGCCGCCATATTGTCTGTGTGTCTGTGTGTCTCTACATATCGTTCCAAGTTTAGCGGGGTCTAAATGGTCTACCGAACCAAGTACAATAGCCTATACTTATCGGCTGTATGTTACAGTATGTATCGTTCATTTAACTACGCCGATTGTTGTCAATACAGAAACATATAATTATTTAGGCCTACAGAGCATAATATTATAGACCCTCTGTTGTATATTGTAACCTAAGCTATGACGGTATTGTCTGTAGTAGAATATAGTGTTTAATGACATCACGTGGTCACCAGGGCCTTCGACGTCGACCTAATCTCACTTCACAATGTTTTGGATCGAATCCTACTTTAAAATATGGTCTGTAGATTGTATCCTATATTTAACGACATCCAGGGACGGTTACTTTGACCTTACCTAAACTCATTTAAATTATATAGATTATCTGTAAATTTCTTGTTGATTAAGTACAAATCAATATTCACATTAAGCGGTGTCATTCGTGTGGAACTACAGCTAAACTGTTACTGATGATGATGATGATGATTTTGATGATGATGATGATAATGATGATGATGGTGATGATGGTGATGGTGATTTTGATGATGGTGATGGTGGTGATGGTGATGGTGATGATGATGATGATGATGATGATGGTGGTGATGATGATGATGATGATGATGACATTTGCTGAGCCATATGTATGTTGAATTTCGTGAAACGATATTTACTAGCGAACTTGAAAATTCTTTACATCTCAGAAAGTCTTGAAATAAAAGCTTACATCTGCTGTTCAATCACCTAATTGTCATCGTTTCATTCGCATGCTGCGCCACTATCGGCTGCTCACGTCTGTAAGCCTTTTATTATAGCGATTTCTGTATTTATTAAGCGCCAATATATAATGACGATGCATCAGTCGATGGCGCCGACCAATTGTGCGTGACAGACTAACTCAAGATCCCCACACAGTAGCCGTCTCAAAGGAGACTCGAACCCGCACTATCCACGTTACAAGGCAAGGACTCAAACCAATAGGAAACCGTGTCACTTAGGCCACAAGATATCTACGTCGACTTCTATAGCAGTCATAACTTAGACCGCGTGCATTGCGCCGTTATCCATGAACCGCATCAGAGGGCTAATATTCGTGGCAGCAGTGACACTTCGACAGACCAATTCCTGTAGTTATGACAGTTAATTGGCCTATAAGTCGATGAATGCATGCTTGAGTCATTCATCTGTGCGCTGATGGGCTCATTCGTCGCTCTAATTCATTTATTCGTTAGCCTGCACATGCCATTCATCATGAATCTCGCGGTTATTCAGGCGCTTCGAACGTCATCACAAAAGCATTAAGATTCCTTGCAACGATCGACGTCTGCGTAGAGAACCGAACTTATTTCCTGTTCTTTTCTTGCACTTAACCGCTCTCTGTATGGTCTCAAGTGGAAATTAAATGGCAAGGCACGTTTTGTATTGTCGCTTTATTTGATATATAGAAACAATGTTCTGTATTCTAGCGCTGAGTTCGTATCAGTTTTTGAGTCGGTATCGGCTTTCAGTTTTTTCGTTTTTTCTCAAAAGGTCGGTCAGTGTCGCTTTCGATTTTTCTAAATTTTACGATCACGGTACTGGTTTCCGTTTTCTTGTGTTCTTTATGCTCTAAGTTTTTAGGACGACTGCTGTTGTGCAGTACGACTTGCAACTTAACAGCGTGAGTGTTGTTTTAATGTGATAAAAATGTATGGCTAAAAATTGTAGGGGCATCATAATTATTTCATATGAATAGTTAGAAATGTAAGTAATTCTGCACTTGATGCTTCACAAGGAATGAAGCAGCTTATTGAAGTGTCCGTTGATAGAGTGCAATATCTGTTAGTATGAGGGATGAGCATAGAACTAATCATAGGGCCTATGTCAGCGGATTAAGTAAATGGTAGGCCTACGTGTGCACCATATCATTAGCGACTTCAAACACGGAGTTCTCTTGTCGACGGAAGCTTGAAAGCTTTTAGGTTCTAACTGAATAAAACGCACCGTCGTTGAACTGATGCTTTCGCCCCCCAGACGAATGAAACTTCGACTCTGGACAACGCTTTTTAGCAGACCTTTACAAGGTGCTTCGTTTAGCTTCAGCTTCGTAATCGTGATCGTAAACTAGAACATTCTACTAAGTGCTACTTAAAAGCTATTCGCAGGACACCAGCTTATTCAGAAGCGTTGCTTTCAGTCCAGAAAGACCGTAGGGAGCGTAAGATCCCGTTGCCGGGAGTTCACAGATAGAGGGAGACAGAGGAACTATTACGTCCATCTATATTTGTTGGGACACGGTAGCCTATTGGTCAGAGCGGTCGGCTTGTAACGCGGAGAGTACGGGTTCGAACCTCCACTTAGGCAGTTACTGTGTATGGACCTTGAGAAAGTCCTTCACTCACAATTGCTTATCGCCATCGATTGATGCTTAGTCGTTAGTTAGTGGCGCTTAATAAATGCAGAAATAATATTTACGTTGAGAAATGAATAGGCGCCGTATTGTTCTACAGTTCTCAAGTCTTACAAGTAAATGTAATGTATAAGTTCAGCTGTCCTGTGAACAATTTGTATTTGAATGTACAAAGCAAATACACGTCCAAATCTAACGGCCTTCAAAGTCGGACATGCATGAGGCGACACATTTCGCAAGTAGTGTGGCCTTCAAGCAGAGCTCAGAATAATTCTTAAAGTCGGCGAAAGGAGTTTCTCGCGTGATGCAATCAAATACTTAACTGTTCTTGCAATCAAACGCACAACAAAGTAATCTGTTCTTCAGTCTGTTCAGCCTCCCCTACACCCATGCGATACCAGGCCTATGTAGCCTAAATCTGCTCATTTACACATATATTATTATAAGTATTTAAGTAGCCTATGTATCATACAAGTATGTAGCCTAAATGCATGCGTGTATCGATCTACGTACTGTATGTATGAAGACACTTAATATAGCGTCTTTTAAGTGAGCCTATCTCTCAAGAGCGCTGAGACCGTATTAGACCGTTAAGCGTTGATCCTGTTCACGAGTTTCGTCTTCTGAGTCAGAGAGTCAATTGGCCATTTAGCAAATTAGTTAATTTAACAAATCCTTCGTATCGAAGACGATGGGCGTCTAACGTCAGCAGCGAAGTCTGAGATTAGACCGCTAAGCAGTCAGCCGCTTAGATATCTTGCACATTAAGTAGTCAGCCGCTGAGGTTCAGCGGCCAATCTCAACGTACCCAAGCACAACAGCTGCTATTATTTAGTCTGCAGCCACTCCTTACAACCCGTCTGTTCGCCTTCCTCCCATCAGCCTTCATTCCTGGATCCCGCCTGCCAGTCATGAGTGAAGGAACGGTCCCTGCGCGGTGTGCGGCGTGCCTGGGGCGGGGGGAGATCGGAGTAACCTTTGTGCTTGCGGGAGACAAATATTAATAAAAGCCGGCACTTGTTGGAACTGATCCGGAAGAAGATGACGTCTGCTGGTGAAAGGCAGTTCTTATGCTGAGAAGAGAAGGACCGACGACGATTGAGTTTCTATCAGGACCACTGTGTACCGGCCTATCTGTCACGCAACTCCTATATTACAAGGGAACTAGTGAGACTCACAGCCGGACACACACACACAGACACATACACGCGGACAGACGAACACACACAGGCTGACGCACGCAGACACAGACACGCACGAACACGTAGACACACCGACACTCAGGAAGACATGCACAGGAACACAGAAACGCAGACAGACGGACACACATAGACACACAGACCCGCAGTAAGACACAACCGCACACGCAGAGAATACACATGTAGACAGTGCCACAACACCGAATTAGACAGTGAAGCGATATCGGCTGTGATGAGTTGACGCTATATATGGCGATCGCAAACGACCCTATATATGGCGGTCGCAATGGATAGCCTGATTTCATAATTCTCAAGTGTGACATAAGCACAAAATTTCGTGGAAATATTCTCCTTTTCTCCGTCCTGCCTTTCTCTTAAACTCGATCGCATTCATTCCATGCACCGACACACGCGGCCTATTTAATTCAATTTCTTTTATTGGCATGTCGCTTATCATACTCGAGGCTTATAAGATGTGCAAATAGATCTATGACATGAAGACGTATAACATCAGAGGACCAGTAGGTCTGTTTATTGGTCTACTGCAAGTAGATCTAGGCCCTATATTCCCATCTCCGGATATGACAATAATATATTGTAACAAACTTCAGAAAGTTCTTCAAGATTTGCCTACGTTGCCTTTTAAGAGCGTTTTGAATGGCATCTTCCACAGTCTTGGAATTCGATCTGTTTCTTTAATGTGTCACGTTTACAGCTAACTCTACCATTCAATAAAAATAATTATAAATAATAAAAAGACTATTACCATGCATACATAGTACTTGCATACATACATACATACATATATACATACATACACAAATATTTATCTTATTGCAATATTATTTGGGCTGTTAATTATCCTACTCGACTTAATAAATTTAATTTACTTCAGAAACAAGCTGTCCGTGTCATGCAGGAATATCATCCTTTTCTCATACTGAGCAATATTTTAAGGATTTGAATATTCTTAAAATTAGTCAAATTAATAGATTTCAAATATGTGAATTTATATACCGGTATGAACATTATCTGCATCCATCTTCCTTCAATGACTGCTTTGTAAATTCGTCTGAGCGCCACACTTACAGTATCTTACTAGATCTGAGGATAAATATTACTGTGAGTTTGCTCGAGCTAACATTAGGATGTTTTCTGTTAAATACATAGGCCCTTCTTGCTGGAATAAGCTGCCTCTGGATATCCGTAGTTTACCCAATTTATGGTTATTTAAGAAACACACGCGCGTTTATGTGAATACAATATGTACTAATTAAAGTTAGTTAAGTTAGTTAATCTGTTTGTCCTCATTTTTCTTTGTTCAAATGTTCTGATTCTTGTAACTGGTATTTCTCAGATTACTCATTCACCATTGTATGTTGTATCATGTCACAGATGTCTTCATTTAGCGGGATTTCATCCATTCGAAGCTGCATTTTGCTTCCTGTATCTGAGAATGTATGTGCTCTTAAGTTTGTTTGCTGTTATTGGTAGCAATAAAAATGATTGATTGATTGAATGATTGATTGAAGTATACACATACATAAACGTGCCTTTCTCTTAAACTTGACATACACACATATATACACATACATATACACACATACATACACACCTACATATACACATACACCCAAGCATACACACATACATACATACATGCATACATATATACATATATGCACATGCATACATATACACATGCTACATACATACACACATACATATACACATCATGCACCACAAATACATACATGCATGTACACACATAGGCCTACACATACACACCCATACATGCATACACACATACATATACACACATTCATACATACACATGCACACATGCATACATACACACATACTACATACATGCATACACACATACATATACACACATTCATACATACACATGCACACATGCATACATACACATACACACATGCATACATACACACATACTACATACATGCATACACACATACATACACACACATGCTTACATACACATGCACACATGCACACATACACACATACTACATACATGCATACACACATACATATACACACATGCTTACATACACATGCACACATGCATACATACACACATACTGCATTCATGCATACATACATATCGGATACATACATGAAGAAAGACCTACATCATAAAACTATGCCTTCGTAATTTCCACTTGATCATTAGACCAATTCCGACGCATGCCGTCATCATCATTAGCGCACAGTACTAATTTGATAACCGCAATTAAAATTAATCACCGTAGCATGGCAGGCGGTTGTTCTGGTGCAAAAAATAGCACCACTTCACACCAAGCAATGACTGGTTTTGGCTGTGAAAGCGAACACTCTCTGTGGCAATCGTGGTGCTAAAATTATTCCCCAGCAGAGAGGAGGTGTTGATATTTGAGGCGACAACGAAGCTTTCTTGTCAATTAGGCGAGTACAGGTGCGCTGAATCGCCCAATTACTGCCCACCCTGCGAAGGCTTTGGTCGGCGTTTTGCTGGCATGCTTCTATGGCGAGCACAGACACATATCCATGACCGGATGGAAGGACGGGGTGAGTCTTTGGCGCATCGATCGCTGATAATGGGCGGCTCTTCTGCCGACTTCCTGGTCTTTGTGAGCCGATGGACGGTGGATACAAAGGTAGCTCGTCTTTGTGATCGGTCGGGCGAGTTCAGTCCGCGCGCTACCTGATTTAATTGAAGACTCGCCCGTCTTCGGCGCAGACTCCGCAAGACTTCCGGTTGCGAACGTGACGCTGTAACACGTCACGCGATCTTCTCCTCCTCCTCTTCCTCCTCCTCCTCCTCATCTTCTCTTCTTCTTCTTAGTTCTTTCTGTCTCAGTCTTCCTCTTTCTCTCCGTCGTTTCATAAACTCTGTTGACGCACGATAGACTTGTGGAGCTCAGAGTTAATAAAGAAGACAGGAACACATAACACTTGTTATATGTATATGTCATGGATGTATATTATAAGCATATATACACACATATCTATAGCATACAATGTGCTATATAGGCCTAAGTCTATGTATATATGTGCAGCATAGATCATGCTTGAAACCTTTTAACAAGACCGGATGCCATTGATCTTATGTCTTAGGCCGGTTTGAGTAATATTTTTCTCTTACGCATCGATCAGACTCTATTTCAGTCAGCCTATAAACTACACGACATTCTAGAAGCCTTTCAATGCTGTTTCGATTAAAAGAACGACTTTCTCGCATATTCTACGTAGACTTACATCTAAAACACACACACTCACAAGCACACACTCACACACACACACACATATATATCTATTTATGGTCACCGACGATTTGAATATGAACTCTCTTATAATTCTCATTATTTCGACATGGCCTGTTTTTCAGTGTGGCTGTAGAAATAGCAATTCAATTTTAACTAACACAGCAATTTAACAGTGCAATCGGTAACAACAGCTAATGGCTGGCATATTCTGAAGATGGCGATTTATTGCATCTAGTTACATTCATTAAATATATCGCGCTGTGTAGAAATAAACACCAATACAGACACAGATACAGAGAGAAACAAACACTTAATAACCAGTAGAACTGAGGTACGTTTTGCTTAATAATATCTAATGAATTTCGTATAGGTTGTTCGACACCTGTAGGAGAATGCGAAGAACACAAAGAAGAATAAGAATACGAATTATAATAATAATAAGAAGAAGAAGAAGAAGAAGAAGAAAAGAAGAAGAACAACAAAAAGAACAAGAACAACAAGAACAAGAACAAGAAGAACAAAAAGAACAAGAAGAACAAGAAGAACAAGAAGAACAAGAAGAACAAGAACAAGAGCAAGAACAAAAACAAGAAGTAGAATGGGAAGAGGAAGAAGAATGGGAAAAAGAAGAAGAAGAAGAAGAATGAGAAGGAAAAGAATAATAATAAGAAGAAGAATGAAAAGAACAAGAGCAAGAAGAAGAACAAGAAGAATGGGAAGAATAATAATAAGAAGAAGAAGAATAAGAAGAAGAATGGGAAAAAGAAGAATGGGAAGAAGAAGAACAAGACGAACAACAACATGTACAAGGACAAGAAGCAGACGATTGCGAGGAAGAGCCGTAGGTATAGGTAGAAAGTGTTAGTGACTTCATTTATCTCAGCCTCGGCACATTAGGGCGGATGACCGCATGATCTTCTGACCGACATAATACAGTCAGTGTACTCATTTTACCGCTGAGTTCGCTAGGGGCGCAAGTGGAACATAAATCTCAAGAAATCTTTCAACTCTTTTGAGGACTCGAACGCCCGAGCTCTCGACTGACAAACAAGCAGGCAAACCACTAGACCACCGTTCATCCCACTTGACTAAAGCGCTGCAATGTTGACTGGCGCATTTGTGTTCGTAGAGCTAATTGCTTATCCACGAAAACATAGTTGCCATCGGTTGTTCTACGTGTTTTCGAAGTCCATGCCATCTCTTCTACTCGGTTCTGTTGTCCAGCCAACCACTTCAGCCGCTGAAGTGCATTAATGGAACGTTTGCACGTGTTTGCGTGCAAGTGGCCAGGCGCAGCGGCGCTACATAAGTGCGCGGTCAGCTTCTGCATACAACTGCAATGCCGCCACTGAGTGGATCCCTGAATCTCAATACATATACATTGAACTACGAAGGATTGGAGACGAAGGCCTTCATATGCATTTAAGATGATGATGACCATCTAATGCGTTATACGTATAAATAATGTATTATATATATATAAGAGTACAAGTATGTATATAAGTACGAGTATAATAATGTGTAGTATATATATGTATGTATGTATGTGTATGTGTTTATATATATGTATGTATGTATGTGTATGTATATATACACACATACATACATATATATATATATATATATAAGTATGCCATGCTGCACCATGTTGGCGCAGAATTGTTGCAAAGAATAATAATACTCAATATGTTTCGATAAGCTATGCACAGCTACCTCTTCTTCATAGACCTGTAGACCTACGCGCGTTTTGCATAAAGGCAGAGAATCGATGTATACCTAATGCACCTTTATTCAAAAGAATCCTTTTGTTATTTTCTCAACCACTCACGTTCTGTACATTATAGGGCCTAAATAGATAGTTTTGGTGTAGCGTGTTGTATACCAATTGATATGGATATTTACGTAATGGACTGATATTATATTACTATACAATACGCATGATAGAATGGATGCAATGTTTCGATGTGGCTCTTTGCATAAGCAATAAGTCAAAGCCTGCATGCACGGCTGTATGCTGTGCGGTCTCTACAATCATAGCGAGCGCGCGAGACCCGCAAAGCCCACAGTATATTATATTCTGGAGAGGAGAAAGGATCGGCATATAAAGTAGCGGTCAGCAAGATATCGTGTGGACAGAGGCCTGTATTATATGCAGATGCGTGTTGCCATATATACACGAGGCCAGTTCTCGTTGACGAGTTCGCTGTGTGTATGTATGCAAAAGGGGTCTGCGTAAACACTGTCGTATCGCGCTCTACACAGCGGCTTGTTATAAGAAGCCGATCGGACGACTGTTGCAATGACTCAGTTTACTCGCGGACTTCGGCTGCTGATGCTGTTGCTACTGGTCGTGGGATGCTGTGATGACTGCAGCTGTGCTTCCAGCGGGTATCGTCGTCTGATGATGTTTTGAAGGCGACGGCGGTAAATGGTCGCTTGCACGTCGGTCGGCTCCTTGTCTCTCGACACAACGACGAAGACGACTTCGTTTAATTTCTTGAGTGAATTCTGACACCGAAGCTTTTATCCAACTCGGCCAGACAGCAGAGCCAAGTAAGAGACTTCTTCTTCGCTTAATCTATCCTACTTAAACTGACGTCTTTACAAGAGCAGCCGATGTAAACGTTTGGCTTTTAGAAGTGCTTGCGTTACAACGAGAGCGTTTCCTATCATTCGGATGTGTATAATAGACTAGATATTGCGTAAATAGTTTGTGTTTACGTTTGCGGGTAATAAGCTGTGCTTCATATAAACTATACTGCGGCGGAGGCCGAGGCGGTGGCAACGGCGAGATCCAATTCTTCTGCGGGTCGTAAAAACAGCCGTTCGCCGTAGAACGGTTCAACGATTTCGTAAACATACCGGCTCGGGCGATATAGACGAAATTTCGTGAGCCCCTGACAATGCCTTTCGTAAGTCACACACGAATTGAGGCGGCCTGAGCTGTAATTTCTTTCTTCTGGCGCTTCATAAATGTAGCTGTGGTGTTGATTGAACTTACCTGATTGACGGAATTCGGAAGATGAGCTAATGATTTGTCTGAGGGTCTTGGGTGATCAGAATGCTATCGAAACACTTTAACCGAACTCAGTTGTGTATGGACATCAAATAGGCCTTAGATTGTCAATATTTGGGTTCATGGTATTGTTCGTATGGTTCCGGGAATTATATGGCACATATTAAGGACCTTGTTAAAGCGATACTTTGGCTGCGCATAGGCAAACATGGCTAAAAGAAAGATCTATAGACTTTGTAGGAACGACTTAAGCTGAAAAATTACGCTGAACTGAACCAATGGGATAGTAAGTAGGCTCCAGGAAGACGATAAGGATTGCTCCAGAATGATGTTTGTGTTCCAGAGAAGACGGAAGGCAAATATTGTAGATGGCCCTTCGCTATAATCTAAAGCTGTTTTATTTTAAATAAGCTTACACTAGCATTGAATTCTGAAGAAGGCGCTATGGAAGTTCCATTTTTTAACTGTAATTGCGTTTAGATATTTATGTAGCGCCGCTTCAAGAGAGACTAATCAAGGGCGCTCTCTACACTATAGCCTAAGCGATGTTAAATATTATTAATTACAGAAAGTTCATCAGTTAGCAAGCAATGCTCAGATAAGTAGAAAAGTCATCAATGATTGGCTCCCGCACACATGTAGAACCCGTCCAACGGATTCCCAACCACAGTTAATATTTACTACCATGTTCAGAGTTCCTTGACCCCGTTGCGTCGAAGATGAGGAACAACTCCATTCAAATGATGTCGTAGAGTACTTGCGTTTAAGATTGCAGTCTTGTCGTCAACTGTAGTGCATGTCGAAAGAAGAAGAGTTTCGGATTAATATTTGGGGTTTCAGTGGATCCTCCATTCGTAAACTGATTCGCAAAGATGTGCCACAGATTCACGGTTTCAGCGGAATCATATTTGCGCTTTCTTTGTCTTTGGTTTAGCAGAGGACAGCCGGAGTTTGCGCATTCCATTAGACGCTGGAAAACGAACAAGTGGATTTGCGTAATTCCTCTTCCAGTCGTCTTCCATTTGTTTATACTTCAATCATTTCATGTACTTTGTTCTTCTATCTCCGTTTCTTGTTTCGTTTCTTGCTAAATTCTTAATATCTCCAGTTCGTTCTCTTTGCCCATCGAGGATGAGCGTTTAGTCAACCATGCATTTCGAAAATTCTTTGCGCATGATTTTCTAACTAATTTTCATTTTTGCTAAATACTAAAAGTCTAAAAGCGTGAAAGTCACTGTTCCGCTATTATGTTGTCATATGAAACACTTTTCAGAGCCATCAGTTATCCCTCTGATAGTGTACTGTAGCTTATAGGCCGATAGGGTTGCTTTTGAGTGATCGAAAACTTTTCCATGCTATCTATTCTGCCTCTCTCGACTGTGAACTGTATCGACATTCATGACGAGCAAAATGCAGCGTGGCTTCTATAACAGCCTTTTTGAAGGAAATCAGAAAATGAGACTGTTCTTGGCTTAGAGTCTAAAAAGCTTTGGCCTGATTGCGAAGACATAAACTGCGAACTGGAGTTTTTACCTCTATCCAGGCAAGTCTTAAACGTGTAATCCTAACCTTGCGAGTGTCGTATCCTGGGTTTTTAATGGAGGGATTCGAGAGTAAATTGATAATGCGCAAGACTGTGGATAGCTATTGCAGTGAAGTACTCATAGGTGGTACTCATTGTACTACCCAGTGGTAAGGGTGCATGGTTCGCACCCATCCAAAGCCTCCATTTCCTCCAATCAAGGGCACACAACCCTTTTTCATTCGTATTCGCATATGACACAGTATAGCTAAATGGTTTGAGCGCTCGCGCCTTGCAACGCGGAGCGTGAGGGTTCGACCCTCCCGAAACTTTTACTGTGTAGGTACCATGAGCCACTCCTTGTCGCCCAATTGCTTAACGCAATCGATTTATGCTTTGTCATTAGATTGTGGAGCTCAATAAATACAGAAATGTGAAACAGTCGCTTATGAGCTGGCCACTGACTGCTCATAACACTGTATAGCCTAGTTTCCACCGGCAACATTGAAGTCGAAACAGAAAGTTCAAAAATATCTTGCATATCTATAAATACTGTAACAATAGCATCATTTCTAAGCCGCTAATCAAAGGCTATTTTAAAAATTCCTAACAAACACCATCTATTTCTAAATGCCGAGGCCATATCGAAAACGACGAGAAGAAACAACATCTAAAAGACTGTGAAGAGGCCATATGCAGAGGTAGAGGACATGGCTAAAAGCAGAGGCCATATATAAAAGCAGGGGCCATTTTTAGAACGCCGAGGGCATCACTGAAAGGCGCCGGTAGAAAACTTGGACGCGAATTGACTCTTGTGCTAACCGGTTGTGTCGTCAGCCAATTTCAATGCGACATCCAGAAGGTTCCATTGGAAACAATTGGACCTCGAGGGGCAAATCTTTGCAACATACGCCAACCCATGCATGCTCATCGTCTCCAAATTCTTTCTCTCCAAATATTTATATATATATACAAATATATATATGTATATGTAGCATATATAAATATATGCATTATCTGTAGTAAATGCATATGTATACATACAAATATATCGTTCATTCATACTGTATGCAAACATACAGTTTATGTAGTGATGAAGTCCAAAACACTATATGCATGCATAGTATAAGCTATATATGCATGAACTATATATGCAATATATATATATGCCGCTTTTGTATTGCAAAACGGTTGCCATATGGCCGCCGGCATCACTGCTGAACGATGTTTGGTAAACTATAATGATATTATTAAGCGATCTATTCGAGCGCACTTATATACAGCTAGGTCTATGTTTAGGCAGTTTTATGCAAGGAGTTATGTATTCATGAGTTCATATTAATAGTTTAAAGCAATTTTATAGGCTACTTACTGCCACATGTTTTCCTGGCTGAGTAAGTTAATGAAATTCATAAAATAATGCATTAAGTGAATACAATACATAAAATGAGTCAGTGAGTGAGCAAGTGAGTGAGTGAATCGTTTATTTTAGTATAAGTAAGAGTTAAGATTATATGTGAAGGTGTCTTCTGTCTGCTTCTGTTTTTGATGTAATGAAATGCCAGATGCAGGATTATTGAAACCGTAAAGAAGCAGCTTCAACAAGCTCACAACTGATAGGCCTGCATACGGAGTATAGGTATAAGACTAGGTACTGTGTAAGCATATATAAGTTATGCAGTATTATTAGCCAACACTGCAGAAGACCAAGAATAAAGCTACAGGAAATTTGATTCTATAACTTATGGCTAATACAAATAGTTGATTTTTCCTGTTTTGTCACTGAGCCCATAAAGTAAAAACACGCAAACGCAGCTCAAATTTTCATCAAGATATTAAACGAAGCAGATGCATTACATTCCTTAAATCAAGAAAGGACACCTGTTTCATATTGAAGCGCGCATTGCCAATCTACAAATCGACAGCTAGTGTCCTGTATGCCAGTGCCCACGATATCATTGTTCACTGTTGAATAAAATGATGACGACGACGACAGCGATAATGATAATTTTACCTGGCTTTTGATGGTGATTTTTCAGTTCAGTCACATATGCTACTACTATGTGATATCAATAATATTATTTTCCGTCCTTGGTTGAATGGAAATTTCATCTAGAACGTCTTTGACTGCCTGTCATGGGCTGTCTTTGTATCTGCTTGTTTGCTTCTTTTGGATGGTGTTGCTGAACTAGATCCTGGACGAGTTAGATTTCAGAGTCCGGATATATGATTGGTTAATATTAAACATTCGCTCCCTTCGAAATAAAGCTGCAGCCATGCATAGTTTTCTTTATAAGCATTCCTTGCATATGCTTGCTCTTAATAAGATTTGGTTTCAACCTAATGATGCAACCTTCTCTGTCCTAATGAACCTCGGTGCAGTGATAAAGGTGGAGGACTTGCTTTTATTTTGAAGTCAAATCTACTATACTGCACAGATTCTCTTTGCCTATTCCAGCACCCGAGTCATTGAGATCCTGACAAACAGGTATTGCTGGTGAATATTTATCATCCACCATTCCTCTCTTTGACTGATTTTCTTAGTGAATTTCAGTCACTACTTGAGTATTTGATTTCCTCCCATTCTGAAATAGTTATTGCGGCTGACTTTATTGTTCAACTTGATGTAGCTAGTCATTGCTTCTCAGCATCTTTATATGTTGGAAGAGTTTGACACGAAACAGCTCATTACGTTTCCCACACATAATAAATTCATACTTTGGATGTCTTGATAACTCGTTATGATTGACGATCTTTTCATTCAGTTGAATCATATCTTTCACGTCATGGTGCCATCTTCTCAATATTGAAGACGAATCAAAAGCAGCAGACAAATCAAGAAGGACAAAGCTGTTACCCTATTCTCATGCATAGAACACATAATGTCATTATGAACAGCAAAAAAGACGGATCTGTTAATGAAACTTGCGGTATGCAGAATGAAAGGCGGATAACAGTGAGTTGGTAGATATATAAGTCTGCATACGATTTATAACTACCTGTTCAAGAATTTTAGATTAAAAATTCAAAGTTGAGATGGGTCTGTAATCAGAGGGGTCGCTGGGGTTGAGAGAAGGTTGTTTCAGCGGAGGTTGCATGGACTATGGCACAAGTAAAAGCAGGTGGAAAGGATCTCTCATGCAATGAGAAATTGGTTATAGGTGTAATGGATAGACCAAGGATATCAAAGCATTCTACAGAACAGGTGTAAAAATGGTGTCAAGAAGAGAGCTTTGTTAGATGAAGAAAAGATGAGTCTGCGAACCTCTGCAATAGTTGTCTGACTGCCTTCCTCTAGTGGTACCTAAGAATAGAATTTGTTCTGAGTGAACTGACTTTTTCGGTTACTGGACCTATATTTTTGAACTCCCTTCCTTTCTCTATTCGTTCTGCTCAGTCGCTTGAGATTTACCAAACTGCTTATACGCCATAGGCCGCCTATCTGTCTTAAGGAACTGATCTTCTGGATATTGACCTGACTCTGGTTTAATTATGGTTCGCCATCGGTTGATGCTTTGTGCATTAGACACCGCGAGATAGAAGTTATTAATTAAGCCTAATTAAAATGTATGATAGCATCACGATGATAACGATGACAATGATGACGATGACTATGATGATAATGGTGGATGTGGTGGATAATGGTGTTAGTGGTTATGGTGGTGGTGGTGGCGGTGATGGTGATATGATGATTATGATGATGATGGTGATGATTATAATGGTCGTGTTAGTGGAGTTGGTGGTTTCGTCGACAACTATATACATGAAGATGATGACGATGATGCTGCTGATGATGATGCTGATTATGATGATTATGATGATGATGATTTTATCTTCATTATTCTTGTTGTAGTTTACTAGCTTACTGCTAAGTAACATGCTAAAGAATTGCATGCTTAGTGTGCAAGTGAAGTCCGTGCATATAGCTTTGAATGTTGTCTTAACGAAGATGCAGTATAACGCGGCCGGTGAGGATTAACATGTCACAGTAAAAGCTCACATAAATTAGATGGCACATACGCAACAGAAGACGGGTGGTTGCGGTCGATGTGTCGACGGTGGCGGACATAAACCGCAGTAATGTTCACCTAATATTCATTTGTTGTGTATTATTTGTCCAACAGATGCAGTTGAACTACAGCACAGTCTGGACGTTTGTGCATTTCTTTTTCGGTAAGTACAAGTACATCACCGATCCACCTTGATAATATTATTCATAGATACTTATGCATACTATCCACATAACGGGCGTAGGGAATGTTTCTGTTGGCCGGCGTTTTCTGTCGTGCATGCCGTCTGCATGCGGTATAATGTGGATACCTAGAACCAACGGCAATTTGACATTTTGATTCTGATTTTACCTGTCTTTAGCATGATGTATCGTATGCGATTATCCCTCTTATGAGTGAATCCATAGGCCTGTATAGTTTTTGTAATGTCGGCAATTTTTGCGCTATAAAATATAGCTTCAATGTCGGAGTTAAGCCTGGATTTCCTGCTGAAGTTTGCTTTCTATAAGACCAGTAGCTTGATATCAACATGAACAGAGGTGCTCTGCCTGTGGAATAAAGACCAGCTTTGGGTTCATTTTTGACATATATATATATATAGGCTATAAGTGCATTATGTATATATGAACAAAATGCATATATATCTGAAAAAGATAAAGTTTAGTGGCGAGCCAACGGCCGACAAAGCAGGCTCTCTGCAACGAAGCTGGACTGGAAGAGATACCGGAGTCTGGGGCCAGTAAAACCCATATTAAGGATGTCAGACAGATTCAGAGGTTATAACCACATTCAGCCATGCAGTCACAGGCCTATATGTCTACTATGCTAAGACATGGGCTCCGTATACAGCACATATAAATGAAGGAATCTAAAACGTTTAAATACAATTATATATAAATATTTTACTATGTATCTTCAACACAACACAACTTTAATTTGACAATGCTCCTATACAATAGCGTAGAGTTAGATTCTAAAGACATACAACTGTAAACTCATGCCACAAAGAACATCTTCAACGTATACAAGCATGGCAACAGGCTTCAGCGAAACTCATCCAGGAGAAAGGAGCTTTAAATCGTTTCTTATTTGGTGTAACCTTTAATCATGATTCTGTTTGCTTAATTACCATTAAGTGCTTGATATCTAAGTGGTATATATATATGGGTGATGAAAGAGACGGGGGAGGAGAAGATGACTTGTAGTTCATTTGGTTCATCCTGACCCTTATCTGTCTCTCTGTCCTCAGTGGAGAAAGAAAGCCAATCCATTTCGTTTGTGGTGGAAAATTATCGCAGCTCTCTGAACTCCTACAGGTTTCCCAGGAACCAATCTCAATCCGTTTGATCAAATGTCATTTAAGTCGTCCGCACAAACACACACACACACACACACACACACACACACACACACACACATATATATACATACAAGATGTCTATGGTAGCGAAGTGCCTTGCAGTTGATATGTATCCGAAGATATACACACGGAAGCGGAGTTGAGAGGAAGAGTGCATTGGAGATATTGGAAAGTGGGTGTGGGGGAGGGACGAGGGTCACGACCGAATTTGATCTCGTAATTGAAATCAGATGACAATCAGCCAGAAATTTAGCAGAATACTCTGAAGTCGCCGCCGCTGCTTCTGCCTCCGGGGCATTCGGTGCATCACAAACAGCCGACGGCGACTACCCACGGGCAAAGGCTCGCTCTGGCAGGGCAGTGGCGCTTGGATGAAGGGGACGGTGAGGCGTGGGGGAGAAGAAGTGGAGAGGAGAAGATGGGCCCTCGACGTCGAAATCTCTTCTTCGTCGTTTTCTTGGTCTTCGTCGTCGATGAGTCGTTACTTGTGAAGATTGGCTAACGGATTCGGCCCAATGTTCCCACGACGAAACGTTCCTCTGAGACGAACGGAGGAAATGGGTCAGACTACGATTGACGCAGCCAACACAAGCTGAACCTAATTTCGAAGCATTTCCTTATGTGCATGTGCATGGAATGTATATAAATAATTATCCTATGCGCTGTTAGAGATTGTTAAGTGTTTGCCTTTTCATCCCTACATCCGCGGTTCGAATTACGATATGTCGTGAAAACGGTGATTTGCCGTCGACCCCAAGGAGAGGTTTTCAGGTTGAAGTAACTGTAATTGTAATTGAAAATTTGTATAGCGCCTCTTCAAGAGAACCCCTAAGAAACGCTACAGTGGGCGTAGTGGTGCATGGTTTAGCCAAGTATCCTTTAACCACTTTACCACATACGTATGTTAATGGTTCCTTTTAATAGGTAAACGCCTGTGCTATTTGGTCAGCATACTACTCCGTGTTTACCGATTAGGAAAGCCGATGGCTTCTCTGTTTTGCTTTGTCGGTTCAAATCCGGCTACGTCCCATTGATTTTCTGCACTGTGTTACTGGTATACGTTCTTCATAATGTTCAGATTTCGTGTTGGGCACTGGAGTATGTGTATCTGATCTCAGGAAGGCATTTATATCGAAAATGATGGCCTCAGAAGTCACACGCAGTTCGACAAAGCAATGCATGTCGATTTCATGCGACGAGACCGGGATTCGAACCCAAGTCGCAGAGATGTAAAGCCGACGTGTTAGCCGCTTGACCACCATGCCACCTGTAGGGTCTGGTATGCTCCGACTAAATGAAAATATCTATTAGAAGGCACTCGAATGCCATACATGTTGAAGGAGCCCGTCACAGAATATACACGCAATCTCTATATTTATAGATAGATAAGCCTGTGTTCATGTGTAGCAAACATGATTTCTTACATCTGCAGGCATTTTCCTTTACTAAGGCGAGTGTTTTTCTTGGACCAAAGTATACACACAGAACCACCGATTGGGCGTCTCTAATTGAAATACTTCCAGAGATATAGGCTCTGCTCGACCTCATTGTATCAACGCATAACATTTCGTGTATATAAACTCACGCAGCATTCGGTGTGTATCTTGAATATGTATACAAACGCAATTTCATTATCAGCGGCCTATTATCAGCAGAGCAGGCATAATGTCAGATGGCTGAAATAGCCCAGAAGCTGAATTACTCAGATTTACTGAGTCAGTTATAATCGGCGGAAGTTCCTGCCGAGGTCACAGGAGGTCATGAGCTGCGCGGATAATAAACTCAGTCAGGAAACGGAATTGCGTACGTCCTGTTAAAAACTAACGCCAATGCGCAATCGTTTACATTGACACCGAGTAAAGGCCACTTTACGATTTCGCCAAATTTATTCCTTCGATTCTAGAATCTCGGCATAAAAAGTGGCACCTGTTCGGCACTGTCTTTCTGTCCGTCTGTCCGTCTGTCTATATGTCTCCAATTCTTTTCATGTCAACGGAAAATTCCATTCCTCTGGCATCCAGTTTACAGCTAGCGAATTGTACTTTTTGGTTGAGCTACATGTATTCAATGGCTCACGATTGGGTTATCTGAATACGTTTGTTGCTAAGGAAAAACATTTTGAACTTCTAGAAGTGAAAATTGATATCACACTTGTATTTTCTGAGATCGTCCGTATATGTCTATTTTTTGTTTCGTGTTTCTCTACCTGTCTGTCTCTTTTGTACATATAGAGACAGAGGTAGATACAGAGGTAGATACAGAGGTATATATGTCTCTATCTCTATATGGTCTGTCTGTCTGTCTATCTGTCTGTCTGTCTGTATGTTTGTCTGTCTGTCTGTTTGTCTGTCTGTCTGTCTGTCTGTCCTACAAATACATGCAAGAGAAGAAAAGATGAAAATGAAGACATTTGGATTAGGTCTTCTGTCATCCGACGCTTTCTTTGCATGAAAACAGATCAGTTAAGTGTTGCTATAAACCAACAGCAAAGAAGTGAAAGGCTTTTTGCTGCGCTTGCGAAAGAGATTCTAACTCTAGGCCAAAAGTCAACCCCCAGCTGTAAACAAAGCATCGGTCTGGGTTTAGTTGAAACCCCAGGCGACCAAGTTCGTCAAAGGTTCAGTCCCATTAAAATTAATCCTCATGTCCAGATCTCTAGAGTGATTAATGCACAGCTGTAAGGCCAAGTTGTAAGCGTCTCATAGGAGCCTGGCCTTGAAGTTCAGTGTTTCGTTTGGTTGATGGCGGCTTAACTTTATTGCAGATGCGGTAATCATCCTACAATCCTACATTATACAAACTCTACATTGCCTTTTGCCTATAGGCAGTATTTGGCTGCAGCTCCGAATTTGTCGGGCATCTTGGGAATGTTCAACCTCTTACATAAAAAGTCACCCACCCCAGTATTGAAGGGGAAAAGTTAGTGCGGGAGTTCTTCGTATACAACCCCGTCGTGGCTTATTTCAGAGATTTGAATCTCGGGCTAGTATGGTCCGTACATGGGGACCTTAAATGGCGTGGCGCCCATTCAAACGGGCAGCGGTGGTGAAGGATCTCATCAGATTAATTCGTTGAAAAATAAGCAGGGTCGAGGCCATACGGTCCCTGTAGAAAAACGTGTACATTTACATTTAACCCACTAGTTCTTTACGCATAAATTATCCTTTACAGTCAAATTTTTAATAGAAACTTTCAACAGGTATGCTATTAAACGTCCCGAATCATGCAGGAAAGCTTATTGACTAGGTTAAGACAATTATCACAGTCTTCATCCAAATATTCTGGTCTCAGATGTTGATTATAAACGCTCGGCAACCCGCAAACGTTCACGCGCAAATTACCCTTTGTAAATCAAAATTTAATATTCAGAGCCTGCCTGACTAAGTAGACCTGGTCCTTTGATTAATGCAGCGGGCCGACTTGAAAGCAAAGTGACGCAGTTGGCTGGCAAGGGTTAATTATAACATGATTAGGCTGCTCAGTCAGCAAATTTTAAGCGCGTGTTTGTAGGAAATTTTCATGGGTCATAAGATTATTTATTTGTTGGTGCATGCGCGAATCACGTGCTTACCGTTACTGGGTGCGCCTGGCCGTCAAGCATCGAACACGTGGCGGGGTGATGTGATTGGCAGGCGGCGCCATGCGTGCAGGTAGGCTGACGTGATTCTTGCCGACGCGCATTTATCTCATGAGCGCTCGTCGGGGGTAAACGTCAAGTCTTCATCGTGATGAGTCAGCGGGTTTTAGGGAAGACCCGCGATTGCGCACTAGCGAGAGTCCGGTCTAAACCAGTCTGAACTGGTGTGATCACTTGGCGGGAAACAGCCTATATAAAGCGATCATGGGTGCATTGTTAGAAGAGATCGCGAAGATTTGTAGCACTGGTCTGTCATGTGCTAAGTTGAAAGTTTGAGTCACAAATGTCGTTGATAGATTCGTAAGTTTAGAAATTATAACGATTCAAGTACTGTTGTTATTGATCTGTTCGTTAAATTATAATATCGAGAATCAGACTGTGTATCTCTCCTCGAGTTAACGTCACGCTACGAATCGGTCAAATTGACGTTCATAGCCCGATCGTTGACAACTACGAAAAATGCCGACATTTAGTAACTGCGTTGTGTAGCCATATCTATAGGCTATTGCAACAGTGTCTCTGTCTGTCTGTCTGTCTGTCTGTCTGTCTGTCTGTCTCTATCTGTCTGTCTGTCTGTCTGTCTCTCTCTCAATGCACGGATAGCCACGCCTGCGGAAAATAGCAGATCGGTTGGTGTGTTAAGTAGAAATTGTTCGTTGTAGCCCCTTCGAAACCCTCCCATATCGAAAAACTTGCTTCATCCTAAAAATCTTTAAACGTGTTGAGCATATTTAAGAATGTTGCAAGAAGTCTCTGTTCGGCATCGCTTAGGCTACACGAGGAGCTTGATAAAATCATGCACCTTTGTGACAAATCCAGTAAGTTCAGGTGCGATCGAAGCAAAAATTGAGAGAAACATCGAACAAAACTCAGGTGGAAAGCTTTGTTCAACGAAAATAAGAATAGGATGTGTGAATTAATAGCTTTGGTGATCTGAGGAAACATTCGCTGATTGTTGGCCTATTATAATTATGCGTCAAACACACCATCAGGTCTGGATGCGCCCCTGTATAATACACCTATATCATCATAATCAAAGTATAGCCTGCATGTAAATAGCGGCCAAGCGAAACAAAGGTTGGATTATAATAGATAACCCTATAGCCCTAAACCTTTCTCGTTAAATCTATCCGTCTCTTTCAGTATGCGCCCTAGGCCTATCTTCGCATGAGGTCTGAGTATATTTTTACTCAAATGTAGGCCTATATGTTAACTTTGTGACATGCAGCACTTACAACAACGACTGAAAAGCAAGATGGAAAGCTGTGGATTGTGATGACGACCATTGCAGCTCCAACGATGCATCAGAGCACGTCTTAAAATCTCGCTTCGGTTGTCCGAAGTCTGAAGACGGGACGATTAGCTGGTCGCAGCTGCGCCTCTTCGGAAATGTAGGGCAGCGTAGACGATTGGCTAACAGATCAGTTGCCACCCATGATGGGACACCACTGCAAGTCACCATGCTTTCATCATCTACCGATGCTCTTAATTAATCAACGACACCGTACCTGTTCACACCGCAGCCCGATGTCTGTGCCTTTCTGTCTTTCTGCTTGCCTCTCTGCCTCTGTCTCTGTCTGTCTGTCTGTCTCTGTCTCTCTCTCACACACATTTGATCATAAAGTGTAAAATGTCCCACATCTCACAAGTGAAACGTAGGGGAGGCGCTCATCTTCTTTTCTAGGCCCTTGATCCGGCAATGGACCAATACCAAGGTCCTGGACACGGGGCCTGTGCATCGCAGGACTTACCATTTACTTTCCAGCTTACGCCAGTACCAAATTATACTGGCTGATGACAGAGGCATGGTGTGCGCAAACAACTTGCCCAGGGTCGTTACACGGAGTCGAACCTGCGACCGCATTATCATTGACCAAACGCGACCACCGTGCCGCAATAATATGATCATAGACCTATACATAAGCGGTGTCAAGCGAACGATAATTGATGTGGATCACAAAGTTTTGCGTCCCAAATGCTTACATAAACTTATATCAAAAATTTTTATCAGTGACAGAATTCAGAAATGTTTCCGTGATTGCTTTCCGGAATCATTTTAATTAATTTTCCTAATTTCCACATGACTTGTGAGATGCAAACGCATACTGTTAAGTGAAGCCATGCAGTCTGCAGAGCGAACATAATTGGATCTGAGGCATTTTCTAATCTAAACTAAATTTTGTAAGGTGAAAAAATTAGAGAAATCCTTTCAAAGGTGCAAATGTGTATTAGGCTTTGGTTTTTGATAAGCTAAGTGACTTTTTATCGTGCTATCTTGCAGGGGTCATTAGTTTATCAAATGTGCAACCTGGGTTGTTTCGTTTTTAAGTTGTATTTTCTCTCTGTAATCGGATCTTGTATTTGATCTTATTGCTTCTGACATGCAGCGTTCTTGAATAAACCGGTGCTCTGCGCTTTGCTTGGCGCCATTAAAATCTCGAGTTAACGATTACAGTCGTATTTCTTTAGAGTCTGCTGTTGTAAAACAGAGAAGTGGGTCTTTTGAAGAATTAGTCTCGCTGGGAGTGCCATCAAAGAGTCATAATAGGGGAAATCCTCATATGTAGGCTGACGTCCATCCGAGAAAATGAAGGGCTTGATCCAGCAGATAACGCAGCAGTTGCAGCAGCAACAACAGCAGCAGCAGCAGCGGGCAACTTATATGCTATAATGAACGCTAGAGGGAGTGACGAATAGTTACTTCGGTTAATGACGGAATTGACCGGTGGTGCCACCGTGCGGTCACTTAATGGAGGCACAGCATGCCAAAGTCCTCCGATCAAAGCAATCCCATTCGGAATATGTGCCATCCATAAACGACGTCTTAACGCACTCGCAGCTGCTGCCATCTCGGTCGGCCTACATTCCCAACCAGACGATGCCAGGCTGCTGCTGCTGGTGGTGATGGTGGTGGTGATGCTGGGCTGGTGATCTTTTGCTGTTTCGGATAACAATGACGCGGACATGAAATTGCTCCAAGGTTTATTGTTCGGATGATATTTGTTGAACTCAACTGGCATAGAAAATCCATGAGGCGAGAGAAATCTTGGCACAATAAAACACGCACTGCCCAGCATCGTCGTCTTCCGAAGCAAAGCATCGATGCAAGCAAGCACTGTCGATGTACATGATAGGAGTGGATGGCAGTCGATGTACACATCGACTGCCATCCACTCCTAACACTTCGGTTCCTATCTAATGCTACATTTTCCGTCACTAGTGTTGCCCGCAACATAGTCCGCCGTATATGCCCAGAATAGGAAAACATCTCAGCGCCTTATAATGTATATATATATATATATATATACACATACAGTATGTATCTTTTGTAAGTGCATGTATGTGTGGATGCTTGGTTGTCCACGTGCCATTATGCATGACCTTTCTTGTCATTATTAAGCTTCTGGTCCATCAACGTATGATGCTGTGAATTGGAGGTGATTTTCCTACATGAAAGTTTATCTTCGAGCTTTTAACCCAAGTCGCGCTCGCCATAATCGGGTCGACATGCGGACTGGACCATAAACTAATGTGTCCCAGATTTTATTAGTCTAGAGTTCCCACGTATCCACATAAGTCTATAGCCTACATATTTATGCTTACGCTGGTGCATAATATTCTCCCGCATAAGGATGCAAAGGCCTGTGGATTATCGTCAGCTGTGCATAAGACTGACGCGGGTGGATATGCGTTGTAACCAGTTGTGAGTCAGGTAGAGTATTTCTGTCCTGACAGCCAGAGGGCGCCACAGAACACGCCTAATTCTGGTTTAACGCGACGCACGACAATGCCTGTTTACGCTGAGTCTGTGTATTACAGGCAGCAGGACGCAGTAAACATGCCAGTCGCCATATAAGCCAAAAGGCTTATGCTGTTAGTCTGCCTTTCGTTAATTTATCAAGCGCCTAGAAGGCTTGTGTTGTGTTATACGCAACGTCGTCCACGGTCCACCATTCCATTCCATCATTCCACGCATTGCGACTGAATAATCGTCCAATTTGTAATATGTTGCATACCCATGCATGCCAGTGTCGTATCGACAGCGCAAAACCGCTGTCGGTTCGGGGCGCTGCGGATACGACGTTGGCAAGCATAGTGAAGTTCAGCAGGGGTCAACGAATATGGAATGCCAGGTATCTGGGTCACCTCAGCCTGCCATCCATTCGGTGTCTTGTTGAATTGCTGTGGTCATGTTTGCACTACAAAAGAAAGGTCCTTCAACCGATGGACCACATTATAGTGTAGCGTCTGCTATAAAGTGTTTAAACAAACATTACCTTTGCATGTGTTTTACGTGTTACATTTAAGTTACCCTTACATCTGTCTCTACTTTTATGTGTTACATTATGTTACATTACGTGGCTGTTATAGTTTGTAAAACACGTGTCGAAATACGCTTTTTAGACCCACACCTACTTCGGCGATATTCGATCCTATTCACTGAGCTCGCCATACACAGACTGAAACTTTCGGCTAATCTTTAACATTACGCAGTAGAAATATTGTATATGTTAATATGCAAGATTAGGAGTAGTGTAATGCATAAGAGGAGGATATTTTATAAGCCACATTCAAATTCCAAGCATATATCTTTTCAAAGTACCGCCTTAGTTTCGGTTTGCGCTTTGCTATATTCCATGGGCTGCACTTGAACTTAGCCCACACTATATCTTCATGAATGCCTTGACCTATGACCTATGATAAACAGACTAGACATACAGCTTACAGTGGCTCGATCCCTTCCAGCTCCTGAATAAATCCATCAATACCCAAAACATTAAAAGCTATTAAAATAAAAATCATCCAGCAGGACATGATTGTAATCGTAATCGTAATAGTAAACTCGATATCTCTACAGCGTCCAAAGAAAGCTAAGTCGCGGAAGCGTGATTATTCACAGGCACTAATTTTGTAAGTTAAGAAGAGTGTTCATTATGGCTGGTTTGGATATACACGCATACACGTGCCTGCAAGTTTTTCCGTGGTTGGTCCATCTCTCTGAATAAGTTGCCCAGCAACCGGCGACATCAACTTCTCGGGTTTTCTCGGCCTCTTTTCCGTAACCGCTTGAAAATCATTCTCTTCGATTATGGTTTTGAGTTGTAAGGATGGGCCGCCTCTGATGAGTTTGCTTTGAAGTTGCGCTATATTAATATGCAGTTACAATTACAATTACATGCTTGATGCATACATACACATACAGTACATACATACACATAAACATACATGCATGCATACACACATACATAGATACATGCATAAATACATGCATACATTCATACATGCATACTTACATACTGTACATACATACTTACATACATACACACATACATACACACACAAGCATACATACATACACACATACATACATGCATACACACAAACATACATACATGCATGCATGCATACACACATACATACATACATATACACAAACATACATACATAAATAAATAAATACATGCATACATACATACTGTACATACACAGAAATGCCTGACTGGTGATGCGGTTGCCAGCTACTACGTACATGCATACGTTGTCTGGTTGCAGCGCAGTGTGGCCTCGTGTGGCCTGTGTCGGTGGGTACGATAGCAGTGGCCCACCAATGCCGCACGAACGACGACTGTGACAGGAGTCTCGGCCAGTCGTGCTATTGGCTGTACGATGGGTGCCAGATGGGCCAGTGCATGTGCGACCCTAAGAGGCATCGCCAGGAACCGTCCGGACACTGCACTCTGCGTAAGAACCTTCCTTCGCCACCCCACGTCGTTTTATCATTGTCATCGTCGTCTTCATCATCATCTTCATTGTCACCATCATAATTTTGCCGTCGTATTCATCGTAACTGCCATCATCATCGTGATCATCATCATCATCGGCAGCAGCAGCAGTGTCAGCATCAGCATCAGCATCATCGTCATCGTCATCGTTGTCGTCGTCATCGCTATCATCATCATCTACGTCGTCATTGTCATTGTATCGTTGTCGTTACCATCATCGTGATGGTCTGAAGAGAGGCTTTAGTGTATTGTTAAATCCGACGACGGGCTTGAGAGCATCGAAAGAATGACCGAGTGATCAAAAGACAGAACCGTGACATAAGTAGACAGATGCTTAATATTAATTTCCAAGGTAATGTGATCGGGGAAACAGACCGATTCTAAATAGTCTGCAGTTCACAATGCAAGATGAGGGAAGTCTGTAGTACACGAAGGCCCAGGTGGCTCGTGATATATGTATGTATGTTTGTGTTTGGAGCCAAAGGACATATTTGGAAAACATGTAAATGCAGAATAAATCGTTAAACCGTTTCAGAATGCAAGGAAACCGAAACTAGCCATGCTAATTTATTTCTGATTTACACGAGAAACCTTCCTAGAAAATGTGAAATAGTAGAACGCCAAGAACAGATCGTGAGACGATAACTAAAACAACTGAAAGTGGAAAACTACAGATGATGACTGACAAGGTAGAAGAATACGCTGAAGGTCAAAGGTCTGCCTGAAGGCCAGTGTCTCTTCATCTTTTCGGCTGACACACTCTGCCAATCAGTGATTTAGTCCTGGAAAACTCGAAAGCTTCCTATCCTGCGTTTCCATTCCAGACTGTTTTGCTTCATGAGTTAATGCAATTCATGTTATTTTCAGTTAACTGATTTAACAGATTTCCACAGAAATAATACATAGGTAATATTTATTTAGCGCTGTTGTGGGATCGGTAGCTTAGAAAGACGTCTACGAGCTACGTGCCACGAATGACAAAGGTTCATGCTCCTTTAGTAACACCGGCTATTGGCCCATAATTATAGGGACTTAATGGCCCGCGTAAAGCTTAACATCAGCGCTGCCTCTCAGCTAAAGCTGCTAGATACTCGTTAGACGCTTTTGAATTCCGCTCCAATGCCGAATAGGCGCTGGAAACACCAAAATAACGATGGAGGATATTGCGGGGAAACGGAATGGCGGCCGGAGATAATGCGGTTTATAATTGCACAGCAGAGGTGAATGCATAGATCAGGGGCCAGGCAGTCTCTGAGCAGCCGAGGCATGATTTTAGGCGATAACGCTTGCCATAAAAGAAAGATAAGCCGCTGTTTTTAACGTCTTAGTTCAACCAGAAGCACATTATCCATGAATATCATTGCATATATATATATATATATATATATATATATATATATATATATATATATATATATATATATATATATATATATATATATATATATATATATATATATATATATATATATATATATATATATATATATATATATATATATATATATATATATATATATATATATATAAATATACAAGCATGTATGTATACATATAAATACATTTATATGTATATATATGATGCCCGTTTATTTTTAGAAATCGACATACCAAAGGTGCTCTTTTATTTGTGGTCATTATTTGAGTAGATGTAAAATGGGGGTTTTGCCTCAACCTGACCAAAACCAGTGTGTAACCTAGGGTTGTAGTTGTTCGCAGCCACGACGCTGGAGGGGGCTGATGCTCCGTCCATATTTGAACATTTAGAAGCAAAAACTGTCAACTTCTGCTTTCGCGGACAAAAATTTTCAATGACAGATTCGTAGTGAACTATCACAACAGGTCAGCAGAGTTATGTTTAACAGAGCGCTCTATGGCACCCCGATAGAGCCAAAAATGACGGTATTAAATGCTTAAGTTACGCGTACTAACGCGTTCAAGTGACAGAGCAGCTTAGGGTCGGACTTCACTGGCGTTAGACCAGTTAGGATCGCCTATTAGAGGCAGACAGCGTCAACATGCGTCGAACATTCGCTTGCGCTTGGATTGAGGTGAGTGGAAGGGATTTCTGTGGCAAGTGCTGCATAGGTAATTACTTTCAAGTCCATCTCCAAAACCAAGACACGGCTGGCCAACTCCGAAGCCCCGTCATAGGTGTGACAAGGGCATCCAGATCGACCTTCCTATTTGTGAAGACTGTGGTGTTGGATCGTTACATGCTAAGCCCTCCAGGCAAGAGAAGGTTCCCAGACAACAGTTTAAGGCGGTGATGGAGGTAGCTGGTACAGGTTGAAATATCCATTTAGATATAGCCTGCGCAAGAGAATTGCTATTTCTTGCGGGATTGGGCCTCGGCGCTAGAAGGGGCTGCTAGGAAGGAGGGGCATCGTTCCAGTCTTCGTTCGACGACTTCGTCTGGCCCCTAAAGAGCGCAGGATCGTGGTCTTTGACGAGGAGCTTTTGTTCTTTGTCGAGAAACCGATTGGAAGATAGTTGAACTAAAGACGGCGCGGCGGCGCTGATTCCTTCTACATCACGCAGAACGACCTTCGAATCTCAAGCATCCAATCAAGGACAACGCGAATCTCATCGTCCCCTTCAACCAAACCAGCAAGAACCTGAGGGCCGTGCACAACACATTCGTCGGCGATGACGAGCTTTTTCAACGAATTCAGAAAGGTTTTTGGCGAGTGCGTAGCCTAGCCGTTTGGATTCGCGATCATCGACCTCGCGTCGAAGTCTTACAATGGAAAGTACAGTACCACCATCGACCACTTTTATACGTCCTACGCATCTGAAGCGTAGCCGGCGGTACATCAGGGAACAGGTGGAAGAAAGTTTTGACCAAAGATTAGT
Source organism: Norana najaformis (assembly GCA_964023275.1). Taxonomy (NCBI): domain Eukaryota; kingdom Metazoa; phylum Annelida; class Clitellata; order Crassiclitellata; family Hormogastridae; genus Norana; species Norana najaformis. The sequence goes on along the minus strand of OZ029915.1, from coordinate 37,746,186 downwards.
GCGAAACGTTGACCCACGACTAGCTGGCCTGCAGGAGCCAGCTTCGGCAGCGTTTCTAGGAAGACAAGCTTGGCGAGGTGGAGCTTGTAGCAGCAGCGACAGCTGAGAGACGGCATACTAATGTGGATGGCAAGGTGAGACCAGATGTGATGTCGTGTTTTGGGAGGCCTTAGAGTGTTAGTCTATTATCATGGGGATAAGAGTGGGGGGCTGGAAGGCACACGAGCGGCTGGGAACAACTGCAACCCTAGGTTTACACCTTGATGTTGGCACGGTTGAAGCAAAACCCCATTTTGCATCTACTATTTTAGGTCGTTCCATGCTCTGCTCTAAAATGAATATCTATTTTCTCTTACAAATATTTCTGCAAAGGACACGTTTTCTATTTCCGTTTGTCTGGCATCTTTCTCGCCTGTCTTTTTCTTTCCTCACGCCTCAACCCATTCCTTTATGACGAACCGTCATTTCTCCATCGTCTCCTTTGTCATTCCAAATAACCCCGCTTCTTTCCCGGCAGCTGCATGGAGGAGTCTCTGTAATTTGAAACGCTGCTGTTGCCTGTGATCTTGCACACGCTGTCGTCTTTCCCCAAGCACCATCAAAGGGTCCGATTAAGTAGGCTAATTCATCGAATGGGCGAGGTGTCTGGACGATTCTATTTGGACGATAAATTGTGCGCAAGATGTATTCGACTATACGTATTGTTCAATATTTAACTAAAATTCAGGTTGAATATCTGGCACATACATCTATTAATAAAATATATATAATATCGTCGACCATATATATATTTTGACAGGACTTTATATATATATGTATGATAAAGGACATATATACAGTCCTCTCAAGTGTTGCCTCGTCAGATATCTATATATCGAATTATCAAACTATTCATAACGAATCTAACTGTATTATCCATAACATAACATACATAACAAGGGGTTTAAGCTTACTGCGATTAAACCAGAACAAGTGAAATTTATTTGAAGGCGTTGTATTCTTATGCCTATGCTTTGCGTGACACTTTTTCTGAAACAATTTTACAAGAACATAACAGGGTTAGATTGAGTGTTAGATGTGTCAGACTGGGCTTGCTATCACACATTATCAGGTTCGCCGGTGCCACACATCGATTGGCGACCTATGTGTATAATTCACTTAACCATAGGCTATAGACCTTCCATACACCATTCCCGAGGGCTAGATGATTCGAGGTCTGTGGGTCTTTAAATCAGCGTCTCTTTCGACCCGGCTGCTGCTGCTGCTGCCGCCGATGTTGAAGCTTCTTGTGGTGGTGTTGATGGCGTGGAAGGTGGTTTCGTTGCGTCGATTAGTTTGTATTCATGGCAGAGAATCGAGTGCTCAGTGTTTTAGTCATGCGCAGAGTGCAAATTGGCTCATTGCCCTCGGACAATGGGCGAACACGAACGAGACCGCTCCAACCATTATCCTCAAAGCTGTCGACTATTCTCCCCTCCTTCTTTCCTTCCCTACCAACTCTTATACCGTACTCTCACACCCTCCCTGTTTATCTGTCTGCTTTCATTCCTCCCTTTTCCTCCCTCCCTCTCTCTTTCTCTCTTTCTCTCTTTCTTCCTCTTTCTCCCTCTTTCTCCCTCTTTCTCCCTCTTTCTCTCCCCTCTCTCTCTCCAATCGTATAATCACCCTTCTCTGTTCCTCTACTTTTCATTTCAGCCTGATCCTACTTTTCTTGCCTTTCCCTCCTCAGTCTCTTCTTCTTATTCTTCATCATCTTCATCTTCGTCTTCTCCTCAGTCGCTTCTACACTAACCCATCCTCGTTTCCTTTCTTCTTGAACTTCTGACTTTCTTTCCTTTAATCTTCTCCTAATGTTCCCCTATATTCCTCTTCCACTCTGTTTTTTCCCTTCTTCTGCTCCTCTTCATCTTCTTTCGCCTCTAATTACTTCTAAGCCATCTGTAATTGTTCTTCTTGAAGAACCTTTAACTTCTCATCCGCTTCTTCCTTCTTCCACTGTTACTTTCCTCCAGTATTCAACTTAATTTCTATTTCTCTTCCATTTCGTAACCATCACCTCATCCTCCTATGCCTCCCTCCACCTCTGGGGCCGTCTCTCCCTCACTCCCTCTCTTCCTCGTTGCTCTCGTCATCACAGGCCTCGCCAACATCGCTGCTTCACACCTCCACATCGACGCACGGAAACGTGGGAAGACCGAATGAGCTGGATACGACCCCCGCCACCGCTGGCACCAAGCATTGCTCACCGACGCCACCATCAGCTCCTGCTGCTTCCGCCGGCTGGTCGGTCGATGGCAGCCACTGGTGATGGCGTGGTGTGATTTCGCCTGTTAAATTAAAAGCCCATCCGGTCGGAGCCTCGACTGGGCGCCTTGAAATATGGCGTCGACCCGTTAGATGTGACGTCGTTTCGGAAAATGCGCCGATTTCGGAAAGTGTTGACGGATTGGTTGTGTGATAGGAATTTGTTGCGTGTTATTCCGGCCTCTGATCATCCACGGCTACACGCCTGCACACCGGCTTCAATCGATATCAAGCCCTTATGATTCACACACAAACACTAATATGCAGCTATATATATATACATGTATATGTTGTATATGTACATGTATATATGTACATGTATATGTTGTATATGTATATGTATGTTAAAGACAGTATATATGAATCATATGTATGTTTAGTGTACACCTTCTGGTATATATAACTGAATATTACCTTACATTGAATGAGCTCTCTTACAAGTATGCGATTTTGTCACATTTAGACCTAAGTTTTTCGTGTTTCGTTATCACGCATGGCTTAACTATTACTGTAAAATGATTTCACTAAGATTTAATAGATTATAAATGTAAATGCGTGACAATTGTTCGCATAAGTTGGTTTGTACGTTTGTGGATTTACAATTGACATAATTGCACCAACGTATGATTGACCATATAAAAGTTTAATCGAAGAGATTCATGGGTGAGAGTGTAGGGTCGTAGGCCTTCGATGAGGTAGAGCCAGCACAGGTAAATACACTTGGTAATTCTTGAGATCCATTGGCTAAACATTGAAACTTAAGAAATATCTTATTCTGATATTCCTAACCCTCAATGACGTATTTACATGACCTACTTGAACCAAAATAATAGTTTAATAATTATTATTATTAATACTGTTGTTATTGTTATCTAACTTTCTAATATTGATAACAGCATTGATAATCATAGGGCCTACTAATAATTGTACTAAAAATGATGATGATAATAATAATAATAATAATAATAATAATAATAATAATAATAATAATAATAATAATAATAATAATAATAATAATAATAATAGTAATAATAATAATGAGAAGCGTTATTCTTGGAAGGCTTATTATTATTATTGTTATTATTATTATCATCATCATCATCATCGTCATTATCATCATCATCATTATTATTATTTTATTGCGATATAACTTTTATTGCACTTGGCAACTCCCGGTGAATGGACCTGGAAGTAATTATTATGTACTCAAGGGTTGTGCTATTGGTAACATCAAGTCGTAGACTGAATTATCTATCGTTCGACCAGTTATTACAGGAGACAATGGACAGAAGCAGTTGGCACAAAATTTTCCGTCGTGCAGCCAATCCTCGGCTCGAGGACGGTTGAAGACAAAACACGACAAGAAAAGCTATTTTACAGGCATTTCTTTTGAATAGGGACACCGGAATATTTTTATAATTTGCAGATTTATTAGTATTTGAGTTCAGTTAAAGGTCTTCCATTTCTTTTCCGATAGTAGCGCACAGAGAAATGAACTAGCGTTTCTGATCGCATATGTATATATATATATATATGTGTCTGTGTGTACATAACATTATGTATACATATAATTATACAGCTTTTATTGTTGTTGTTGCTTTTAACAGTAAAGTACGGAAACGAGCCATGTTCAGGTATAACGGACGTCTGTCAAGAAGGGATGTCGTGTATTGGTGGAATCTGCCGATGTACTATAGGTCATTTGACGCGAGACGGTCAGTACTGTCTGCGTCCGAGCCAGCGCCTTCTTGGTCAGAAGTGTTGGTCATCTTCCTCTGCGTCCAGTTCTTGCCTCCACAAATCAAGTAAGCATGTACTTTGGAAAAAATTAATTCAAAAGCAATCAGGCTGCAAAGTTTCATTTTCCTGACATTTGGTACAAACGGGTGATATTAAAGAAAATTGAAAGTAACTTTTAGACGAGATATTTTCTTATCCTATCCATGAATTTGCAATGTATGAGCATGAGCATGCGCCAAAGAAAGTCTTTTCAGGGATTCATTCTGTGATTGACTTTATAGTGTCCAAAACGCCCATCGTACTTTATTAATATTAACATCGTAGTTTATTAATATTAATAAATTATTAATACGCTTCTACCGGTCAGTATAGTGTGACTATTGTCGAAGCAGGGACTGGGTTTAGAGTAGTTTAAAAGGAAAGGAGAATGCACAGAACACGAGAGAGTGACACAGGCCTGGAAGCCAATAGAACAGTCAATCGATCTGTAGACATTCTGATTAGGACTGGACATATCGGTTTTTCAATAGTATCGTTTATATAATTCCTTTTGGAGGGCGACAATCGATTAGTTCTTCAATAAAACTAACAACGAAAATGGCCACAAATAAATGCTTAGTTCTGAGCGGAAAGTTTGTGTGAAATCGTGATAAGTATTCCACGTTACCGCACGTCGTTGCGTGCTCATCGTGCCTTCTCCTGCTTTGGTCCATCGTTCTGGAACAGTCTCCCTTTAAATATTCGTACTTATCCACTTAGTTTAACTCAGTGTTCATTCTCTGCTAACTTGAAAACGCACTTATTTAGATCGGTAGGATAGCCGTGTCATCAGCGCTTTTGAGAGGTACTTGAAGAGCGCTATATAAGTGCTTGTTAAATTACATTACATTACAAGTAATATGTTTCAAACTGTCATGTTATTATGTCAGTGTGTGAGACTGTTCGCAATATTTAAGATTACACGCTTAGAATTACTTCGGTATTTAGAAAGATTGGTTGTTCACCCGCAGAGCCAGCACTTGCAGAGAGGAACAAAATATGCACAACAGGAGGTCTAAAAATACGAGGTACCAACGACCCCTTATGAGCAACACAGAGGGAGAGCCCGAGAATTGAAGTCATGCTGCTGGTTTAAGAAAATATACATAAGGCAGAGAACTCGTGGTAATGGGACTTTTAAAGGGAATAAAAGCAGCTTCTTGAGAATTGAGCTGATTTAATTTATAAATCATTAAGTTTACGCAGGTGTGCTTACTAAGTTATTTCCATATGAACGTCGATGCTTCTTCGCTGAATCAAATTGAAAAGAAACTTCCGTGCAGGTATTTTTTCAATTCCTGACTTTCAAAGTCTAAACATAACCGCGCTTTCTACGTTCAAGTGCTGCAGGATGTAAGCAAGTATAGTCACGTGATGCACTTGCATTCAGATACCATTCTGCAGGTTTGAATTAAAGGCAGAGAAGGGGCAAAGGATTGATCATGGAATAATTCATGCACCGGAACATGGAACTATTTGCTGATAAAGAAGCGGAACTGCTGCATTCCGAATCGTTGATGGATTTCTTTGAGGTTTGTTTGACTGAAATATTTCAGTGGATTTAGATGCAAAGTGTCACCGGTATAGATGGCATGTCTGAATTGCTGAAGTAAGCTGGAGTGTAGACCGACCCTATTACAGTCAGGAAAGTCGCCACGAATCTCACAAAGCAAGTGGGCAGAGTGCATACGTGTATTGTATGGGTGTAACGCAAAAGTGGCTCCCCCTGGAGGACTATGGTAGATACCGAGGTCGACCGAAATCATATCAACAGAGATGATCAACCTTCTGCGAAAAAGCATTTTCAACTCCGGCATATTGGTTACCATAATATTATAGATAAAATTAGTGTACAATCAAATGAACGCAGTATAGCGGCAGAAAGGCCTATGCCGATACAGAGAAAATGAAGACGCTAACACTGTAAACTCAAAATTAATTAAAGAATAGGTTGATTGTTACTCAGTTCTGTGACTTGTGTCATATATTTATCTTGTCGCAGTGATGATGACAATGGACACCAGAGCATCTTTGGTCTTTTATATATTACGTGGCATAATTACACCGATTCAAGAAAACCTCGTAGCATGTAAATGTAAATGTATACATGGTTTTATATAGTCACCCTATTGCCTCGAACCTGCTCATTTTGCAATGAATTTATCGGGTGGGAACCGCTACCCGTTTGAATGGGCGCCACGCCATTTAAAATCCTCGTGTGCAAAACCGTATGTATCCAAAGACTTATATAGCGCGTTTTAAGTATCTTACAAAGGCGCTGCAGCATGACTAACATTCTAAGAAGTTGCATTTTATGCCGTGTCTTTACAGGCCAAAGCGCAACATCTTATCATTAAGTCGCATACATTAATTATGTGGAGGACAGGCCACCGGCTTATAGATAGGTTTTCTATATATTAATAAGTTTAAATAATAATCGAATTGTATCATAGTTTTATATTTAAGTTGCTTGTTCGTTTTAGCTCGTTTCTTATATTTTTCATGCATACAAATCTCTGTTTGGTCTTGTCCATATTTTGAAATATTCAATCTATTTTCATTGGCCTTTGGGATGACTTGATTGAAATGTCTTTCTTTCGTCTCGACTATATATATCTTTGCCCTCAGTTTGATTGCAGTAAGCTTTTCCTTGATATTGGAGTTTCTTTGGCTGTAGAATTTTCTGACGTCGCTAAATTATTAAGAGATCAGTCGTTCATAGACCTATGGACTGCATATGAACACATTCCCTGTATATATTCACACTACTTATACTCCAGGACTGATTTCGGAAGCAAATGCAGCGCCTGTTTTGTCTCACGGGGAAATTCTGTTCACCCAACCACCATTTTACGACGAAGAGAAGCAGGCCAGCTACACAAGCGCTTTACTACACACACACACACACACACACACACACACACACACACACACACACACACACACACACACACACACACACACACACACAAACATCTTATTAGAAGACCTGGCCCACTTCGCTACATCCGCCCGTTTGTTTAATATCCGTTAAAACAACGGATGCTAAACAGTGAACACAAGTGTTATACTTTAATGTTAACACTTAGGAGGTTTATGTTTATAAACCATAAACCAAGTAGTGCCTAGAGTAACTCATACACAAGTATATATACTGTATATCGCCTTATTTCTATTGCGCCCGTTTAACTTTCAGTGTCCACTGACTTACGGCTCAGTACATGTGCATGATACTCGCTTCGCCTTAAACTTACAAATAATATTTTCTATTGCATATAAATGGTAGGCGTCTTGGCCTTCAAACAATCGTTTGTTGTTAGTTCGAACTTTGACGCATGAGCGAAGTGTCGCCGCGCGATGCACATCACAGTGTCGGAGATGATTCAAATAAAGGAGGCTTCGGCTGGTTGAACACATCGCGCGTCGCGAAGATGCTTAGGACCATGCCATGGCCTTGCGAACAATGATTTCCGGCCCTCAGAGTGGACAGAAGAGACCCATCGGATGCCCTCGCCACACACAGACAAGAACAGTGAAAGCTGACCATCAGCGCCCACTGAACTTCGGGTTACATACGGTCCGAAGTCGAGCACAGAATAGAGATGGCTGGCTACAAGTTATGGAAACGGCAACGCTCTATACACAGTAGCATGCCACAGATGATGATGATGATGATGATGATGATGAAAGTGTCTGGCTGCAGTCTGGGCATATAATGAGAGAAGAAGCGTTCTGCCACCGCTATATATAGGCTACTTGCTTACTACAGACAGCAGAGGCTGCAGAATGCGTGAAAACAGGTTGCCGTCTGCAGACGACTTTCGCTCGGTGGCCAGTGGTCGCAGATGCGGCCATCAAACAACATAGTCGCCGCAAATTGCGCGGAAGTGAAGAGGAAAGATGGTCTATAAATAGAATTAGTGGGTCTGCGTCGTCTCTAATACAACGAATTATGCCCTGTTTACTTGTACGTTCCGCAGCCTTTGCGCACCTGGCCTATACGAATGCGTATGGAGTACATGTAAATTGGCCTATACGAATGCGTATGGAGTAAATTGGCTCTCGTTATAGGGCTATATAAATTGTCTTTTTCGCGCGCGGGCACCGACTCCGCATGGTTTATGTTCATGGGTGTGTGGTGCACGTAAACACGTGGTGGGCTTTCGTGAATGTCGGTGCACACCTGTATCTGCGTTGATTGACGAAACAGAACGGGTAGAATAGAGGCGAGCAAGAGCCGGCTGAAATAGGAAGGCGTGACCAGATGCATACTGATGGCAGGCAGCATGATACAGGCCCTATGCAGTTTACATGATGAGGATTCGTACAGCGTTGATGGAAGGCAGCAATATTATGGAACCTAGGAAAACAGAAGGGTTGTATTATATAAATCTAAGTGTTTCTCCAGGCGGTTAAGGGACGCGATCTATGGAATATGCTATATCAACTGGGGTTTCCAACAGTCGTATTGTATTATACTGTATTGGTCAGTTTATATAGCGCATCTTACAAAACACACTACTCAGAGCTGCTCATATTTTCGTAGTCAAAGATTTATTCAGACATGGAGTAGATGGCTAGGGTTTGAAGGGATGCGCATAATTTAAAGGAGTCTGCTGACTGCTGCCTTCGATTATATTAATGTTAGATTCGCTTAGGTAAGATTATGTCTACACGAGGTAAGATTAGGTAAGGTATCTACCTTACTCATCCGCTTGGTTATTATGTGGGATGACTGTCCCGAGGGTTGCTGATGCAGGTTTGGATGAGAACGAGAGCATGATCCGTCGAGGAATGGCAGCTTCTGAAGCTGCTGCTGGTGCTGATGGTGCATTAATCCCATCCTGAGGGAGAAGGTTTCGGCTGCGGAAGGGATCAGCGGCATTAATTGATGCTCTAGAGCAGCAGCCGATACCTGGTCAGCCGCCGGATGAAAGCATCTCTTTAAGAAGAAGAAAAACATGATGAAAATAATGGCAGTGCTCATCTAATTACATTAACGGTTATTATCTGCAGGTCGCTGCATTCAACCATAATAACGCAGGCAGGGAATATTACAAAAATTCCTATGGCATTTACACCAGGTATCGAGGAAGTCATTATCGGCAGCCGTTATTATTAATAAAATTACTACTGTGATTAATACTCCCAACCTTGCCACTACTGTAGAATTGCTCCAGGAGTGTTATTTCCACCACACAACTCTTCGATAAGCCCTTAACGATGACTATGATGTTCTACAGTTATAAAACTGTTCGAACTGATGATATCAACACGAATCAGAACTCTCCATAACTCTGGCAATATAGCAGTAACGTCATACCGAAAACCCAAACCTATATAATTATGATACTACAACATAGATATCACAACAGAAACTAAAACATAGATACTAGAGCGACTGAAAGTAAAATAAAATCTTGCGAACAAGTAGTATACTAATAGTACTGCAGTACTAATGGTACCGCTATTATTAAGCGTTTTATTATTTTTCAAGATTATTATTATTATTATTATTATTATTTTACGTGTGTGTTTTCTCAGCTGTTGTTGCTGATGTTATTGGTGGTGTTTTTGACGATGCTGTCGTTACTGTAACTTACTTCTATTATTTAGACTATTGATCAATCCTTAAAATCTATTAAAACGGCGCTATAGAAGTCACAAGATCAGTCTGCTGTTGTCTGTCATCTTGGTTATGTTTGCTATAAACATGGCTTATGCTAGTTGTAAATGACCTCTTCAGATATGACAGATATTCAACTGCGTATGACTACAAGATAGGCCTATATGACTGTGATGTATATGTATATACGTAGGGCCTATATGTATGACTATAGATATATAATTATATCTGCAGATATCCATGTCTACATATATATATATATATATATATATAATTATATCTATGCGCAGGTACCGGATACACGAGGTACGACGTCCGTTGTTCGGCCAAAGGCGAATGCGAATGTGCCGATGGCTACAAAGCCGATGGCCTCACATGTCGACGATGTATGTAGATTAAACTTGAAGCCATAGCCTACATGTAGTCTAAATGCACGTGACGTATTTGGCCTAGAGTTAGTCGACTACCTCTTCACGGCATCTCCCTCCTGTTCCATTCCCTACTGTTCCCTCACCCAACCCCGATCAACCACTCTAGCTCTTATTTGTGATAAGGTTTATCCCGTGTTTATTAAACAATGACGACAAAGATGTTGATAACGCATTAACTGTACTGATGTAGAATTAAATAATGCATACAACATTCTTTTTACAAACAAAGGTGTATTTCATTGTAAAGTTAGAAATGAATGGATGGATGGATGGAACGAATGAACCATGAACCAACGAGTGAATGCAGTGCTTTTTTCAGATGGAACGCTCCGGAACGGCGTTCCGGCACCTTTTTTCGGCTAATAAAAATAATTTAGTTTTTAATAAAAGTATTGTGTTACTAAGTTATTTTAATTATGTAATATAATATAACTTATTTCAATTAAATTTCAGTGTTTACAACTTTACACTGTTTTGATAAAATAATGAAATTTTAGCACAAAATTCCATAATTATTCAGTTCCGTAACATTTTTTTCTAGAAAAAAGCACTGAGTGAATGAATGAATAAACTGATAAGCAGATCTGTTGTTTGTGTAATTCAAGGGAACATGAAGGAGTTCGGATGTACGAGTACGTTTCACTGTCAGGGTGGCGCCATCTGTTTCGAAGGTCAATGTGTCTGTCCGGCAGGATACGCCGCAGTCGCCGGAAACTCAAAGTGCGCCAAACGAGGAGGTTAGTAGTTAAGCACGAGCTAAGCCTCAAAACATATATTTCCGGTATTAATTCATACAATTTGCAACTAATTTATGTTGTTTTAGTTTGGTTTTTATTTGGCATTTGTTTCATGACGTCATTACGTATTTTGAAGAAATTTTAAGAATCTGTGTAGGTATTTTTTTCTTGTGATGCAGTTCGGCTCAGAATTAACACTGTGTAAATATCTCTTTTGCCCAATGCGGAAATTTGAAATGTCGGCCTCTCATAAATTCTCCCCAGCTTTTTGTTAATCTATATAAACCAAAACGCGCTATATTTGTACTATCATATTTACGTGTATTTATCTATTTTTATTCTTTATTGTATACTCTGCTAGTACAAACTAATGATACGCACAGGTTATTTAATATAAATTTATATAGACCTGCCTAAATATCTGTCTAAATAATAAGAAAAGTGGCGAAGGTAGGCGTGTCTCTGTGAGTGAATTATGAAGTTGTTTGGAACTTTCCAGAGGTTATAAGAAAACAATTCGTTTTTATTTGGCAAAAGTCAACAAACGCATAAATAATCTCAAGCGACATTCCTGTTTGGTCTAAAACTGGACTTGGGGTGATATTTAAAAGTGGAGAAATGGAGAAATCTCTTGCTTTGTCTCGTCTCTTGACCTGTACGTCTGTCTTTCCGTTGTCTGTCGTTCGCGTGTTAGTCGTCTCATCCCATGACATCCTACATTCCAGAACAGGCAGCAGGGATGATCGTTCGACAGCTATATCCTGCCGATGGTCGCGCCCTCTGGCAGCCAACTCCCCTGGGATAGCAAGGGACTGTGAAATTGGGTTATAACGGCGTCGAATAAACGAGCTTTGGCCCATAAGCTAACAGCTAAATTCTGGTTAGCGCATCCCGGTGCAACGTTAATGCTTTCGTTTATGGCTTTCGAATGGCGCATACACTACTAAGCGCAGTCAACATCCGCAGAATAATGTTCGCATTAAGATCTGCTTTAATGTTCCGTGGGTAGAATGCTCGCCGATCCAGCACTTACATACTCACCTAATGCAACCTGAATACACTCCAAGACGCGAACAGCGAGGACAAAGGAAGTAAAGAGTTTCCGGTGGCTCAAATACAACCAACGAACGACGCCATTTTTCATACGTCATCTTTGATGCGTTCGCTATTCTGTCGACGATTCATTTCCGGTCGAATGGTAAACGAAGTTTCCAGTGGTCTGGCATCGGTGCAGAAAGGAAGTGTCTAGCAGTGCGGTGGCATCCGGCGGATGATAGATAGTCTGCTGTCCAAACAGATCCTCGTCCTATCGACGGGCGGACAGACGTCCTTCCGTGCGCTCTCGGAATCTTCTTCCCTCTTGCTGGCAATTTGTAAGGATTATCCATCAGCCCTGCTCAGAATGCCGGATTATTACAGACCTGTCGTCGACTTTGATGCAGTGGGATTACATCTGCCCGACTGAGTTATTTGATAGGACATCAGCGGAAGTGTTCGACCGTAACGTGGGATCATTTCTCTCCCGCCGTCTCACCCTCACCGCCGCCTCCCACTCACCCACCCACCCACCGTCGCCGGCTTAAATACGGGTCGTTGTCGACTCGACTGTCGCCGATTTATTGCTTATGAAGCAGCGACGCATCGCAACCGATGGATGGCACCGGCGCCGCAGTTTCTCATTTAAACGCCACAATGCGTTACGGTAAATACTCTGATTTTACACGGCAGTAGGCACGCCAGTTGCTGAGGATGCGGATGCTGATGATGGTGGTGATGATGCTCGGCGGGAGTTTATCGCAGGAGACTATGGATGCTGGACGATGATGGTGAGCACAGCTGCTGCTGCTGGTCACGCTGGCCATCTTTCTATACATCATCGAGGTGATGATACAGCCACATATTTGCCGCTGTTATTTCCTCTAATACGCGCTCGCTTGGCCTCTGTATTGCGCCCGATAATCGAAGCCGCCTACAAACGCATACATGCACACATATACACATACAGGCAAGCATGCAGACACGCATGAACACACGCATAAGGACTCATATTACTCGAGCGTCCAAGGAAGGCTTACGTTTAGACACGCATGAGCGAACCGTTGGTGAAAATCCCCGGCAACGACGTCGCTTCTTCTTATATATGGTCTGTTTTTCCGTTCCGTAATTCATCCGAAGCACGTGACGTTTATTGCGAAATGTAATTTTATCACTTCTGCGTATTATAAATAGGGCAACACTTCTGCTTCGATTACAGTCCGACCGAGGAAATTTATTAGCCGTATTGGCCCATGCTTATAGCACCCACTACACATAACTTATCGTTATCGCTGAAGGCTAATTCTCTCAGCATCTCTCTCTCTTTCTTTCTTTCTTTCCTTCCCTCTGGCGTGCTCAGTGTTTCGCAGATCGTCTTTTGCACCAGTCAATTATCATGCGTCGTTACTATATCAACCATACTATTAGAACGTGACATTACATTTCGGACTGGATAATTATGATTATCGGCTGCTTCGACCAACTATTTACAGCACAGATAAATAAAACGAATAAACGAATAAACGGCAAAACTCATTTCTGACATTTAGGCTGACGAACGTTTCTGGCTTAGGCCTACGTGACTACTTCACTTCATGACATGGAAAACGAATCAAAACAAAAGCCGAAGTCACAATGCAGATGAATAAGCACAGTTAGCCTACAGCAGCCCTTCTTGCAATCAAAACTTTATTCATCGGTTCTTAGAATTGGGCTATATGAATCCCCAAAGACACGAATGTCTCTCAGCTCCCTAAATGGAGCTGAACTGAGAAAGACAAAGCTAAAACTACGGGCTCACTGTTCAGAGTACCCAAAGAGAAAAGTCGCAACGTCAGAATGCCACCCATGCTGATTTATAAATCTTTACAAGTTATTGTTGAAGTGTTTTAGGAGACTTTGTGAATTTAACGTGTAGGCTAATTGATAAGCTCATTCTTTTGCGGGTTTTCTCTAAAACCAGCTCAGCTTTATATGCGTTTGTGAGGGTTTAAGAAGGGGCATATGTCAAAAACCTATCATGACCCCTAAGTGTCACTCCCACAAACCCATCTCCTTTAGTTCTGTTATTCAGATGGAAACGGCTGGGATGCTTGGCTGCAAGAGGTCACCGAATGTCGATATTTGCACGAGATCCATGCACTTGTTCCTCCACTAGTCATTTGGACGGCAACTGTATCGCTGAATTTATAGGGCATGCACGTATAGGCCTACCATAAACCTATTATACAATCAAATCTAGTTCACATGCAGAATCTGATAGCAGTGCAGTCTTTAATTGCCCCACCAGAAGTTTAAAAATATTACAGCCATTTATGCACAACGAAAGTTTTCCTCAGTTAAAACAGTACATATTATGGTGATGCAATTAGCGGCAATTCAAACAAAACGCTGTGATGAAACGCAAACCTCTGTCTCTGTAACCTTCTTAAAGGAGGGATACAGTTTAATACTATAGATTTATGTGAGCCTATTTTTTCGCAACTATTTCACTTTATTATATAATGGAACGATGCGACCTGTCGGAATGGGCGAATCTACAGAGTCCCCTAACCTGTCAGTCATAAACCTGTATCAGTAGAGGCGCTATGTGAACAGGCCTCTCTTTAACCAGTAGTTCGATTCGCCTGCGTTCTTCTCGGTCATCTGTGTCTTAAGATCGATCTCCTTCCATCTGTGATAAATTTCCTTTTCGGATGCGCTTTTGTAATGAAGCGAACCGAGGATATAAACCGCAGTTCATCAAGTGCAAGCATGTGACATGCGTCGGTCAAGCGACTGAAGAGGCGTCTCTTGAGGCATAGGGGGTCCACATACACGTGACTGGGACGATCGTCTCTGCAATGCATGCAACTGCTTTATTTAGCATCGCAAAATGCAGATCTGCCATGAAGTTCCACAGGCGCAATCTTTTAAGGCCACAAGAATCGCTGGCAAAATTTCTGACCTCTTCCATCAATTTGTCCTCCCTGATCTTTTCACAGCTTTCATACACTGCAGGGAACGAGTAATTTGTACTAAACTGACCTCAGTGCAGTCCTGACAACAGGAGGCGCTTGACACCGGGACCCCAACTCTCTTCTGGGAGTTGCGTTTGGTGCCTTTAAAAATTATTGATCTTGACACCTTGAGTACATCGTCGATAGAAAAGCAAGCAAGCCGATCAAGCGTCAGATTTCAAAGATCCACTTTTCACTGTCCTTTGCTGTTAACCAAAAGCTGATCGCGTGCGCTGTCAGGCAGTTCGGATTTTCTCTTCGAGATAGACAGTGCTTCGATAATCTAGCGCTTAATGTAAATCTTCCATGTCTCATTTCATAGGCTTCAAACTAAATGTAAATCAGTTCTTTTTCACATTTGCCGAATCAGTTTACTGAAAACTCATCTTCAGTCGTCTCTTTTTCCATCTCTGTCCCTCTGTCCGTGTCTCTCTGCTCATGTCTGTCTCTGTTCCTTTGTTCTGTTATGTCCCTGTCCCTGAATCTCTTTCCCTGTCGATTTTTCTCTGTCTCTTTGCCCGTGTCTCGCGCCTTTGACCTCTCCCCAGAGCTGTCCCTCCTCTCTTCGTATCTATCCCCTCTATACCTTTCCCTATCTCTCCTGTTCCTCTCTCAATTTCTCTCTTTCTTATATCTCGTCATCTTTCCTCTCTCATGCTCTCTCTCTCTCTCTCTCTTTCTGTTGCTCTCTCACTCTCTTTTTCTTGCTCTCTCTTTCTTGCTGTCTTTTTCTCTTGCTCTCCCTTGCTCTCTCTCTCACTCTATCTTGCTCTCTTCTCTTGCTCTCTTTCTTGCTCTCTCTCTCTCTCTCTACCTCTTGCTCTGTATCTGTCTCTTGCTCTCTCTCTCCCTCTCTCCCTCTTCTTTCTTTATCCTCTAATTTTGAAATAGAGTACAAATGAATGTGCTCTTCCAATGCTCAGAATCTTTTGGCATATTGCGCTATTGCAACTATGCCAGTAAATCGACAGTCATGGCCAATCTAAACATTGCCGCACGGTTAAGCCTATCGGCTACATATTCCTGTATAGGTCTACCGTACAGGCCATATAGGCCTGATAAAATTACCTCGTGTACCCGTCTCTATGTAGCCAACATTCTTGGCTGCAATGTGCTGCATGCGTCATTCTGACGTTTTATGACGTATTGAAGCTGAATTATGCTTTATTTGCGCATCCCTTTTTCCACAAAATAGCCTACCCTCTCATAACGAAGTTCCGTGTATAGGCCTATAATATTGGCAAGAATACAATCCAATGCTGGTTTGAATGACTTAAATCATCTTATACGATCTCCTCTAGCGTAATGTTCGGTGATAAATTTTGCGCTGAAAGATGTGACGAGGTGATGAGTCCAGCTCGGATATTATTACCGGTTTCCAAGTGCATTTACTATTCGAAAGCGCACGTACAACGGAGAAAGCCGGGGCCATATTCCGATATTAGACGTGTAGGACTATTGGGCCTACTTTGCCCAGTTTACATTCATCCTTAAAATACCTGAACGAATGGAGTACAAAGTCCTATCACTTACCTACGACACACTCCAATCCTCCCAACCATCCTATCTTCGTCAGTTATTTACAATCCAACTATTCCGTTCAACGTTCAACTAACACTTCTCCACCCTCCCGTCACCTCATCCTTAAAATTTGGAAATCGCTTCATAGCCATAGCTGCTCCATACCGCTGGAATAAACTCCAGCCCGAATTGCAACAATTATCTGACCCATCGCACGAAATCACCAAAACTTCACTCCTTATCATCTCTACCCAGGTCTTTCACTCCAAGATGAAAACACTCTTTTTCCACAAATCGTATCTTTATTCTTCTTCTTCCCCTTTTCTATCTATCCGCTCCAATTCCAAACACTATCAACCGTAGTCGCCTGATTGCCTGCGTGACTCTTGGATCTTGATTTGGAATCGTTTCTAACCCTTCTGCCTAACGATTTTGTTTTTGACTGAGCGCGACTCAGCTTTCTTTTGGTGCTGTATGAATTTCGAGTTTACGATGGGCCCCTCGTGCGTAGGTCGGCACGAAGGTCTGAGTGCAAATAGTGAAGGTTACAGAGAAAGGACCATCACCGTCAGAATTCCATAGAGATATAGGCTGACTATCTTCCAAAGCTTTGGTCTAACTGCTTTGGTCTAGACCTGCAAAACGAGAACTTACACCCCGTTCTGGTGTGTGACAAATATACGTGTGAGGCCGAAAATCTTAAACATGGAAATGGAGGAGAGGCGTGTGACAGAGGGACGATGCCTTGTCCGATATACATATGCCTAAGGCAGAAAGACATAGAGACATGCCACAAGACTCCTCTGCTCCAGGAACTAAGAGATCGACTGGTGTCTCAGACTATTGGTGGCAGTTCCTGAGTTACGAGATGTAGAATGGTGGTGAAGAGAAAGCCAGTTGTCAAGAAGGCACCCAAAGAAGGGCCGATTATTGCCGGTGAAGGAAAGAACTCTGTTCTGAGAACAGGCCATTTACTGGACGTTGCCCATCCGGCGACCGCGGAAGAGGCAGAGTCGGATCCAAGGAGAGAGCTTTACAGTGTTGACTCCTTTAAGAAAGTGGGCAATCCTGAACCTTCTTTGGATAGAACGGATACTTTGAACAGAGATGGTACAATACGGCAATTTGACGTTGAGAGTAGAAGGGTGAGTGAGGCAAATGACTCTGAGCGTAGAAATCGGCTTTAGTCCCACCCCGGACCGCAACAGCCCACAATTATAAGCGCACGTCTCGATCAGTAGAGGCCTACAGACGCCGAAACGCTATTAGGCTAGTTCTCGCAGTTCTTTCATAGGAGAGAAGCAATTACTGGGATTCTTAGGTCAACCAACAGTACTGCTAATTGTAGCCGGCAGAGCTTGACGACGACGACGACAACAGATGACAATAAGTCGACATCCTCCTCAGGCAGATTCTGCTTTTCGTTTATAAACGGCCAAACTGTTTATGCCGCTATGTCAAGTGCACTCTTCTACGAAGTGTTGCTCTCGAACATGACACGATTGTATACAGTACTTCGGAATAACGATAAGCACGGTATCGACTACACTAGCCCTACATGTGTCACGAATATACATTCACACAATTATATAGGCCAACAGTACACATTCGCATAATGTAGTCTATGTAGACATAATATTGTGGATGTATATCCCTTGACTTTAATTTCGGTGCATGCGGGCCACCATTTTAGTTGACCTAATTGTCTTTATTGACCTAATTGGCTTTAGTGACCTAGTTGTATCTAGTGACCTAGTTGTAGTGACCTACTTGTCTTTAGTGGCCTACTTGTGCTTAAGGGGGCTATAAAATGAGTTATAGTCGGAGTAGTGTGCAGTAGTCCAGAGTCGTGTATTCAACGTAGTTGTAGTCGGAACTTCGGTGGTTCGAAGTCGCGGTAAGCAGTAGTTGTAACACAGTAGTTCAAGTCATTATGTAAGTGTTGTTCGTAATAAAAGATTAGGCCTACACGTAATATTTTCATCAATTCAGTCTCTTGAAGGCCCCAAGAGCCTTACCCCGTGGACCGAACAGTTGGCCGGGCGCTGGTAAAGGTCGTCCTGGTAAACGTTATTTCTACCCAGCGCCTTGAGGAGGCCAAGACGAGGAAGAAAAATACCACAATATGGACGCAAAGGATGAGCCGGGAAAAGCTCTAGATATCATTGAATGTTACTGTATTATTAGAAAACCAACATGAGACCAACAGGCCATATGAGCTTCTGAGAATGAGAAACTTAGAATTTACTCCTCGGCCTAAACATGTACCCCTATAAATTCGGAATGCACCGCTGTTATAAATCTAATAGACCGAGCCTTTCCACACAAGATGTTTCTGATTGCTTTCCGTCCGCCAAGTTCTGATAAATTCAATGAGAACTAAGACATTTTATGCCGGTCACTTAAAAAGGTAAAACAGGTAAAGTTAAAGTTCCGATAAATTCAATAACTTCGGATAAAGTTTAGATAAATTCAATAAAAACATTATTCCGCTCGCTTGAAAAGGTAAATCAGGTAAAAGTAATACGCTTATTTACTTGCCTTTCTAGAACTTTACCTGAAGTTTGATCCCGGGGTCGATGTTGAAACATTCGACTGAGGCGTAAGCACGCGTAAAAGCATCTGTTCCCTCGGCTGACTGTCTGTATGTCTGTGACAATCTGTCTTTCTGCCTGCCTGTTTCTCTGCCTGCAATTGCGCCTGCCTATCCCACTGAAAATCTTCGCCCAGAAAGCTCCACCTCCCGAAAAAACTGTCTCGCGCCCTGAGACACCTCTGTAGATGCACACAATGAACAACTCTTCTAGTCATCTGAGCAATGTTTACTAATGGACGAATGTTCCGTTGTTAATGACATTTAACATCGTTAGCGCTGATTGTCTGAATTAGTAGAGAGTATCAGTTAGTGGATGGTGGTAATTAGACGAGGGTTAGAATTAGTGTAGGTTGATAATTCGTGGGTGGTTAGGATTGGTGGGTGATATTTATTTCTGGAAGGTTAGCCGTTGTATGCCATGATAGTTTGTCTGTTTACCAGTCTGATCTCTGTATTCTAGCTCAGGTTTAACACCAGACGCTATGTTGTATGAAGGGTATTCAGTCCAGAGCTGCTATGGCTTACAGACCTATAATGAGGCAGCAGCAGCAACGCCTTTTGTGAGATTTCTGAAGGTAGAATTCTCTGGACGTTGGCCACTTTGACTCGTTGCTAAACATTATAAATTTCATGGTGTATAGGATGTAATAGGATCATTTCATAGGTAAACATAGGCAATTACAAAAGTGGTGAAGGAATATATATTATAAAGATGTCGTTAAACATTGGATACTATTACTTTTAATAGCAGGTAGGTGTCTCGCTTTCAGGCACCGTAAGATCATCTGAGAGGACTCAGTCAAAAGAACCTTGAAGTTCTCTCTTAAGTCTAATTCCCACAGAAGGTGATAATCTTCTTATCGGGGTTTAACTGTCTCCCCCAAAATGTGCTCCATCATTAACACGCAACCATCCCTTTCAGTCAGAAATAAAACCAAAATCTTGCAAGGTAAGTGGCATCTGTTTACTCTCAGACCATGCTTAGGCAGGATAAAACAGGCATACACCCGATATTGAATTTATGCAGCGCAATACAAT
This sequence comes from Norana najaformis, assembly GCA_964023275.1. NCBI lineage: Eukaryota > Metazoa > Annelida > Clitellata > Crassiclitellata > Hormogastridae > Norana > Norana najaformis. The sequence goes on along the minus strand of OZ029915.1, from coordinate 37,726,120 downwards.
TTCAATTACTGCTTTACGATTACGCAAGTGGAAGTACTTGAAAATGGTAGGCCCTACTTGATTAGGCCTACTACTCGAATTCAAGTACCAAGCACTTCATTCCTGCTACTTATATCGGGGGAAATATAACAGTCACTTTTCGATGACACTTTGATCGTTATTTTCGAAGCCTGACCCCAATTTCCAAGGCCAAATGCAGGTCACCATGAATGCCAGCTGAGAACGCCGGATCAATAGCATTATTCATCTTCCTGAAAAAACTTTCTAAGCCATTTCGTCGAGGGCTTATTCCTTTTCGACTCCGAAACCAGACACACACACGAACACACACAAACACACGCGCACACACGAGTCACACGAACAGAACACATTATTACTCAACCGATATCCATATAGTGCCATGTTGTGTATTGTTATAGAGCAGTTCGTTGATGTAAGCACGTTTCTTAAGTCATTATCGGTAATGGGGTGTGTTTCTTTCTTTCTGTCGGATTGCAGCTATTACGGAGCTTCCAAGTGGCGCCATCTGTGATGAGATAAACGAACAGCGCTACTGCGGCCGTTCACTGGTCTGCCATAAATGCCCAGAAGAAGAGGTTTATAAATGCGTTAATTGTAAGTATTGACCTTCAGCTATAGGGTAAACAACAGTGAAAATAACCAGCCTGCTAACATAGTCTATATTCAAGATTATGAAATAGTCATATTGTACGACTTCTGTAGACGTATGATAAGTAGACGTATATATATATATATATATATATATATATATATATATATATATATATATATATATATATATATATATATATATATATATATATATATATATATATATATATATATATATATATATATATATATATATATATATATATATATATATATATATAATATGCGCACTGTAGCAATGCATTGTACTTAAATCTGAAGTGCCAGAACTTTCTCTTAGTCTTTGAAGGGCCTAATCGTGTAAGAGGAGGTTATCGGATCGTTTTCACGATCGTGAATATGAATTTCACCGACGTGTATCGCTGTCTCTGGTTATTATCAGGTATCGGCTATGAATACCTCATCAAATAAAATCGCTGAGTAATGGAACAAGCACCGTGTGTGTTTATGTAATCTCTTATCTATTACGTTTCGACTCTACTTCTTAAACGGTTTACGATTATTGACTATGTATCACTTGAAGCGACCAGCGACTGATGCCTTCCTTGTCCATTATTATAACGGTGCTACAAAAGTATTTATACGAGATAGGCCTACTCGCCCGCCGACAGTAGCATTAGCATCGGCCCCATACTATTCATATGGTAGGCCTACAAAACTGATCAAAATTATATAGCCGGAATTTTCGGATAAGGTTATGTACATCCAATCAGCTGAAACAGTTGGAAGCGAATATTTACACTCTTAGATAATCTATAAAGCATAGGCCTATGTGGATTTTTATCGCAAATGTTCGTGGTTCTTGTAAATTAATGTTCCAGTAGATATGATCAGAAGTTGCCTGATTAGTTCGAATAGGTCCAAGCCCAATATCTGCCCCGTCCATACCTGTCTAACATGACGTAGCATAGTGTAATGTCGAGATTTCTACAGGCTACAGCGCCGAAAGAGAGCTAAGTAAATGTAAAATGTAAATGTATAGGTTTTATATAACGACCGTATGGCCTCGACCCTGCTCACTTTGCAGTGAATTTATCGGGTGAGATCCTTCACCATCGCTGCCCCTTTGAATGGGCGCCACGCCATTTAAGGTCCCCGTGCACGGACCGTATATACTAACCGGAAATTTAAATCTCTGAAATAAGCTGCGTTCGGGACGCGAACCGGGATCCTTATTCACCGGCGCTCTATCAAACAAAATCGATAGGCAGGTAAAGAAGGTCTGCAGGTTCGGTTTCAGGTCTGTGTCACCATATAGGGCTTATTTTCTAAACCAGTTAGTGAGCCTAGTGCTTCCTTTGGAATTGATAGTGATAATGTTTCTCTTGTAGTTCTAATGGTCGGTGACTATAACTATCTTGGGTCCACGTCCTCTGCTTCATACTCGAAATGGCGACTCATACTGTTACCACTGGTTCCTTTCTATATCCATAGGTAATCGACACAACTGCTCCAGGTAATCATTTCACAATTCCTGTTCAAGATCACAGTTAACTAGCTGTCATATAGGCTTATTCATTCTGTGTGTCTGTGCGTGTGTGTGTAATGACCAATTTCCACAGTATCGTCGTCTAAACTGTTGAGCGATATATAGGCTTAATAAGGTATACATTGTTCTGTTGGCAACCGCAGAAGCAGAGCTACAGAAGGTAGAGGATCGTCTTGACCGAACCAGCAGCAACCATGGCCTTTTGATTAATGTGGACAAAACCAAGATCATGGTAACAAATGGTACAACCTGCAACATTGATGTACAAGGCAATCAACTTGAGCAGGTCGACACATTTCCATATCTTGGTGCACTGATAACTGAAGATCCTCAGTGCAGTAAAGAGATTTGGTCGAGAGTGGCAGGACAGTGTGTTGGGGCAGCATTAAAAAATGTATGGAAAAGTCACAGTATATTGCTTGCAACAAAGATAAGACTTCTGAAAGCTCTTGTATCATCAGTGGCACAGTATGGCTATGAGAGCTGGACCATAAAAAAAGATGAAGAGAAAAGAATCAACACATTTGAGATGAAGTGTCTGCAGCAGATTCTTATATTACCGTGGACTGCCAAGAAGACAAACGATTGGGTCTTAGAGAGTGCAGGAGTAGAGAGTAAGCTGCTTGGATTAATCAAAAAGAGGAAGCTGTCATACTTTGGGTATGTGCTGTGAAAGAGTGTAGACTGCTTAGAGAAAGAGGTCATGCAAGGCACAATTCCTGGATCCCGAGCTCGGGGAAGACCCGAGACGACATGGATAGAGAACATCAAGTCGTGGACTGAATTATCGTTTGACCAGTTATTACAACAAAGGAGGGACAGAAGCAAATGGTACAGAATTGTCTGTGGTTCAGCCAACCCTCTGCTCAAGGACGGTTAATGACAAGTTACCTTAATAAATCTTCTGTTCTTAATCCACTCCACAGAAACTACTGCACTCTGTAGGGTTTTATATTTGCTGGGACTTGTCAATGTTCTGTCAGCTTCGTTGACATATTGTAAGAACTACTATTGACACAGTTGACCATGACACAAAGAGCGTGCCACACTTCTTAATTCATTAGGCCTAACCCGAACAGGCCCTTGGGGTAGTAGGCCTACCTCAGAAGTGTCACGGGTTGAGGCAAGTACATTAACCATTCAAATAAACCAAACTGTGCACCTTGAATGGCAAAAGCAAATCATGGATTAGAACCCATTCATGTATGAAGCACTCATAATTACCAAACGATGGCCACTCAACGTGTGAACACAACTTCCAACAAAGTAGTAAGATATGATCTGATGTTTCCTTTCAGGCGAGATTTGATATTCCACAACCACGTCAACATATCAGTGCTACCACCCGTTTCGAAAAGAACGAGCGATGACAGGAGCTAGCAGAGCTACTGCAAGTCACTGAGCTGCTGGATATCACACTCAGTGCACTTCTGGGTGGTTAGAGTTAAAAGAATGGCATCACAGAGTAGTCCAGGAGTTCTGGCAGATAACCATTCTAGGAATGAAGCCAGTCAGCTTTAAAAAGCTGATGCCATTTGCCACATAACTTTACCCTGCAGCTATGAGCAACTGTAAAAGTTATGCATAGGATGTACGACAAAACTTGTATTATTTATTTTGAAATTATTTTGCATACCAATATTTACATTTACGATGGGGATGTTACTTAGAAAATGTCTCTTAAATCTTTTAAGTAATATATTTTTATGTATTATATGATAATGTACAGGATCATGTCAGAAAGACAAAGTGAAGGGCAAGAAAATATTTTGCTAGTCTTAACATTAGCTTCAACATTGAACAAATCATAATCACCACTTTTGAATATTTAAAAACAGACATTAAATTTCTGAAATTCTTTTTGCAATATACCCAGGGTTGCCAACTCTCGGGAATCCAATTCCGTGAGAAAGTTCACTAATCACTATCCCAGCCAAAAAACTAAAAAATTAAAAATTTTAGCAAATGATGTAAAGAAAACAGGAAACAAGAAAACAGGAGATTTCTGTCTTCTGGATAAAGGTCCCTAAAAGACAGGAGGCAAAAGCTACTGTAATTCCTGAAGATTGGAAAAAAGGAGGATTGGCAACCTTAAGTATATCCAATGGGTATTTTTTATACCCGTTTTAAGGACTGAACATTCTTTTCATGTTAGGCTCCATTTCTGATGATAAACTACTAAGGAAGTTTAAATGTAAATAAGAAAATAACGTTTTTGTTTATCTATAATTGTATAGATGAGTATGTCTGCAATATAAATAAGCAGCAGTTTCCTGCATGGATGTAGAGGCTTTATAAGAGTTAAACAAAAGGAAAGCATTCCTTGAACACTTGTAGTGTGTTGTTGGAGGATGATGAACAGTAAACCAAGTAAATTTAACGGAGAGCGTAAATTACCTAATGATTAAACACAGGTAAAATGAACCACAAAATCTCTGTTTGCCTTTTACAAGTAATATACCCTTATGTAAAGCAACTAACAAAAGACAATGCTACACTTGAAAGTCAATTTCATGGTTATCCCACGTCACCACTGAATTACTAGAGGCTCAAGTCTTGACCAAAACTATTTTAGTGTAAGGCTGCATATTAGCTTCTTTGGATGCTGAACAAATGCAGACATCATGAACATTTTCAATCGCTTTTGTACCAGTCATCGAGCCCCACATTTATTTGAACATAAGACATTCTCAACAGTAATGTAAGTATAAAAACAAAATATCTAGTTCAATTTTTTTGTAGTTCAACATCTTGTTCAGGAGGCTGGATGGATGCTGTAATTCCTTGACCTCCAATTGAAGTCTCAAAACATTCAAATCCTAGTCTGTCAAGTTCAAAAGTGACTTTTTGAATTATTTCACTCGGAAAATCTACAAGAAATTAACAATCCGGGCTATAAATACAATCACAAATGCTAACTCACGGAAGAAGCTGAAAATCAGGGGCTAAACTTTCACCTTAACTAGAGGTGTAAAAAGTTGGGTAAAATACTGCCAGGGACTCGAGGCCATTCTGAGCAGGTTCTCAACAAGCCGTCACAATGTCAATGGCTAAGAAATCAATCGTCCATTGGGCCTCAAGCGAGTCATTATATGCACAAAGGCATAGTTAAGCAATCACCTTACCTATGAGGCCACAACATCTTTCAGCCCACCATTACTTCAGGGCACTATTTCCATTAACTCTACATGCTTCTAATTCTACATGCTTCAGTGACTGACAACTCTTAACTGCAATCAATACCTCCCACCCAACAGCTTCACAGGCCACAAGCAACTGTGCATAATTAAGCCATTCTGCTAAAAATAATTATCATTATGCTTCTCTGGCATGGTTTTCGGGTTATTCAATTCACTGCCCAGGTGCCGACCTTCTGGCAGGAACCTGACCTCTGAGTGTGTTTTGACAGGCCTAACCTTAACTCTGATTTATTCCTAATTTAATGCAGCCTCATATGAATTGACAATTTAATTTATAATGCATCCATTAGATTCACAGAATTACTGACTGTTAGGAATAATGGCCATGGCACAGCCACCACCACCTGCACCAGTCAGCTTCGAGTGGAGTCCATGCTGGATTGTAACCCGACAGATTTCATCAAGCGCTGGATGACTTACACCCAAAAACACCAACAGCTGCTGGTTCATGTCAGTCAGGTCCTGGATACAAAAAAGAAGACACTTACAAAATCAAAACGGTAAAAATGCCAGAAATAAAGAATGCACATGAACAGAATACAATCAAACAAATCTCAAACAAAATCAAGATACTGATTTTAAGACATGCAGAAGTCAAATCCAATCACTACAGTTAAATGAAATTCAAGACCTACATTAAAACTGTTTCAAATTTAGATTAGAGATTAGGCTATAAATCCAGCATCAGATATGCAGAGGACATAGTGTTAATTGCTACATCACCGGAGGAACTACAAGATTTGATACAAAGATTAATAAGTGCAGGACGAAAGTATGGATTATCAATTAACAAAGGAAAGACAGTAATGATAAGGTCAACATTTAGGTGGAAGATGGTGTGTTGCAACAGGTGGATAGATTTCAGTACCTGGGAGCCATAATCACTGCAGAAGGAAAATGCGAGGAAGACACAAAGGTGCGACTGGAAATGGCTAAGAATATACTATATAACACGAGGACAGTATGGAAGAACAGAGGAACTTCAACACCAACTAAGCTAGTCTGCTTTGATCTTTAATATGGCCCATAGCAACATGGATCAGAATCACGGACACACAGAAAGACCAAGCAAAGAAGACTGACATCGTCTGAGACGATGTGCTATAGAAGAGTTTTGAGAATACCATGGACAGCCAGGAAGAGAAATGAAGAGGTGCTGCTGGAGGTCAGTGGCCAACAGCTTTGGGGAGCAATAATAACAAGAAAAATTAGGTACTTGAACATATTTGAGAAAGATAAATGTTGAAACTGCCTGGAAAAAGATATAATCAGAGGAGAAACAGAGAGATCAAGGAAGGTAGGAAGATAGGAAGCAGGGCATGGATTGATGATGTAAAGGAATGGATGGGAATGACCTTGGAAAAGGCAGCCCCATGCGATGCAGGAGATGTTTATGGACAGAGATCGTCCATTGTCCGTCAGAGTTCAAAATAACGAACAGGGCACTGATGACGATATAATCCAAACAACCAATACCTTCATTGTTTCATACATCTCCAAGTTGGCAGTATTGTCATAGTCTCCCTGTAAGATTGATTCAAATCGAGTTGTGATACCCTCTATTGAGTCAAGAACTGGTTTAACAATTTCAGGATACTGCAAAGAAAAGGATTGATAAGTTCTTCACAAGCTTTAACTGAAATCATAACTCTCTCCTCCTCCTCCTCCTCCTCCTCTTCTTCTTCACAGATCTGCCCTTAGGCAGATCCAGGAATCCAACACCACTCTGTTCTGTTTCCTCTCCTTAACTTCTTTGTAGCCCTGTTTTCTTCCTTCATCCACCATCCAGTTCAACAGCATATTCCTCGGTCTTCCTGTCTTATTGAATTGTCTTCTTATTGTATTGTGAGGAGAAAAATGAACTGGATTGGTCACATACTACAGCATGGGGAAATTCTCACCTTAGGACAGTGACTGAAGTAAGAATTGAGGGAAAGAAACTTCCAGGAAGACCAAGGAATATGCTGCTGGACTGTTGGGAATCATACTCATCAAATCATAATATTTTTTATCACCATAAGAATTCATCTGCACTTCCATAATGTAATTAAAACTTAATGCAGCTGCAATGAAATGCAATCAACTCTTAATTATGACTAATTGCGACATTGTGTAAATCTACCATATGTGCAAATGACATGACCCAACATGATAATACCTCATCTCATCTAAATAACAAAAAGTACCAGTAACTTATAAAAGCATAAGTGCAACCACGTCTAAGAAACAACTTGACATTCCAAGCAGACCTTGTCATGCTTTTTTCTAACTCCTTCCACCAAAATCTTTGTACTTCGCGGTACCTTCGTGTTGATAAGAAGAATCCTTAAATTTGGCATTCTGCAGACAGAAAACTTCCTTCTAAGATCCAATGCACACAATTTATGCAGTAAAACTATAATATGTCTTTGCCAACATCAAAAATTTTTATGAATATTTAGAATATGCAAGGATTGTGATTTTGGAATGTGGTTTGGCTTAGCAAAATGACCATTGATTGAATAATGCTACAGAAATTTTCAAATTAGGTAAGATTCTGAATTCCATGAAAAACAATTATTTCCTCCAAGTAATTACCATTTTTTCCTGAATATATAAAATTTCAGAATGAAAGCTTAAATCTTCTTATATATTATTATTAACATGAAATGTAAATTAAATAAATGTACAACATAGGTACATTGAAGAAAGAGTGGCTAAGTCAGGCCTGGTGAAATTCTGGTCAACAGGTCAAATTAATATCAATTTGACCCATAGTTGGACTTAACTATAGAATGCCTGCATTAGTAAACTACATTTTCTAGCAGTTAGTGTAATGTGAGACAGTGTAAGAAAAATCTTTACAATGTCTTCAACTGATTCCTGCTAAAGAGAGATAGTTAATTATACTCAGCTCTCTGGAAAAGTATATAGTGCCTTCTAGTTAACATCTCAGAGGCACTTCTCACCAGCTGATATAATTTAATGTGTAGTTCAACAATATCAATAAGTTCATCATGACACATTTCAATATCCTTCATTTCTGACCAGTTAATTGCAAACAGGGGTATTCATCAGCAGCCATTTGGGTGGTCACTGAATGATGTCTGAACATATGAGAAATATCGAACAAATTTCAACTTAAATGCCTAAAAACGTGTATAAAAGAGAGGTATTATATCGGTAAAAAGAACACCTAACACTCAGAACTTAGAGCTGCAAGTAAGGATCAGTACAGAAAGGTTGTACGTTCAATAAGGGTCAACAAGTGGACCAGCAAATACGATGGATGCACTAGCGACAAGACAGTGTCAACTGACAACTCTGATTGGGCTCTATGTGTGTGCAAGATCCTGCCAATGGTGAGTTTTCTAGTTACCTCAGCATTGTTTGCTGATTTATAAACTTAACCAATTTTAGACCACTTCAGCTAGCATTGGCAGTGTTCTGTGAGGAACTTAAAAGGCATTATATCAATTGTCTATGTACATACACACGCTTCTTAGAATAAGAATTTCAAAATATACCGTTGCAAAGGCGTAATTTGGCCTCCTTGGAAGAATAAGGCACCACCTACATGCAGAAATCAAAATGTAATTATACTAAGAACATTTCTCATTCCAGTTAATAATATAAAATTTGATCCACTGGAAAACCACAGAAAGCAATTATTACAGATCTAAAAGATTTAAAATTTTTCCATGAAACTGCACTGATGCACAGCTATAACAAGCCTCATTGTCTTCCACAAACCTCTATTAACAATCTTTTTTTTTAAATTACAAAACAGGCACAGTCAAATGCTTAGCATAAATAAGAATAAAACTAGACAAAGTGAAATAGAAAGGTAAAACAATCAACGTAGAAGCATCATATGATCATAATAATGATCAGTATATCATCATAATTAGACTCTTCTCGTGGGAACCATGTGAACTGAAATTTCTGTAGTATTCAAAGCATCAGCTTTAGTAATCTGTAATGTTGCAGGTTGTCTAGAGATACGTAAAAAGATACTAGCTTTAGGATAAAATACAGCTTTTCTTGCTTCAGTCTCTGAGTTAAGCACAGTCAGCTCAATTCTCATTCCTCCTTCTTTTACTGTCTTTCAGTCTCTTCAGTTTCATTCTGTCGCTGTCCTTCTGCCACTTCAGTTTCATTCCAGACCTTAATTGCTAAGAGAAGCAACAAGATGTCAGCCTCAGGCAGCAATAAAACCAGCAAAAAATCCTCACCCAGAGAAAACAAAACATCCACCAACCGATGGTTAAGAATACCAGCTCAGAAACACTGCCTTGGCAAACCAAACAAGTCATTCAAGCAGGAGACTAAACATGACTAGTAGAGAGACTGGCAACAAAACAGTCTGCACAGGTCTAACAACCAAAAATCCAGTCTGAGCAATAGTTAAACACAGCACCTTTACACAAGGTCAGCTTTCCAGCTAAAACGCACATAAGGCATACTATGTACAATAACTCAACCCACTCGGTCCTATCCTACATGATATATGTAACGATTAAAAAATTTACTTTAAATATGACAAAACCAAACAAGTGTTTTACCGTAAGTACTGACTGAATTATCAATGCCTGAAGGGCGACCATGAATTATCTTCTCAGCCATGAATGCCCAACCGTTGATCAGCTGAAGATCATCCTGCGACCAACTCTCTTTGGAGCTGCTATTCAGCTGGGAGATGGTTCCAGTGTAAAGCAGAAGTCCAGTGGCCAGACATACTGAATAAGCAGCAGAGCTGCCAAGGCCAGCACTGATCGGTAAGTGCGAACTCACGTCAAAATGAAAACACGGAACCAGTCTAAGCAAGACAAGCAACACAGACTTTAACCGAATGCATAAATCAATAATTCAAAATGAATGCATCTAATCAAATCTAATCTGGAAACTCCAACAGTGCCATTATCACAATGAACAAAGCATCAATCGATGATCGCTTCTAAACAAAACCACATTCCAAAATCACAACACTGTAGCTGAGCAAGCAATATAATTAAGACAATTTATAAACGACTTCTGATTTTCCAAATGTCATTCTGTGGAACCTGTAGATAAATTTAGAGCACAATACTGATAAGGAGTTTTTTGGATAAGAACGCAGTAATTTAAAGCCAGAAGGATTGCAAGATAAACAGTTTACGATAACATAACCTTTTAAAGATGTACACTGAAAACTAAAACTGCCTTATGTATAATATACCTGCACATAATCACACTTGATGTTGCCTTGATAAAGAAGCTTTTAAGAAGAGACATTAATGCAAACAAACATAAGAAAATAAAGATATTCATACATTTTCATTCATGGGGACTAGAACAAAATAAATAACAACTAAAGTTTCACTATATCCAGAAGAACAATTTGAGATCACTTTTTATAACAAACATTTTCTTAAAATAGGAACAATCATGTTCTTAAATTACAGTAACATTTGTGACTGCACTTACAGTCATACATGTAGGCAAGTTAACGAGTCGAAGTATCATACCATGATATTACAAATGTTGTGCAAACCCAAATGTATAGACTGGTGCATAAATTTGGTTGGTAGAAGTAGAAACTATAAAATTTATAATTTAATTAAATGAGAATATAGATTCGATTTCTGTCCACAAGAACTGAGTAAGAACCAGAAATGAAATTATTTTAAGAATTAAAATATTGCGACATAAAGTTAGTGGTTAAAATAATACTGAAACAGAATTTCATCAACAAAAATTACATACCCATTCCTTACAGCAATTCCATAGAAGAGATACAGAAAGGCAACAACTGCAAGTTCTTTTGTTTCATTTGCTTCTTCATCAAGGCGTGCTAACTTCTTTAGATGTGTAATTACATCAGCATCAGCCTCTTTTGGTACTCCAGCACCTTCTGAAGAAGAATAAATGCATGCATATTGGTAAGAAGTATGTATACGGGTACTTACACATTTACATAGTGCATCTGTTATCTCCCAACAGTTCTGTGCACAAGAATGAATGGCGTAAGTTTGTGTGTCCCATGATGGCCATGAGATGGTTGACAGGTCCTGAAGGAACAATTGCTTAGCACCATCAGCTGATGCTTGCACTAGCTTTTGGAGTATTGATGTTACATAAATACATTAAAAAATAAAAGGCAAGACCAGATAAGCTGAAAATGTTGCCTGAAGTGCATCACAAAGATGACCAAAGACGAATGAACATTTTGTAAAATTTTATCGATTTACTTGCTACAAAAACTTGTAAACTCAGGACTTGCTATTACCAACTACTAAACTGAAAAAATTAACTGCAATCTGCATTTCAGTCACAACACAGACACTTTAAAAAGTCATTCACATATTACAAGAACTGAATTTTCTGACCCTCTGGTTGGTTGGCACTCTAGCATTTAATCCACTAGACCACCATACTGCAAGTACACAATAAAATGGAACAATTGAATAATCAAACCCCACAGACTAGAAAAATTCTCTGAATAAAAACACTAACCTGGTGGCTGTGAAAAACTGGACAGTTCATCCCTTTGCCAAGTAAGCCTAATTCCAATATCAGGAAGATTCAACAAAACGATATCATCGTTAGCTTCATATAACGTAAGCGTCGTTCTCAATCCTAAACTTGCAGCCAATGCTCTCTACAATTTATGAAGTAAATGAATAACATAAACTAGTAAAATTCCTTCAAGTAAAAGTTGTTCTGAGGAATAAGTATAGTCACAATTGTTCAGTGAATGAAAGAGGTGAAGCAGCAAGGGTCAGTTTTATTTCAAAATACAGACAGGTCAGTAAGACAACTGATCACTCTATAATGCCCACTTATGTTCATCACACTGTCATCCTTCTGAATAAGGCATTCCCAGACAGCCCATAGTGGGCTTGCATTGTGCCACTGGTGGCCAGCTATGGGCCCTACAAATGTGGAGCTGTCAGGTTAAATGCTCATCGTATGCTCGAGTCTAATATACCAAGAAATCTGCAGTTCCTCTGTCAGGAAGTGAACTTCCCGTGTCACCCAAAAAAGATATAAGCTGACGGAAATACTGGAAAAATTGTGTATGACTCAATACACTGCCCAGGACTGTGGAAACTAGAGAACACTTAATTAGGAAGATGTGTAAGAAAACAACAGAATGTGAGAAATAGCGGAGACTGAAAGCAGCTCGAAGTTAGCTCTACAGAAGTTGATCGATCTTCTGACACAACAGATATATTGTAGAGGGCTTTGTCCCACCACTGCTCTGTTCGTGGGGAGAGTTCATATAAAGCATACCCTCTGCATTTGTCAAACAAGAGTGATTGTAATTGCAATCTCAAGATTTCTACGGTGCCCAAATAAAGCTAAGTCGCAGGAACCAGCTTATTCACAGGCACTGTCAAAACAAAATTGATGAGCAGCTAAGGTTATATTCAAAACTATAATCCAAACAATAACTAAGGTTATAGCTTTCTTTGTTATGTCAGCATCTTCAATGTCAAGATCCAAGGGTCAGGCAGACAGACGGTCAGGTGGCTATGGTTGATAGTGTTTAGAACTGGAGTGGCGCGAGAGGGTGGGTACAGTTAAAGTGAGTAGAGTGAAAAACTGTTTGCTTGCTGGTTATCCTATTTATGCTGGGACAAGTCACTTCTGTGGCCCTCCGTATAAGGTTCAAGTCATAACCAATGTGAAAAGTGCTTGTAATGGCCAATATGCTGTTTTGCACATTCCGTTTCTTAGTAAATTGGTTTCACAGTCTTAACTGTATGCCATGCACTTTTATATAAAATAATAGCTCTCGTTAAATCTAAATAGTTATCTGCCAGTTTTTACTCCATAAACAAACCCTATTTACTCAGGCCGTTTTTGTTCCACGCCGACACGGATAATATTCAATTATACTCCACACATTCTCGGTAGTGAAACTGGCTCAGACCCAATATTTTACCAATATAACAGTTAACAGACTCTGCCACTACCGTTCTCGGGTGGTGCCAGTACCAAGCCTGGATAAGGGAGGAGGGCGCCGCTAATCATCTTCGTTATGTCACAGCATCATTAAACAGAAACTTCTGATTGCTTCATGGCGAGTGGGCAATCTTTTATAGTATCGCGGTCCAATGTTTCCATTAGCATGTGGGCGTGGCTTCAGCCCCGGTTGCAGCCCTGACAAAGCCCTAGCCCTGGCTGCAGCCTTGGCTGCTGCAGCTAGCCCTAACCCTAACACTTCACCTAGTCCACCGAGCTAGGGCTGCAGAGGTAGTTTTAAAGGGGTAGGCACTGCCGGGGTTGCAGCCAGAGCTGAATTCTCGCCCACATGCTATAATGGAAACACTGGACTACGATACTATAAGACTGCCCAAATACTGTTAAGTGTAGTTACTAACTTTTCCAAAGACAACGGCATGTTCACCGTGGATGATGACCTTTCCAGGCGCAGAAACAACGATGCGCTGCATCACCGACAAAAACATAGGAATAATACACTAAGAACATAGAATTTTCTACATGATACAAGGACTTCAGAAGAATATAAACGTCGCCTTTTAAAATATTACGAACATGATTGCGAACATGATATTTCGAGAACACGGCACGGATCGGTCGATGAGACTTTCCTCTGATAGCGCTATCAGATGATCAGCTAAACAATGCCGCTGTGTTCTTATGGCAGATGCTCAGTTTAGCAACACTTCTGACATGGAATTTAGCTTAAACGATGATTCAGTCCGCTCAAAAACAAAACATCCATAGTTCTATCAAAGATCTTAGAGTCTTAGAAGATCTTTGGTTCTATTACGCTGGTTCCCTACCATCCATTAGAAAACGGTTTATTTTATATAGCCCATATACAGGTTGGTAGAAAAATCACGTGCAGCGTTGTTTCAGTTCAATATTATTATTTTATTGATTTTTACTTTTACTGCCCGTAGAGCCAGGGTTGCCACAATATTGAAGATATATTTGGCAAAGCATTGTAGTTTTACATTTACAGATACGCAGTTTTGTATAAATGTAAATGTATAGGGCCTACGGTTTGGTACAGCGACTGTATGGCTTGCGACTTATGACCTCGACCCTGCTCATTTTGCAATGAATTTATTGGGTGAGGTCCTTCACCACCGCTGCCCCTTTGAATGGGCGCAACGTCACATATCGATTGTGGCTATTTTCAGAGAGTTTAATCTCAGGCTAGTACCGTCTTATCTCTCCTCCCGCTCTTTTTCTGTTAAAACTTCGGAAGCCTCTTCTAAGTCATGCCCTCTCACTTGCGGAGTTCCACAAGGCTCCGTTCTTGGACCTCTTCTGTTTATCCTCTACACTACCCCACTCAGTTCACTCATTAAAGCATCCTCCGTTGACCATCACCTCTATGCTGATGACACCCAACTATTCATCTCTTTCTCTCCAAATTGTTTCAACGAATCTACAGATCATCTTTTTTGTGTGGTTAAACAAATCTCCTCTTGGATGACATCTAATCTCTTATGCCTGAACCCATCTAAAACTGAATTCATACTTATCGGCCTACGTGACCAGCTCAAGAAAATTCATGACCCCTCTATCTCCCTCAGCCTGGACTCTGCCTCCACCCACACCTTTAATACTAACTCTTCTGTCCGTAATTTAGGTGTTATTTTCGACCAGAACCTTACTTTTTCTGATCATATCACCCATCTTTCCCGCTCTTGCTTTATGCATATCCGCGACCTTCGCAGAATCCGTCCTATGCTTGACTTCAAAACCGCATCTATCATTGCCACATCCATAGTCCATGCAAAACTTGACTACTGCAATTCACTTTTCCTCAATATTGACACAACCAAGATAAATCGCCTACAAGCTATCCAGAATGCTCTCGCACGTGCTGTCACCGAAACCCCCAAACACCATCACATCACTCCTGTTCTCAAATCACTCAAATCACTGCACTGGCTTAAAATACCAGAACGAATAGAGTACAAAGTCTTATCCCTCACCTACAACACACTTCAATCCTCCCAACCCTCCTATCTTCGTCAATTATTTACTATCCAACCACTCCGTTCAACCCGCTCCTAATCTGTCCTAACACTTCTTCGCCCTCCCGTCACCTCATCCTTAAAATTTGGAAATCGCTCCATAGCCATAGCTGCCCCACCCCTTTGGAATAAACTCCCGCCAGAATTGCGACAGTTGTCTGGTCAATCATACGAACTCACCAACACTTCACCTCTTTCAGTTTCTGCGCAGGTCTTTCACTCAAGACTGAAAACACTTCTTTTCCAGAAATCTTATCCTGATTCTTCCTCTTCCTCTTATCTCTCTTCTCGCTTCAATTTCAAACAGCATCCACCGTGGCCGTCCGACTGTCTGAATGCCTGACTCCTGTATCTTGACCCTTTTGCCTATCGATTTTGTTTTGACTGAGCGCCTGTGAATAAGCTGGTTCCCGCGACTTAGCTTTCGTTGAGCGCTGTAGAAATCTCGAGATTACGATTACCGTCGGTACACGGGACGTTAATTGGCGTGGCGCTCATTCAAATGGGCAGCGGTGATGAAGGATCTCACCCAATAAATTCATTGAAAAATGAGCAGGTATACGGTCGCTATATAAAACCGTGTAGGCCTACATTTACATTTATAGAAAATCATGTGTACCGACCGTGGTAGCCCGAGATCTAAGTCTCTGAAATATAGCCACTATAGCTGTCGGCATGCGAACCGGCATCCTCACGCATAAGGGCACCTTGACGTAGTCCTACACTTTTCAGGCAAAGGAAGGACTTCATCAGCTATGTTTGATGCCAACGCACGATTAGCAGATTTGGTTTATGGCACTCATTTAAACTTTGACAGCATAGCTCAGAAATATCCTGATTTAAACATACGTTGCACTGTTTTTGCATGACGTAGTCGTTTACTGTCTTCCTGGACTCGTCTCCTTCATAGGCTCGAATGCAATTGGAAGTGTGTAAGCCGTAATTGTAAATGGCTTTGTACTGCAACAGTATGGACTGAACCCCCTCATTTTCAATAAATTTAACCGGTGAAGATCCTTCAACACTGCTGCCCGTTGAATTAATGTCATGTTAATAAACATCCTCCCCCGTGTGCGGACCATGCTAGCTCGAGATTCACATATCTTAAACACGGCCATGATCAGTATGCGAACCGGCATTCTCGCGCCAAGGGACGATTTGACGTATGCTTAGCCAATGTAGCTAACCAATGCGTTATCTTCTCATAGTCCACTTGTGTTTCGATTGGATTTACTATGGATTTGACTTGCACACCATTTCTGCTTAGTAGAGACCATAACAGTCAGTGCTACGGAATTTGTCTAGTGTTTTTGGCATAATAATCATGAAACGAGAAATTTCAGTAGTACTACTTATAAGTTAAGCCCTGGCATCACCTTATTCATGAGTGCTGTCTATAGATACATTACAGAATAGTTGCTGTTGCTGGGAGCCCATGGTGAGAAGGAGACGGAGCAGCTGCTATAGTGGGCTGTGTCAATGTTCCGAGAAATGTGAAGCTAGTGGACTGGATGAAGAGCATGAACAACTTGTAAAGTCTCTCAATTTCATCGCACCATACATCACCTTCATCTGTTCAGAAGTCACCATGATATCACAATTTCTTAATCTGTACAAGCTAAATAAACAAAGTGTTCAAATTTATGTCATGATGGTAATGTATAGGACATACGCTGTTTGAAATGTAAAATATACTCTTTGTTAAATTTATTGTCAGATATGTCTTATGCTGAAATATATTAAAAAATTAATGAGGAGTGAAAACATTTAATAAAATGCTATTCAGTCACCAATAAATTCACTAAATTTTAATAACAAGAAATTTATCATTACACACTCAAGTAGCAATGACAAACGTTTCATCATTACTTGACTTATCAAATTACCAAACCATCCATTACCAAATTACAAATTTAAATAAATGCTGCACTTCAGTATATTTCAGAACTGAAAAGTGATAAAGCAGTATTCAAGATGGTTTGGTTGATCACACACAGGATTTTAAAGCTTACTTTGATTGATTAAACCGATAAAGAACTGATGCAAAAGACGTCCCTTGCCTTTAGTCAGAACGTTATTCTTTATGCAAGACAGCAATTTAAATAAAATAACTTTGAAAGCACCTTAAACTAATTTCTGCAATGAAAGTTTCTGTGAATTTTAGACTTTAAATGCCGGTCTCAGTTTCTTTGTAATGAATCTGAGATTAAGAGGACTGAACAATAGATCATCAAATGACAAGATATGCAAAACCATGTACATGTCTGGCTTTATGTTATTATGATGAAAAAGTGTTCTAAGAGGAAAAAAGTGTCCAAGATTTGCTAACATTAAGTGCATAAATATCAAAAATTCTAAATATACTATACAGTTATCGTGTAGACAACTTGGTACATAGCCGGTGTGCACAGAGGAAACAGCTACAGGTAAAAGTTTCATAGAACTAGTGCAAACAGAAGGAATTGTCGCTATACATTAACAAACAAATTACACGACAATGCACATGCATTATGAATTTCATCAGATTTCACAGGTTTTAGAATTTAAACTGAGTTTTTAAAACAACTGTTTGAAGTCTTTTTCTCAGGTTTTCAAAGTCAGATAATATACTGAATTGAATTTCGGAATTTCTACTGAGATAGTTTAATAGAAATATTTTTAAAATTTCAGCTATTTTAAATTGTAACTCTGAAGATTTTCTTGGCAGCAACCTCAGCTATAAACCAAACCAAATTTTAGATACATTATTATATAAATCTGGGCAACAAATGCATTATTATTTCGGATACTCTTCCACGTTTTGATGTCTCCAAACACAGAAAAAATATCAAGCTGATCAAACTGTATCATAGCCATACTCAAACTGCCTACACGTTTCAGCTCACTCCTTTTCCACAACTGCACCTCAACAATGTGCAAACAGTTCAGTTGCTTGGCCTCTGACTGTAAATATTCTGAAAGGCAGCTAAAAACCTACAGATTATTCTATCACTACTGGGACACAGTTTCTGGGAAACCAGAACTAAATTGGACAGGCAATTCCATGTTGGCAGCACATCAACTAATTTCATTATGGAACCGGCTAATAACTTTAAACAGGCACGCTGTGATCAACTACATCATTGCATAAAACAAACCAAACGACAGCCATTTGCCAATTTTCGTGAAGTTATGAGAGAACCGAATTCAATTCCACTTGAAACAGATGTATATTCCAGGCATAAACACATACACATAGGCCTTCTACAGGTAGATAAAGACAAAGGCTGACAAGTGGCTTGATGGATGAATCATGGATGGTTGGATAAATCATGAATGGATGGATGGATGGAGTCAGCAGGTTATGCCATCACCAATATATTTTACTAGAAAGCAACTTGACTAAAATTTTTTTTAAAAATTAAGCATCAGTTGCAAGCAATATTATTAGGTTAAGGTTTTCCCAACAGCAGCGTCATATGTAGGCCATATGAAGCCCAAATGACAATATGTCCTACCTGTGGCCCCATTTGGTAGAACATACAAGCCCATACTGATTTAAATCTCGGGCTAGTATGGTCCGTGCACGGGGACCTTAAATGGCGTGGCGCTTATTCAAACGGGCAGCGGTGGTGAAGGATCTCACCCGATAAATTCATTGCAAAATGAGCAGGGTTGAGGCCATATGGTTGCTATATAAAACCTAAACATTTACATTTACTGTCATATGGGCATCATATGTTCTACATATGATGCTGCTGTATGAGCTTAGCAGGTTCTGTTATTTAAGGTTAACGTTACTTAAGAATAAGCTGATACTTGGTATTGGCAAACCCATTTTAGAGAAACAGTAACAAGTTATAGTAAAGTTATAAGGCCTTAGAGAAATTTGGATTAAACAATATACCTGATAAAGAACAATGCTCACTTGCTGCCAAGGTGCCACGGGCTGAAGAAGATGATGACAATGATGAGAATGCTGATGAGGCTTTGAAGCCAAAGACAACCTCAAAGAATTTATCTCAGAATTTTAGATATTACTGTGCCACATGATCCCAGAATCCTGGATGTAAAAGGAGCATGTAAACTAAATATAGCCTGAGCAGCCTCATCAAACATTTATTCTGTATTAGAAATAAGATTCTTACTTAAAAATTTGAAAATAGGAAGTAATTTATCAGAATAATTTCTATATAAAGTCAAGAAGCTGCAGCACGAAAAAGTTCAGAATGTAGTGACTTAAACAATACACTCTGAACCATTTATTTTAAGTCTTGATCTACAGCAGCAGGAATTAGTTATAGTAAACTTGAAGACAATGCTTTAGGTCTACCAGAGATTAATTTTCTTCATCTTTACAAATCTAACATTTTTGTTCTTCCTTGCCTAAACATAATCTGCTATCCTTCCATCCATTTGTCTATATGCTAGTATCTAATTCCAGGACTGGCAACTTCAGAACACTCTGTTGTTTAAAATTGAAAAATGATGCTTTCTGAGCATGAAAGATGTTTAAACTTCCAATATAATTGGTAACAGAAATAATTTTGTTAATCACAGTTACAGTAATGCAACAGATCATCAGTGTTATAGTTAAATCTTAAAACATGGTTGAGTAATTTCTGGACAGTGTAGAGACTTTGCATAACCACTTTGGGAAAACAATTGGTTCAACAAAGTTAAGGCAAAAGTTTACAATTTCAACACAACTAGTGCAAATAAAATAACTGTTGGCTTAACACTTGATAATACCATAACAGTTGAATAGTCTGAGCTGAAGAACTAATGACAAAAAATAGTAAGATCTCACTGGTTTACTGGTTGATACAAGGCAGGTCAAATTCATAACAGTACGTATCAAAACTCTAAAAGTGCTAAATGTTGACCTTTTTGACTACCATACTTATATTTTTTAAACAACCCATCGTCTGATTAAATAGTTTGGAATTTACAATATCCAGAGTGTGATTTGTTGTTGGAAATGGTGTGGACGGGATTCCCGTCAGGATTCAGAAGCCTAATGAGGGAAAAGTTTTTGCAGTGGAGGCTGATAGGGAAGGGAAACTTCTCTCCTACAAATTACATTCTGGAATAACCTAAAACACCTGCAACTATGAAATTAAGAAAATCATACACACGTTTCTAAACACATACATACAAGACACACATGATATCATACAGTTAGATAGCAACTCTCAGAAATTTTCTAAACGTGGTTCTAAGTCGGATCAGAAATGGTGGGATACGGTGTTTTCACAAGTACCAGAGGTATTTTGGTTGTGCCAAATCAACACAAAACCTGTTCAAAGATGATAGCACTACAAAAAAGGATCACACTCGTACAAGTTGGTCTTTAATCCCAAAGCCATATTCCTCTGGATTTTAAAGTCTGGGTTTACATTCAAGTAATAGCTTTATTGGGCTTGTGTAGATGGAAAATCCAGAAGGCAAAGTCAATCAGTTTTCCCACACTTAATATTAGTTGCATTAAGAGCAGAAACAATGCAGTTATTTTATCACTTTGGCGAAAGAAAGTGTACCTTCATACAAGCTTGAACCTTGAACTGAAGTTAGAGAGAGAAGTGAACAGTAAAGTATGCTAGTCATTATGTTTATAGAATTTAACAACTAGCAATGCTTTTATGAGTATTTTAGTAGTTTTGCCCATTGGTTGGCAATCCCTCTGGTAAGCAAAGGTATGCAACAATAAGTGGCACTCCTGAACTGACATTTCACAGCAAAAGAGTCACTCACATTCCAATGTAAATGAAAATTTAAATGTAACCATACTGGAAATGTACTAAATCTAAATTCACATGACTCTTCAACTGCCTATATTGTTTACACTTATGGATAAATATTTTTGTAGAACATGAAAATACAGTATGTGAATAATCTTTAAAAGCCATTACCTCATAAATAACTTTGAGGTAACATTTAATTTTGATTATGATTTGCCATAAATCTTAAAACTCTCATAGTTTGTGAATAAAGTTTGATTATTATGTTTTATTTAACCATTTCTGTGTTTTCTTAATTATAATAGAATTGTGTAAACAATAACATCAATTGAAAAATTAAAATAGCAATAAAATAAAACTCTACACAAACAATTTACAATAAGTCCCTTGTGAATACAGCACAAGATCTAATGAACTGTTTAAATATTTAAGAAAATGTTATCACAAGAATCAGAAAATTATCATCTGGTATTTACAGTAACAAGGTTATAAAGTAATATGCAAATATGCATACCTAAACAAAAACTATCACCGATAACATAACAACTAAGCTAAGAAAATTCCATAACCAATATGTATCAATCAACTTATATATATATATATATATACATAATGTATATATAATAATTATATACACAAAAGGGTGGCCAAAATTTTTTTTTAAGTTCAATGTCGGAACCTGCCATTGCAGTCCATCTAAATTTAAAAACTACTATGGTAAAAATTTCTGCCAAATCGAACAATATTTTGGAGTTGCACAGTTGACCAATGATTTCTGGGTATACTACAATACTACATTATATGGCTTTATGCCAAAAAAATGCAAATCAGTATACAAGCACAACAAAGTATGTGTTTTAGTACGACTTAAACTGTAAACATTAGCTTACCATAGTGAAATAGTAACAAATTGCAAGTTCTGTCAAAAATTTGTCTAGAGCTTGCTTAACTGATTCTTTGATGTCATTACTCATTCAGCTCTAAACTTAAGACTCTTCAGTTTCAACTTGCTTACTCATCATAGACTAGCTTCTGGTTTCTCTGACCAACAGGAAATCAATCTGGCTTCTCCTATGGATTATGATTTTGATTATGATTTCACTTGAAGCGACTATCAACTGATGCCTTGTGCATTATGATAATATGCTACAGAAGTCATTAGGTTAGATTCTCTTCAGTGTCACACGAGTTCAGATTGTTAAGCCATGTTTGATTCATACCTGGCTACGAAATTCTTCTTACTGGAGTCAAAAATTTGTGGCGACACTCTTGAATGACTTTAATAATAATAATAAAATAAGTTTTTTAAAGTACTGAACTTCGTATAATAATAATAATAATAATAATAATAAGATTTATAGAGCACTGTATTATGGCCGAGGCCGAAAATAAGGAAGCTGTCCATGTACAGTTTGTTGCTGACTGCAGCCACATGCAGTGCAAATGTCAGTATATACATTGTGAAAACAATTAATTAACAAATCAAAACTGACATAAACATAAGTTAGTTGCAAGGATCGTTGGCAGTGGAAATCTATGAGGGAGTATACCTGCCAACTCCTCACCATCTCAGCTATGGGGAAGGGTGTATGGTGAATGAGCTACCTTGCACACGTACAAGTTCTTTGCACTGTAATTTAGTCCTGCCAGCTCCTCATTTTGGTCCGAAGAAACACATGAAGCAATATCAGGTAAAACCTTTATTGAGGCAGGCAACAACGCCTACAGCTCAGCGTTACTTTGAAGCCGAGTCATATATGAGTCAGTGCCAACAACCATTGCATTACTCATCATTCGATGCCTGGGCCAAATGGTCCTTACGCTAAATATTGTTCTTGCTGTTCATTATTTGTGAGAAATTAATTGTAATCCTGGTTCAGCTTTACTCCTGTCTTACTGTGTCACTTATAACCTTGAGCACCATCACAATTCACAGTGAAGCAAGGAAGTCCTCATTTTCATTCTGCAGGTATGAATCCTTTTACTTCAGGATCTGGAAAAACGTTCCTGTGCTGATGGTAGCAAAAGAATGTTGAGTCAAGCGAGTGCTCGAATCCAACCTGCTGATGTAGGTTGTTGACCATTCTTTATTTCTGTGAACTCAGTGTCTGGATTGAAGAAGGCCAAACCAACTGTGGCCTTTCTCTGTGAACTTATTGTTTGGATTGAAGAAGGCCAACCCAACTATGACTACATTCAGGTACTGCAGATGATGATGGAATGCTGTAGTAGTGACTTGATGAATTTCTTGGTTTCTGTATTCAGTCAACTGTCGAAGAATGATCATTAGCAGGAGCAGCAATGGCACAGGGAGCCTGGAACCATGCCTAGATGTAAACATCACTTATGAAAAGAAGAAACTAGAAGATACCCCTCTGTGAACAGAAGAAACTGGAAGATACCCTTCTCTTCAAATGGCTTCAATCTGTACTCGAATCAGAACATCCATATCTTGAATGACTAGATGATGATTGCCATCAACCAAGCCCAGTGAAGGGCTCCAGGAGCTATGACGTGAGTGCCTCAAGATGGCATTCGGCCAAGGAAAATGATTAATAGTTCTATGTTTTCTCTGGGATGATGGACTTCAAGGTTTGCCTCTTGAACTACTAGAACGGTCTCAGCCAGATCTG
Source organism: Norana najaformis (assembly GCA_964023275.1). NCBI lineage: Eukaryota > Metazoa > Annelida > Clitellata > Crassiclitellata > Hormogastridae > Norana > Norana najaformis. The sequence goes on along the minus strand of OZ029915.1, from coordinate 37,702,423 downwards.
CTTTTGTCTCAAACCTACTCTGGTCAATCTAATGCCAGTTGTCTTTGAAACAGTGTTGGTTAAAACTTAAATCTCAGTTTTTGATCTCTTATGACGTGCTTCCTTAGACTGCCTTACTGGCTTTCAGTTTCATTTTCCAAACAATCACTTTGTCCTCTCCAACCATATAACTCCTTCAACCTTCCCTATGAGCCACCGGGAAATCCCAGTCTTTGGGAACCTTGGTAAGAAGTTGAGCACCCAGATGGGCTATGTCAAAAATTTAACCTAGCATGCTCAAGTTAATAGAAATTCAACATTTATTAGCAGCTGAGCCATACTTACATTAGACATTCCATTCACCAAGAAGAAATAAGCATAGATGGCTGAAGGAAGTGAAGGATGGCAAAATGACATAACAGATGAAACTTCCAAGGGCCTGCACAACCTCAAAATATTCTCAAATTTACATCAAATTTCACCCAATTTTTTATTTTATATAATGGACTCATTTGGCACTTTCTAGCATTAAAAAAATTAGACTTTATTTTTTATACTTTTTTACCATGAGTGGCCGGCTCACCCTAATACACGTGTATATATACATATAACTATATAATAATGTACATATAATAATAACATACACATGTTTATATATACATAAAGAAAACATTTATAAAACATTTTACAAAATATAGTCAACCACAATATTATATTGCATTCATTTGTCAAAAGCAATGAATTACTTCAGACAGAACAGACCAGCAACTGCAGTCCTTCCTCGAAAAAAGAAATAATGTGAATAATAATCAAAATGGTAATTAATAGTATGTCGGTAATTATTATCATATTGATAGCTTATTCAGATGTCACTTTTACCTTAACTTTCGCATAACATTCAACTTACACCATGGGTCAAAAAGAATGATGAAGTAGTATAATGCAATAAGCTATTCATGGGTTAATCAGAAGATGACAGTTTTATGTTAACTTTCTTTGAATGAAGCATAATTCAGCTTACTCCAAGCCTAGTCAAGTAAGAAGTTAATTGGAAACAGAAAGTTCAAAAGATTTTTCCATCTTGGTAGGTTTAAGCCATCATCTGAAATGCTAGCCATTTAACTACGTGCAACTGATAACAGATCTACAAGAAAATGAAACCTAAGTATTTCAATTTTAAAATGACATCCATGAACACTTTTAGTCAGGAAGCACTTAAAAGGCACTGAACATGCCACGGGATGAAAGTCTTCCCTCTGCTCATGAACACAAACTGAATTAGACACCTCCAAAGCAAATATACAAACATATAAGTCTGCGTTTCACGTCAATTTTCAGGCCTGCGTGTGCTTAAGGAATTATTATTTAACAAAGTATATGTATTTGTAAGCGAACATTGAGAGAAATTAATACTTCAGCGGATGCTGAAAACATAAGAGGAGGTATAATCTGGTGGTTTATTGAAAAGTATCCTGTACTTGACAATTGTAATATCTAAGATTGCACTTTACCCAGGTGGTTTTGCATGAAAAGAATCATCGGGGCCCAGGTATAAAAAAGACGTTGTCATGGCATGTGAAAACTCAAACTTTGAAGCTGAATCCGCAATTTCTTGGAAATGTAATTTAACACATAAATTGCAACTAAATACATTCAGATTATTCAAAGTGAGTACTAGGAGTATAATCATTACCAATTCTGATCTAACTCTAGATTTTGGCCTGACTTGGCTTGATTTAACTTTCAACTGCAAACTTTAACTACGTCTTGTGTATTACTGAAGTGGCATTACAGATCATGCGTAAAATAGATTTTCAAATTCTACATTGTGTCAGGATTACCTGATGGTACAGTATTCAATTTGACCCTATTCTGTACAAAATGTTTGAACATATAAATGTATTTGTACAGCATACATTTATTTGTTTACGTATACAGTAATACAAATCATGCAACAAATTCTAACCATGCACATTTTATAAAGTTCAAAAGTGTGATGCCTTACCATCTCCAAAAAAGCACAAACCTTTTAATGCATAGGAAATACATTCATTTAAGCTTTTAAGTATTTGATGTATTAATTCTAATTTAGTCAACTAACAAATACCGTGGTGCAGCTAATTAAAACTGAATGAGTATATGTGAGTTTAGCTTACCCCAGGCACCGAGACTCATGAGAAGGACAAAAGTAAACAAAAACAGCAAAAAAACAGTGAAAAACTCTTTTCACCACCTTGACAACAGATTGTTATCAGGCCTAGGAAAAAGACGCTTTTATTAAAATCTAGAACTTGGTTTATACTTTACACACCTCAATTATGCGTGATCTAAGAAAATGAGGCAACGTGTTAAAGTTGCAGGTTGCAGAGTTATGCACAATATTAATGTGGTAGGCCTACTCCCTTAAAGCAAAGTCATCTGTGATTCCTGGGCTTGACTAAATCTGATATTAGAAAATAAAAATGTACTTGCAGCAAGATATTATGTTTTCTTTGACAGACTTTACCAATAAAAGTGATGCATTGGTTGCAGTTGCGCGGAATTTCCTCTGATTGAGAAGACAAGAGGAAAATAGCATTACAATCAGTGCTATTTTAACCCTGCTTGACATGCTGGTGTAATCTGTCTATGTCTCTGTAAAGGGTTGGAGAAATTTACATAAATTTACTGTAAATGAATCAGATCATTTGAGTAAAATGTAAAAACGAAACAACAATGTGGCAGCTTTAAAGAAGCCATTATTTTCTGAAATATTTAAACTGCAACAGTAATTTGAATAACAGAATTTGTTAATTGTTGCTTAAGCGTGGCAAAATCCAACAACATTTCCGAGTATTTACATGACAATTTTGTTTATTTAGGTTTTAAATGTTAGGAGCCCAATTAAATCAGCTGGACAACACCATATCAGTAATTATATTTATGGATATTACACTTTTTTTCTAATTTCATTATCCTAATGCTACACTATGCAAATAAACACACTTTAAAACTATTTGATGTTGAAAAATTGTGTTGTTGTCTTATCCCATCCATAAGTGCAGACAATTTAGACCAGAAAAGTGCATGCTGTCTAAGTCAAAGAGTAATGTCAATATGCTCTACAGATAACATACACACACATATACATATATATTTATATTTATATTCAAAGAAGTCTTATGAACACAGAATTTGTGAAGAACAATTTAGAATCTCGCCAAAAACACCATTTCTTCAACACCAGTGGCAGAACAATCTTGTATACCATTTATCCAGCTATCATTTGTATTTAACCAAGATGGAATAGCCTACACCCTTGAAATCGGTCTGTGCTAATCTGATGGCAGACATGAAATAATAAGTCTTGACTGTAGTTCAAAACTTTCATCTTTCACCATGTGAGATTCACGCTATTTTATCATCAGTAACCAGCCACAAATATCTATAGGTCGATAACCCATATGTTCTTGTTGTCTTTAGATATTTATTATTAATTATTTCTGTTTTGTTTTTTTATTTATTTTCTATTACAAAGTTTTCTGCTTTTTAAAAAGTTTTTCAGGTTGCCAAGACTGCTTGGCAGTTTGGGTTTAGCTCACAGCCTTATAAGCAGCCATCAGTCTATGCCATTTTGTTGGCATACTCTCTTACACTCGGCAATTCTGTACTCAGGTTTCCTTGTACTGACTAGTATGTTCAAACTCTGGGTACATTCCTATTTTCAGTGCTAAGCACCAATGCATAAGCAAACTTGTACATGTAATTTATTGTTTCAAGTAAGCAGTTGCGCTAAACACTGAGCATAGAAATGTGTCCTATTGCAAATCACTGCTGTACAAATCCCAAGGGTTAAATATTATAAAATTCTCCCAACACATACAATTAGAAAATGCACTGTCCAAGTAGCAGAGTCAAAAGTCTAAAAACTGCCATCACACAGTGTAGCTGAAAAGTTCATCAGTCTGATGGTAGCTCACTTCATCCAGCATATTTACAAAACAAATTCCAAACCATCTTTTGAAAGATCTCATTCAGTTTCAGCACCAAATACAAATGCAAATTAAATGAAAACCAATATAAAATGTGTATAGTATAACTAACGAGCTCTCAATGACAGATGTTCATGGCATATGTATTTAATGAAAGAAGGGAAGGGATAGGGGGTTGAGTGAAGAACTCTCTACTGTACAAGAGCATTTACAGAAAAACAGTTACTAAATTTACTGAACATCAATAACTGTTCTTGTGACATTTCATAATAGTTTCTAACTACAGAGTGGACTACCTGTATTAATTTTTTAAGTACCCTCGTTTGGTAAAAATGGCTTGATATGGGACTTCTAAAACTGTTCAAATTTGTAAACAAACCTATTCTTATAATAAACACTCATAGGACTGACTCAAGTTTTGCCTATCTTACACAAAAATTTCATACTTTTAGGTTTCAAATGAAAAGTAGATAAAACTTAAAGACATCAAATTTTAATGGAAATAATTTAGTTCAAATTAATTATAGCAGTATTATCTGCCAACAAATGGGAACATTCAATCTTTAACATAAACATCTGTCTGTTTAATAATTCTGTTAATACTTCAACATATTTTTTAAATTATTCAAAATTATGTTCTAAAATCTACAAAGTAGTCAGTGAAGCATCTGTTTAATTTCAACATCATATGTTACAGTAGTGCGTAGTTGTCTTATTAACTGCATAAGTTAACTAATGTGGTTTAACCCAATTAGCTCATATTTAATTATGACAAATGACCTGCATGCTTCACCACCAAACTAATGTCAAAATGGCTTTGACGGAAATGTAAGGTCTTGTTCAGCCCAGTCTTTGTCATTTAAAAACATAAATGTATGATATTGAAAGACCTTTAACCGTCTTGAATTCTGCCAATCTAAAACGGCCGTCGTGTTTCACCTGCAACAAACAAATTAAAATGGTTTTATGGTCCCTGTACTGTGTAAATATGTTACAAAGAATTCGTGCTAAGCTAAATCGGCCTCCTATAAGGAAAAATTTGGGCTACAGAAGTAAGTAAGTAAAGCACCCATGTCCCATGAAGAATGTAGGGGAGGCACTCATTTCCATTTCATAGGCCCTTGAGCTGGCAATGGATGAATCCTCAAGGTCCTGGACACAACGCCACTTCATCGTAGGACTTGCTATTTGCTTCCCAGCTTACACCCGTTCCAAATTATACCGATTGGTGACACAGGCATGTGTGTGCAAACAACTTGCTCAGGGCCATTACATGCAGTCAAACCCACTACCCCATGATCATTGACCCAACATGTTACCGACAGATCACCACAGAAGGGAAGATTAAAGGCAAGCATTTATAAAACTGCTGAAATAAGAAAATCATTTCTAACCCACTGGAAACATGCCTACTACAAAAACATCGTAAAACAATAAGATGATCTTCAGACTTTTTGCAAATATTTTCAATTCCAATGAAACATTGGGCTACAAGAAACTGGCTGAAAGAAGCAGGGCATGGCTGGCTCTGACTCCAAGTGATACATAGCCTGTGAAAACAGCTTTGACATCAACTGATCAACATTTACACATGTACACCACTTTCACAACCAAAATACCCATAAAGAGTTAACCTGTAAGAAATTTATGCAGTTTCAACACCACTACTACCCAACCACAGTCAATATCTATGATTTAAAACAAGTAGTATAAAAAACTGCTTTCTTTGAAAGAGTCTCAATATAAATATCAGTAATCAAGTAACCGAAGTCAGCAACTGCCACCTCTACTTTTATTTGTATGGTCCTGACAAGTGGTCCTCATCGGTAAAATGTGCAACCAGTTTGTGAATTTATGGTCTTTTCTGGTTCACATATGCCGGCCATCTGTGCAAAAAATGCTCTACACCAGTTTTCAACATTAAATGTATCGCCTGGAGTCTGACTCAATTTCCACACACTTTCTGTCATCATCTCCATTTCTTTTAAATTTGACCTTTGCCTCTGTTCTTCATATGTGGTCTACCAATGCAAAACTAGTTTCACTCAGTAAATGATAAAATGTTTTTGACTACTTTTAGTGCTCTGTTTATGACCTCCAGGCACGAACATTTACATGACTCAGGTTTTAGTATGATACATAAAAGTTTAGTGTAGGTTTTATTTTAAGATGCTTGTCCACAGATAGTAAAAACAAATTCAAACATATTTACTGCTTTAACAGGAAAAGCTTAGTTTTTGCCATAACTGAACATTGATTGAACCTAATTGTCTGTCTTACACTGATTTTCTGGTTTCCCTTTATAGCCTCCATTGATTCTTTATTACTGTATTTAAATATTTTCACACCAGATTATAATACACAATACTCTCCTTAAACATTGCATCATTATTACACAAATTCTCATATAAAATGATTGGGTACATCGATCCCATATTCAGTTCAGCTTTAGAAATGACATCACTGCAAAACAATCTCATTATAAAGGCGATCCTTGATATGGCTCCCAAAGACAGTGTTATGAGAAGGTTCTGGTGTAAATGTACTGGAGTGCACGTCTTAAATATTTAATTCCATCATGATTTTCCTTGAAACCAGCTAAGCAATATGATATTCATTCCCACAAATTTAAACCCAAATAGCAGACACAATGGTTTACCAGTGCTTTGCAAAGGTGAATTCCACTTTCACGTCTAATATCTAGGCGAGACTGGCGGTGGATGACCTGCAACTAAAGCAGAAAAATTTTAATTAATCAACCAGAACCATTTGTAATAATCACTTGAAGATTCATCTTTATCAGCTACTTGTCCGTTGGGGGTGAATTCATTAATTAATGCAGCACTATATATAACTGAATAATAATAAAAATTGCAGATCATTGTTAGATGAATTTGCAAACTTAAAAAATAAAGCAATATATATGGCCAAAATTATTATGAGAAACAAAATCGTTTAAAAGGAACAAACATGTGACCAGGAACATTAACCGTGCAACTGAGCGAACCAGGCATAATAACCCTCCACTGATTTCTTCAAAAATAACACTGGAATGCACTTCCAGTCCCTGTGTTGTGATTTAGTTAGAAAACTCAGGAAAATGTTTGACAACACTTGCTCCTGATGGACAAACAGACCGAGTGACTGTTGCATGACTAATTAAGCAGAATAGTCCGGTGCTCACTCACTGGTTATGGGAACATACATCGGCTGTTGTTGTAGATGCATGGCTGCTAGCGTCATCTGCTGATATGCAAGTGCAGGAGGGGGAGGCGCCTGGTACATCGGCAAGCCATATTGTTTGCCTACGATTGCACCTCGCTTGAGGACTGGTGCCATTCCCGGCTCCATGTTTCCTCCCTAAAAGATTAATCAACGAATTTTGTGAGCCATGACTTTCACGAAATATACATGAAAGACCGGGTGCAAGAGAGAGAAAAAAATGAGAGTGATGTAGCAGACAGGAATTTAGACTATAATGCTGCTAACAGGTCTAATTGGCATCAAAATAATAGCAAAATGTTTCGTCTATAAATTTCACATTACCACTACAAATCTCTACAAAATGATATTAGAAGTAACTGGTCCGTGTTGAATGACCACAGAATGCAGACAAACACAGAGTTTAATTAAGAATTTCAAAGTATATACAGCAAAGAATATTTCAGCTTGTAATGTAGCCCAACACCAACACCAACTGGCCAACACCAATGTCTTATGCTGAAGATAAGTTGAGAATAGAACAATATTTCTATATGGCCTTCTTATTATATCCTACATATTGTGCACATATAAAGTACATATGAAGCTCATATGGAAATTACTATTTATTAATAACTTCTATCACACCAGTGTCTAATGCACAAGGCATCCAATCATGGCGCACCAAAACCAAACCAGAAAATTGCCCATTAAGACAGAAAAGCAGCCTATAGTAGATAAGCAATTTGAATATGAAAAGTCTTAAGTTGAGAACAAAATGACACAAGCGACTCAGCAGAATGAACAGTTACAGGAAGTGAGTTCCAAAATCTAGGTCCAGTAACCATAAAAGCCAATTCACCTAGAACAGTTCTAGTCTTAGGTACCAATAGAGAAAGGCGATCAGATGACCTGGTTGAATAATTATAAGTCTGGAGAATGTGGACTGATTTTAAGTATTGTGGTTGGCCAAAGTTCATTGTTTTATCAACTATAAGCCCCTAACTGAAACAAATTCTTTACTGAACAGGAAGCCAGTGCAGAGAATTAAGTACAGAGGAAATATGCTCATATTTGGACATGTTAGTTTTAGCTCTAACCAAAGGGTTCCGAACTCTTTGGAGCTTCTGAATGTTTGAATCAGCCAATTCAACAAGTGGTCACCCAGTTTTAAAGATTTAAGCCATTCAAACTTCTTGAGTTGCTGTGAAATGCCAGTGGAGAAATTCAGTTTTCAGAAGGTTAAGGAGGAGTTTAATAGTCACTATTCAAGACCACACTCCTCAGAGGCAGACAGCAGTTGCACAGATGAGTGACAAGACAAACTGTCATAGAAATCTAAATTTTACTACAATCGGCACAGAAATGGTATCCCAGTGAATGACTGTCGAGCAATGTACCTAGTGGTGTGGATTAATTATACTGAAAATAACACATATGACTATGCCTGAGAAAACCCTTACAAAGTTGGTAAAGTACATTTACAAGAAACATGCTCAGAGAGGAAGTAGGCATAAAATGGGTGAAAAGAGTTTTTTGTTTATGTACATTCCTTGCTGTGTTAGCTATCAAACTGTAAGTCCTTATGTTGAGTTTGCCCTCTCAATAATTTGATTTTCAATTATATCATAATGTCCTGGAACAAAACTCTAATTTAACATTTCCTTTTGGTGCCCTAATTTGAAGTTGTGCACATCGATTATTATGCAAGTGACCAATTCATATAAATATTCATATTAACCATTTCTCACGGAGGTTTCATAGATGGCAGCCTCACAGGTACACGAATATGCTTCAGTTTACCATAGGCCTACTCGTAAACATTTACGACTCCTAGGCACAGCAACTTAGGTCGTGTCACAGTTCCGGCAAAGTTTAACTCACAATTTCTCAGAAGTAGCCACGAAGCCATCTACATCTTTAAAACATTGTGAATTTTCTGCTAATTGTACTAGTTATTTAATTATTTAGCAATTAATTAGTTAATTTAATTATTTAGCAATTTCAGCCCAATACAGTTCAATATCCAACTCAGTTTTGATTTTTTCCAGCTTTGTGAGGGTTTTTCTGGCATGGTCACATATTCTCACCATATCTTCAACATAAGTGGGGCAGTTTCTAATCTCACTTCACATTTGAAGTATTCATTCTTGAAAGAATAAATTGATTTCAAACTATAAAATCAGCATAAGTCTAATACTAAAATGATACTAGAACTAACATGAATTTCAAGAGAGAGACAAAAGACTTGCAAGAAAGAGTTCAGATCTTCAATAATAATCTGTAATGATCAGAAAGGACTATTTAATGAGGCAGCAAATATCTTTAAATTTTGAAACATAAATGCAGTCATACGTGTTTCTGCTTTAAATTCGTTAAATATGTTTTACAAATTATTCTAAGGGTAAGCAGTAGTGGTAATTGTGCAGTAAGAATCTAAGAATCGTGAGATTTTGACGACTACTTCAATTTAGACTTTAACCCGATACAACAAGCCACATCAAATTTGATATCTGTTGGTTCAATGGCTTTAGTTTTACATAATGTCAAAGATCCAGCTCCAGCTGTTCTAACAAAGCATCCTGCCCTAACAATGGAGCTCTACTACCAGGATATCAGGCACTGAATAACAGCTGCATTTAAATGCGTTTGTCACTCTGTAGGGCTAACCAGCTGGGAAAATGCTTTGTTCTACTGCATCTGGGCCCAATCCAGTTAATTCTCTGTGCAGAGGTCCATAGATCAATTAAAATCACATGAAGAGTCATAAAAAGCTATTACATCGTAATCAACTCTAACGACTGCTGCATTACTACCAATTACGTGTAACAAGAAAAAAGACCCTGAAAGAGATTGAGCGGAGATCCACCTTCTAGGATAGTATTATTTGGGAAACCCTATCCCGCTCTCTTGCCTCCAAACCTTAATGTCCACCATAAGCAAAGTTTGAAACAGTTTACCCTGAATAGCGTTCTTAGTTTAGGTATGGTAGTAAACCCGCATTCAAGAGGGTGCAACAAAAAACCCCATCGACAGCCTGACTAAGTAGAAAAGATAATCCTAAAGTAAAGCCATCATACGTAGCAATAGCAAATGCTTGATATAACGAAACTTTTGAGGTGAATTAATAAATTAGCATGAAATTGACATGACAAAACTTTTTAGGTACTTCATAAATTAGCACGATATAAATACCTGATTAATATAATAATAATAATAATAATAATAACATTATTAATAATAATAAGAATAACAATAACAATTACAATAACAATTACAATAACAATAAGAATAACAATAACAACAAAAATAATAATAAGCTGAGGCAGCAGAGTATAAAATCAAGGTCCACAGTATAAACTGATACCACAGATATAACTACGTTTAGGTTACAGTGGCCTAACCATATCCAACAAAATGTAGCCAGATGGCCACAGAGTTTATCACAAACACATAAAATTAACTTTATGAATAAATACGAAAATTACAAAGATACGACAAAACATTACGTTCATCATCAAATACTGAGACCATAAGAATTCTGTTGTGATGCAGCGTCAATGCATTGACCTTCAGCTGCTCTTTTCAGGATTAAAATTCTTCTGTGTCATGCAAAACATAACAGTCAGGATAGAGACTGCTTACATTCTGTTTTTGCACTACTTCAGCCGTAAGGTCTTCATAGTTGCTAGACTTATGCATGTGCTAACCGACCTATTGCCTTAAGTAAGTAAGTAAGTAAGTAAGTAAGTAAGTAATGCATCTGTCAACATGCCGTATGTCCACTGACTTAGCTCACCTTACCATATCTGGTGCAACATACATAGGTTGATAGGATTCAGCGATACAAGTGAGATAAATTCACCTGAAAAAACACTGGCTGACAGAAACTGGCAGCAGAACCAGTGGAATCAACTGCGAAAACTGATGGAGATGGTGGCGTGCTTCCATGCCACACAGGTGGTTGGCAACTGACACTATGACAAGGCAAGAAAGACGACGTGCTCATGGAAATCGTGGCAACGTTGTTTGAATTACAGTTGTCTTGCTACAGGCAACACCACAAAGTCATGACGCAAGTACTGTGAATGAGACCATTGACAGCTATGACCTGCAATTCTGATGTCAAAGGCAATGTCATTCAACATAGATGCATCACATAAAACTGACAAACAATTCGGCCAAAGGCAGTGGAATTGTCAGTCTTGAAAATAAATCATCACCGTTGCTTTACTTTCAAATAAAAAACAGCATCTATTAAGCAAACCATAACAGAGTTTCCAACTGCACAAAATTCACCCCCGCAAAACATTTTTGTTCACAGCAGACAAATGGTACCTACTTATAAAACATCAGATAAACAACTCTAATAATGCTATTTTTATCAACCACCAACCAGGTAGCAATTATCCAGGTTTGGCCCAGTCTAGGGAATGGAATTGTACATTTTAGCATGGGCGTAGGCTCTCGTAGGATGGCTGGTGGCCATGGGTCTTTGCTGAAAATGGAAATCTGCTTTACTCAACTGAAAGGCCAGGCCCATTCTACACAATAATTTGGCTTCAGGGCATTTATCCAACAGAAGCAGAGGCCTATTTAGTATTATTCATAACTACTTTTTTCTGTCAGCTAGCGTACAAGACTGCAGGAAACTTATGCATACAATGGTAGTTTTTAGAACACTCAACAAATAGTTTCATAACATCCTGGTGTCTGGATTACCTGGAATGGATCTGTTCTAAAATTAGGGGTGCTACAAATGTGAATGATATATAGAAAAACATAAGTGAGTCATCAGATCAGAATAAAAACAGGAAGACAATAGGAAAAGTTATCCAGTGCTTGCAAATGCTTAGCAACTATTTGACAAGTTGTCTGAAACCCTGCACATACATGCTGCAAAGTGGTACTGCTTACCTCAACAGCTTCAATTTGTTCCACATTTTGCTGTTCCATTACAGGGGATGGATGGCTTACTGGCACCAACTGATTGTTGTCACCTGTCACAGTCTGATGCGAAATTGGAACACTGCAGGTGTTAAGCGCTGGAATCATGCCCGGAACAGCACTGTAGGGTGGGCCATAGTATGGATTGAAAGTAGTTCCATTTGGCACCAAGTAGTGATGAGTCTGAAAAAACAAAGAAATTTTTTTAACTGAAACCTTGACAGGTCTTTTTTTAATTACTTTACTCAAATTGTGACATTCTCAGATAGGTTGTTCTTTTAAGTGGTTTATATATATATATATGAACCTCTCTATATTATGGTGTTTAATCCAGCTGTGAATCAAAGCATCTACAAAATTTGATTTTTCTTGCAGTTTGACTCACACAAAAGCAATTAATGATTGGTAATTTTACACTACAAAAGCTATTCTAATAGTTGCAGATTTGAGCCTGTCGAATGGACTTGACATAAAGACCCTGGGCAGGTTGGCATATGTGTGCCTCTGTCACCATATAGTAGAATTTGGTATGGGCATAAGCTGGGAAGTAAACAGCAAGTCCTAAGATGCACTGGCCCCATGTCCAGGACCTTGGAATTCGTCCACTGCTGGCTCAAGGGCCAAAAAGCTGGAAATGAGCATCTTCCCTATGTTCCACTATGGGACATGGGAGATTTACTTTACATTACAGAGGTATTATGAAAATTATGCTTCAGAATTCATTTGATTAGATTAGATTGGATAAACAGGCAAGTCAGTTAAATGCCTGTATAATACATGTTCAAATCAAATGCAAATCATAAATCAACTAATTTCAAGTCCAGTTCAAGCCATAATATTTTAAATCTTAAATTGAATAAATGAGGTGCAAGTATCTTTCCATTGGCCTATAGCAATCTTTCCATTTGTAAGTAAAAACATTGTTTAGGGTTACAGAGAATAAACATTAGTATTTATTACTCTGCACAGGTCAACAAAGGTCAATTAAGCCCACATAAACCTAAATCCACACCAGGCAAAGAAGCAAATGTTGCTGAAAGATATATGGCCTCCAGAACACGAGGCCAGTGTGTCAAAGTGCAAAAAAGTGCTACCTCATATGTTGGGGTAAACCAAAATATTATGATAGGTGGACAGAATTAATTAATATCCAGTGCATGTTTTAGTAAAGCGCAAGTTCCACATCAAACTGACCTCATTCTAAGAATGCTCCACATACCTAACCTGTCAACCCAAAATTTGTCAAGTCTCAAGTCCTGTCTCCTGGCAAGGGGATGCTTGAAGCATGCATGCTATTGTGTGTCACCTTCTTATTTAACCTCTCAATTTAGAAAAGTCAAAGAACAAAATTCGGGAAGTCCATCTAAAGAAATCGAAACTAAGCATTCAGAGAGGTGCAGAAAGGCAGTACTATGATGCATCTCCAAGAGATCACATGAAAGGTTTAAGTGAATTTTTCATGCATTAAAAACAAACTAGCTCCAGGCAAACAATGCCAGATGCAAACTGGAATAGTTTATTTTAAAAGGGTGGATAGATGATGCACATGAACAAGGCTAACACATGCCAATCCACTGAGTAAAGCAGCAGCAGCAGCAACAGCATACACAGTGACCTTGTATTTTGAGTTAAAATTTGAAACAGGTCTAAAATTAACAACAAGCTTCTTTACCATGAATGTTTCTTGTCCCGGAATAGGAGCAACAGCATAGCTCGTAGTGAAAGACTTAGTGCCATTGACATCATACATCTGCAATTCAAACAAGTAAATTCAGTACCCACATATAGTAATACATTATTCTATATGACAGTAGAAGTCTTATGATTACATTAGTTAAGATAATACTAGATAAAACTTAAACTTGTGCAACAGAGAGTACAGCAAAGGAGACACATGAACTAATATATGGCTCACGTCATTCAAACTGCAAAGAAAGTATTGTAACATCTCTCAATCAGTAAGTACATGTAATTTAGAATTTACATCACAATTTTACAAAGTAAAAATACAAGACCTATAAAAAATTTGTACGCTGGTGCATTTGAAATAAAACCTTTTAAAGCAGACACAACATCAGGGCTGATATCCAGCCAACTTCTTGGCAAAGCATGTGAGTGAAATGTCCCAACGGTAGGTGCCTGTCACATCTCTAGCATATAATCATCACTGCTAGAATTCAGCTGTGCACAGCAAAACAAGACTTACCAACTGAGACAAAAGTATTTTTGTCAAAATTCAGCTGTGCACAGCAAAACAAGACTTACCAACTGAGACAAAAGTATTTTTGTCAAAATTCAGCTGTGCACAGCAAAACAAGACTTACCAACTGAGACAAAAGTATTTTTGTCAAATATTCATTCAGCCAGCAATCAACACTTGCCTTGTTTCAAACACGCAATAATCAAGGGTTTTACACTGTCAGTGATGTTTAACTGATATTAGCTCAAGATTCACTTAGCTTCCAGCTGCCTAATCTCTTCAGCTTAAGATTATTTCGTTTGGAACAGTTATGAAACTCAGAAAGCCTTATCAGTCTTACTTTTCCATAGAACAGCCTACTTACGCTTCGCACAAAAATGGTTACTAGTCTATATATATACACATTTATATATGTGTATATATATATGCTTCATGACTATTGTAATTAATTCAACTGGTAAAATATAATGTGAGGAGTACATAGGGACTTTTGGGCTCATTTTCCAAAAGGTTCTGCTAAGTTTAAGAGATTACATTGCATTAATGGAACCAAAATTGGAGAAGCAATTGAAGTAAAATCTTGCTTATCTGGAGTTGCTTAATGCGGTTGAGAACTTTCACCCTAATTCCTTCTATTATGCAAACACATTAAGCCTCTTAAGTACAGACATTTAGCAGATTTTATTAAAATTTTAATTAAAACAACAACTGTGCTTTTGGAAAACAGACTGAGTACTGATCAAATAAATATGCTCTATCTGTCAAGTCTAAATTTGACCAGCATCAACAAATAAAGCTGTCATCAGTGGAATAATGAAGCAAAGTCTAGCTACCCTCACCAGCATAGGCCTGTCTTTCCAGACTCTGAATATCATAAATCCAGACTCAAGTTGCAGCCGTGTACACTATTTTTACGTTAAGGGCATGCTTAAAGGGTACAAGAGACAGTGCTGTTTACTGACTCGATTTCTTACCACAGGGTAAAGAGTAGAGTCATTAACAGGCTTGAGTTTTCAACAGGCAGTTTTGAGGTGCAACTGGTACAGTATACGTTCTCGTCAGTTAGAAAGCATAACAGAGAGATATTATTTTCTGGTTCTCACCACAGGGTAGATATTCTGCATCCCGTTCATAAGAACCTGCATATGAAGATGTTTCAGGATCAAATTGTGGCGACCATTTTGCAGGAGCTGTTCTTTTAGATGTTGCGGAGGATGCAGGTATTTACATGGGGGATCATGACGTTGACACTTGCCCTAAAAAATTTTAAAAATCAGTCTCGTCATCAATAGATCCACCTAGAGTGAAAAAGAACTACCTCGAGAAACAGCTGCTACTCGTTCTTTCTCTGCTTCGTCTTATTTATGCTGCCAGTAAATTTTCTTGGCTGCTAACATGTGAGTTTGGCTGCTGTAGCACACGCTGTCAAAGAAGTTGTTTCTGAATCAATATTTACGTTCTTCTTTAGCGGTATGTTTCCCAGACCAAAGTCTTTCACAGTATGATAGCTTTAAACTACAGGTCTGGTGTTATTTTAAAGCACCCTTTGGTGATAATATAACACCACATTTAAACTACAAGTATGGTGTTACTTCAAGCAACTTTTGGTGATAATATACTGCAGTTTATTTTTAAAGTACCAACTTCATGTTGTACTGCAGAACTATATAAATATTATTAACATCACCACCACAGTCAACAATACTGATGCCAGCTCCACTTCTATCACCAAAGATGTACAATTTTAAGGTAATCATAATCGTAATTCACATTCATAAACTTGAGATTTCTGCATCACCTAAAGAAAGGTAAGTTGCAGGAACCAGCTTGTTCACAGGCACTCAGTCAAAACAAAATCGATAAGCAAGTAGGGTCAGTTTTGGTTCCAGGTTAAGATCCATGGGTGAGACACACAGACTGTTACATGGTTATGGCTATGGTGGATGGTGTCATGAGATAGATAAGGGGGAGAGGAGGAATCAGGATCGGATTTACAGAAAGCAGTGTTTTCAGTTTAGTATTGGTGAGTTGGTAGGATGGGTCAAATATAATTCTGATGAAGTTTATTCAAGAGTGGTGGAGCAGCTAAGGCTACAAAGTGATTTCCAAATCTTAAGGATGAGGAGACATAAGGGGGAGAAGTGTTAAGGTAGAAAAGGAGTGGGTTGAATGAAGTGGCTGATTGGTAAATAAATAGCAAAGATAGGAAAGATGGGAGGAATGAAGTGTGTTGTAGGTAAGTGATACAAGTTTTAATCCATTTCTTAGGGTATTTCAAGCAAGTGAAGCAATTTTAGCACAGAAACGATGCAACGGTGCTTGCAGGTTTTGGTAACAGCACAAGTGAAAGCATCCTATATGCTTGTTGGAGGTTCATTTGGGTGTGTCTACAGTCAGATAAAGTGAACTGCAGTAATCGTCAAGATAAGTCATCAAAGTACAGCGAACACCAACTGCACTGGTGCACTGGATGACAGAGAGATATTGATAGTGGATAGTTTAGACAGAAGAACAATAAATATGGTATCTTCTTGTTGATACATAATTCAAATGAAGTCCTAGCCCAAGTTCTGCTGTTAGCTGAAAGCTTAGAATCTTCAGAAAGAAACAGCAGGAAACTATCAATTGGATATCCATGAGAAGAAACAATTAAAATGTGAGCATCAGAGTTGAGAGACTGGTTGCAGAATCTGGAAAATGTGACACATAAGAAGAGAAACAGGTGCTATACAGATGATGGTGGTCCAAGTGTGTTCAAAATCAGAATAGCAGAGGTTAAGCTTTGAAAGGATCATTCCAACTTAAATCTTGGTAAACGATAAAATGGGTGATGTCTGTTTTACAGAGGCAACGAAAATTTCAGCCAATAATTAGCTTTTTTATAGCAGTAGTATTCAGTATTTACCAACACCTTACTGCTGACAGAGCCATTGACATGGATCTTACCTCACATCTTTAGCAAGATGTCTTCACATTATGTGCACAGAGTAAACGAGGTGTGGTTCAATGAATTGTGGCTAAAGTGCTCTAATTATCAGAGTCAAGTCACTATATATAATGGATAATGGGTCAGTAATTTGTCAAAAGGCGGATCTTTCACCATGCTCCATTATAAATTTTAAGCTCTTCTGTCACATAAAAACTCCCTATCAAAACGCAGTAGTATGAGGCAGCTGCGAGACACAAAGGATAGTGCATAATAAATTTTGTGTTAGCATATTTTCTCATCTGGAAATAGATGTATCACTGACGTATCGCTAACCAAACAACAGAACAGAATTTAAAAATAAACAAAGCAAAGAATTTCCATGCAAAAGAACATCTCAAAAGGCAGCAAAAATCTTAACATTCATGGGCTCAAGTCAAGTAGAATAACTGGACTCTGAATCAGGATTTGTTCTGCAGAATGGCACAATTATAGTTCCGGAAAGCGGCAACAACATAAACATAAACATAATAATGTTGTTTAAAAGTTTGTCTTCAAAATAAATGGCATAAGTGCTGTTACTGATCTGAGAACATTACTGGTTTAACTGTATCAGTAGAATAGGATTCGTCAGCTTCTCAAAGAAAAGCCCAGATTTGTCACTCCCAATCTCCTGTAGCAACTCAAGGCCATAAATGAATTTACATGCTAGATATGTATTATATTTGGAATGCCTCTTAAAGGGCAATTCACAAGATTTAGGTTACATTTTGTAGCTCAGTGTCATGGTTTTTGCACAAAGATAAAGGTATAAATACATCAAATGGCACTGAACCTTTTATTTTCTATTAAGTGAAACTGTATCAAAGCAACATGAAGTCTTATCGCCCAAACTCTACATGTACATACGCCTTACAATAACAGAGCAGCAAAAACTAGAACGTTTAGGAATTTTCCTTTATGTTCTTAATAATTCAATGGCCAATTGGACAAGTCTTAAAATTTACCAGATTTTGAGCTAAATTCCATCCCTTGTAAAGTCTTATCATAACAGTCTGATTGTAGTTGTACACTAATTTCACATAATCAGATTACATTGCAGTAAGTTCAGGTGGTAAATATTAACATTCACAGTTATTGATTCCTGTTACACAAAATTTGCCTCCTGGTCATTTATAGCTCAAACTTGGCATGCTGCCTTGGTCAAATGGGCGAAAAAAACGTTATATTAATTTCCTTTTCCTGATCTTGGGAGTTTTAAGGATATTTGGCAGATAAAGAAAGTAAATACCAGAAACTAGGTTCACAGTATATCTCATAGGATCTGCGGGATTACTGCCTTAATTGCAATATTGCAGCCAGTGAAACTAACGTGGCTGAGAAACTACCAGAAGTGCGTGATCCTGGAGATGGTTTGGAAAATCAATCGAAATAAATCTTCGCTTGGACTGCTAAAACAGTCAGTGCCTCTTTTGTCCAGACAGTAGAAATATTATGTGTCAGATTCAAAGTCAACATTTTGGCTGGTATTTTAGGTCCCATTTTCCATAAACTGCAGGGTGCAGGAACCACCACTTTAGACTTAGAAGCACGTGAGGTCAATAAGTGGATTGGCCCAGCCAGACATCAAAACACCGGCAGACAAAGGCCAATACTGTGCTCAGCATCAGACGAGGGCTCAAAGTCATGTTAGATCAGGCAAGGTTCATATTTCACAACATGTGCAGATTCTGATTCTGCCACATGTCATATGTTGGCCCATACCAACAGCAGCTCAGAGACATGTGGGCCGGGCTGACTGATTGACCGACATCATAAGGGATGATGATTAATTTTCAGAACACAAACCTTTTAAATCATCCCACATATGTGATGCTGTTGATAATTAAAAGTTCATGGTTCATTCCAAAGTCTTCCAAATGATGATCATTTAAGTCACAACAGGATTATAAATTGCCTGAGGACTTACCTAATATCACTCCTCTGCCTACTTTAGCTACACTGGTAAATGCCTAAGCCAAGCAGCCTCTGTGCATGAGGAGCACAGATTCGATTCGCAATCTGAAAGTGGCTTATTTCAGAGGTTTGAATCTGGGGCTAGCAAGGTCCGGTCCATGCACTGGGACCTTAAATGGTGTGGCACCCATTCAAATGGGCAGAGGTGGTGAAGGATCTCACCCAAGCAGGGTCAAGGCCATACAGTCTCTTTAGAAAATCGTGTACATTTCCATTTTCTCAAACTGCAGTGAGTTTCAATGGTTTTTACACAATGAATCAATCACTAATCTGATTTAATTTAAAAGTGAACTCAACATGTATGAGCAACACCAAAGTCACATTCAGCTGCACAGTTACATAGGCTTAACATACTTCTGACCTTTGGATTATTGATTATTGAGGCCATTTATTGACTAAACATGAATGCTAAATAAATACATACAAATAATAGCAACCAGAAAATATTGATATTCACTGCAATAGAGTTGGAAGTCATAAGGTCAACCCAAAAGGGTCTGAAGGACCCACGGAAACTGAACTGGCCTGTTTTTCAGATAATTTCTTCGTGATAATAACAATGCATTTATTATTTTATATACAAAATAAAGAGGAAATATTAAGTAATAGTATTGGTTTTGTACGGTAGTTTTACAGAGATGGTGATGAGTGCATGAAAGTATTCTAATATTTTTGAAGAGTTTTTTTGGATATTTGTGTTATCGGCATGTGTTCTGTCCAGGTGGTCCAAATATAAATCCAGAAACTTAGAAGATACAGTCTGCAACAATTGGTTTGCCATTTACTTTCATACTACAATTACAAGCTTGAGGCAGTTTGCAGGAAGATAAAAAAGAATCAGTTTGATGACCACCATGCTACCTGATGAACATTTCAAACAAAATGGACCCTCTTCCTATAACAAATTCCAGCTGCTGCCACTAAGCTGTTTTGCCCATTAGGATTATTATTTTTATTTCATATCTCTTTTAAATAGTCTTTATTTTGCAACTGATTTATGCCGTCTTGCATCTAAGTCCCAGGCCAGCCAAAATGAAGCCAGTTTGCATCAGCATAATCTTTCCATCTCTTGGGTCTTGGTTTGACATGAAAAATGATGCTCATCCTATAGTGCTTGATGTCTGGATTTGCAGAACTAAACACCAAACAAAATATGTTCTGTCAATTTCAAGTAATCACAATGCACAGAAACTGAGAACAACGGAAAGCTGAACTGACAAAGATATCAGTTCTTAATTATTGTAGAATAGCAGTCTTTGCTACTCTATCAGCCAACTTCACAAAGTGTTCCTATGTAGGCCTATAGGTAACTTACAGAGAAGGGCTGCACATATTATCACATTGCCAAGTAAAGGATGTTATAACCGTTTACTCTTTGGCTTATTTAGATCTTTAAAATTGCAAATATCAGGCATGACCACACTAATTTTAACATGGAAGAAGTACAAGATGCATGAGCAAAAGGAATCACACTGACATATAGATGGATCAGGCTGCTACCTGACTTTGTGCACATTAAAAATATTTGCAATAATAATAATGGTAATGGATCAGATAATAGTCGATAAGCTTGATCTTCAAATTTTGCTTCTTGATTCATTTATTCATTGATTGATTCATTTAAGACAACTGAATCTGCCACTGCACCACTCAGACGAAGCTATTACCTCACTTGACCATGGATTGATGCCTTGTGGTAGTGGCACTACAGAAGTCATTAGATTCGATCACTCAGTCGCTTAGCATCAAATTTTCAAATCCTACACCAGTTAAGGCATTTTAATGGTAAAAAAACAGAGGAAGAACACTTGAGTATATTTATCTGTTGATCTGTTCCACTCACGCATATACATATGTGTGTGCATTTATAAATATGATGCATACAAAGATATATGTAACAGGTAGATACATAGGCACATGCATATATATACTTTTGAATAAGCAGCTAGAATAACTGAAATGTTGGCACATACTGGTAAAATATTCTTGCTCTTTAGGCCTTTGACCTTAAGGGGCATTGTGTTGGCCTTTAGGGTCTCACTCTAGTAGGTCTACACAACCCCACATATACACAAGCCATATATAGTAACACACATAACTTACTATATATATATACATATATTCAAATGTGAACTCCGTGTAAAGAGTAAACAAGAATCACCTTATCAGTACAGTGTAGACCAAAAAGTCCCAAATTGCATGTTTTAAGGCACGTTAAAGTTATGAAATAACCCATTTTTATTTTCAATAAATTACAACCTGCCTGGAGTTTAAACAGATAACACTGGTCAACATAGAAATCGTTACTGACTGGAAAAGGCCCTAATGTGTAGCATCTTGGTGTGCTGAACACGAATATAACCATAAAATTTTTTATTGGCTCTCGTTTTGAAAATATTTCATATAGTTCATTTTTTATGTTTCACCATGTAAATTTATGCAGTAGGACTGCGACAATATTCTAAATAAGTCTAGAATGATGTAATATTCCACCTCATTGCATAATCCCATCATGGACACATCATGCACAGTTGATTACGTCATTTTCTGATGCAATGTAAAACTACAACCAGTCGGCTGCTGACGTAAGATGACGTCAGCAGTGTACTATATAATGCGAGTCGAAACGGTTGAGCATTTACAATATTACAGACTTTGTGCGAGACAGTTTAAGTTACTGTTTTATAAAACTATTATTACTTTATCCATTTAGATACAATACAGAACAGTAATGCCTCGGAAGTGCGTAAATACTGTGGACAACTTTTGTTACATTTGTG
This sequence comes from Norana najaformis, assembly GCA_964023275.1. Taxonomy (NCBI): domain Eukaryota; kingdom Metazoa; phylum Annelida; class Clitellata; order Crassiclitellata; family Hormogastridae; genus Norana; species Norana najaformis. The sequence goes on along the minus strand of OZ029915.1, from coordinate 37,680,403 downwards.
GGGAAGTGACATTTGCCAACCAGAAGAAAAGTATCACTTATCAAGTCAAGAAGGCATATCATGCTTACTTCGAATGCAAGGTTGGTGACCAAGACAAGCCATGGGCCCCGCATATATGCTGTGCTACATGTACAACACAGCTTTCACAGTGGTTGAATGGCAAAAGACCATCAATGCCGTTTGCAGTTCCCATGGTGTGGAGAGAGCAAAGCAACCACGTAGATGACTGTTACTTCTGCTTGGTTCCTCCTCTTTCCGGTGGAATAACGAAGCAAAAGAAGTCGACAATAGTCTACCCAAACATTCCGTCAGCATTGAGACCAGTTCCACATGGTGATGGACTTCCTATTCCAGAACCTCCAGCAGAATATATTTTCCTTGATTCATCTGATGAGGACAAGGGTGAGCCGACATGTTCTTCTCCTGGTCCGTCAGCGTGCAGTGATCCCGATTTTCACTGTGGTGCATCATCAACCCCACACAGAATAACACAGGAAGAACTAAATGACCTTGTTCGTGATTTGGACTTATCCAAAAACAAGGCAGAATTGCTAGGATCAAGACTCCAACAATGGAATCTTCTAGAAGAAGATGTCACAATTACTTCATATAGAAAGCGCCATCAGCAGTTGGAACCTTTCTTTATGAAGGAAGGTAATCTGGTATTCTGTTCCAATAATGACGACCTCATGAATGCCTTACAGATCACTCATGACCCACAAGAATGGAGACTCTTTGTAGACTCTTCAACACTGAGTCTTAAGGCTGTGCTTTTGCACAATGGAAACCGTCTTCCATCTATTCCATTAGCGCATGCTGTCCACATGAAAGAGACATACGATAACCTAAAACAGCTACTGCATTCCATTGACTATAACAGGTACAAATGGCACCTGTGTGGTGATTTGAAGGTAGTTGCCATTTTAATGGGACTGCAGCAAGGATATACAAAATATATGTGTTTCTTGTGTGAGTGGGATAGCCGAGCAAGGGAGTTGCACTACGTGCGGAAGGAATGGACTCCCAGACAAAACATGGCAGTTGGACAGAAGAATATCCAGCACCCAGCTCTGGTCGAGGCTCACAAAATCCTACTACCACCCCTTCACATCAAACTAGGTTTGGTGAAGAACTTCGTGAAAGCCATGGACCGCACTTCGCCAGCTTTCCGATACCTGCATGAAAAATTCCCTCGACTCAGCGAAGCAAAGATTAAAGAGGGAGTTTTTGTGGGTCCTCAGATTAGAGAACTCTTCAAAGATGACCGCTTCAACAACTTGCTGGAGGGTGATGCGAAACAAGCATGGAATGCTTTTCGTCTAGTGTCTACAGACTTTCTGGGGAATGTTAAGGCAGAAAACTACAAGGAACTAGTAGAAGACATGCTCAAGCAGTACCAGAAATTTCGCTGCAATATGTCTCTGAAGATGCATTTCCTTCATTCCCATCTGGATTTCTTCCCTGACAACTGTGGTATGGTTAGTGACGAACATGGCGAACGTTTTCATCAAGATATCGCAACAATGGAGCAAAGGTACCAGGGAAAATGGTCCACTACAATGTTGGCTGACTACTGCTGGACACTCCGCAGAGATGCTCCCGAACAGCTGTACAAGAAACAGGCAAAAAAATCGAAGAACTAGTCTATGACCTGGTTTTTACAAATATTAACTGTAAGTGTATCACTATTGGCATGCATTGTGCGATATAAAATTACTTCATTTCAGATTACAAAAAAACTAGAGCCAATTCGGCATTTTCACTGTCATATTCGTGTTCAGCACATACAAATTGATAAGAACTGACTAATTTCATTTCAGTAACATGACTTTTGTAAAAATTTGTTGTCCAGTGTAATCTGAAATAACTATACCAAGTGTGTAGACAAAAGTATATTGAAATAAGGTTTATGGTATCTGTTCCATTGCCAGATATTTTCACAGATACCTACATAACACTAAACTAACAAATAAAAGTAATGGCAAATAAAAGTTCTAGATTCTCGAACATTCTAAAGTCCCCAACGGAGATTTACAGGTTAGGTTTGATACTTAATAATGTCACAGGTTCTCCGTTTGATTCACTTTCTAGAACAGACTGGATTTTTCGGTTAAATGGGCAGTACAGTATTCACTTGATACATTTCTCATGTGTTCGTATCAACAGTCTGAAAGCCAATGAGATACCTTGCAACAAGGTGCCAAAACAGAGGCCGAGCTTTTCAATAACACAGCAACGGACCAGATTAAATGTCATAGCCTTCAAAACAGAGAACAGTAACCTCATAAGAAGTCATAACAATAGGCTCTGGATACTCAAATACATCCCACTCAAAACTGAGGAAGAATGAATACCTTCTTATGACTCAGAAAGACTGTTTCTATTTATTTGAATTAGGCCTACTTTGATTAAACTAAACTAAGCAAATTCTAGACATGACAAGAACCAGATTGCTTACAGACTTTTAGTTTGCAACCTCTAAAATCTTCTTAATAACCTTCTAAATACCTTCTTATGACTCAGAAAGACTTTTACAATTATCTGAATCAGGCCTACTTTGACTAAACTGAACTATGCAAATTCTAGACATGACGAAAACCAGATTGCTTAGTCTTTTATTTTGTAAACTCTAAAACCTTCTTAATAACCTTCTAAATACCTTCTTACGACTCAGATAGACTTTTTCTATGTATTTGAATTAGGCCTACTTTGACTAAACCGAACTAAGCAAATTCTAGACATGATGAAAACCAGACTGCTTAGTCTTTTATTTTGCAACCACTGAGACGTCTCAACATTTATTTAGCTAAGGAATTGTAACAACTTCAGTCTACGCAAATGAAAATCTTTGCTAATTCTGAAGAAATGAGGTAAAATCGAACTTCGACTGACCACCCTTATTTTCACTGTCCTTATTTCCCTTATTTTAGTTAGTTGGATTGCCCCAAGTTGTCCAACACTGTCAATCCTTAATACTCCCTCTTGTGTTTTGGTTTTCTGCCTGATCACGTTGAGCAGGAACTGATTGATATTACCTCTATATGCTTTATAGAAAAAGACATAGGATTAACTTTTCAGTCCCTCTGAACAGAAGCACTGTTTACAAATTAACAGGTGTTTGTACTCAGGAGGGAAGAGGCTTCCCGGTAAGCACAGTCTTGAAGGATTTTCACTTCTGTTTCAGACTGACTCCCGTGATCTGATCCCCAGAGAAATTATCATGCTGGACATCGACATCAGCAAAAGTAACACTTTTGCAGAACACAACCATTTGTAGAATGTGGATAAATTCCAGTTAATCTATCGCCAAGTTGTTATTACTGACACTCCATGCTGAAAGCCACGAATCACAGGGAGTCAGTGGAAAGCAGCAGACCGTCTTTGGACAGCACCAGCCAACAAGGGATGAAGGAAAAGGCAATAAAATGAGAGAATGAGAACAAGCAGACGGTCAAACACGAAGACAAGTCTTACAAAACTCCCCTTAACAGAGTCCGAAGTGGGATGAAAAAATTCTTGTTCAGAGAGTGACAAACAGGACATGACTAAGTAGTCATCTGGCTGGAGTGGTCAGTCACTGGTAAGCTTGACCATCGGTCAACGAATGAGTTAATCCTTAAATTCATCAATCAGTTAGTTGCCTGACAGCAATGAATAGTTTGGCAATAAAAATACTGCACTTGCACTGTAGTATATCATCAACACATTTTTGTAATATTCTATGCTGCCAAACTGTAATGTTGACACCTGGAGAAAATGATGTAAGAATTTGACACCTTGGTAGTGGGTCCGTTTTTGTTCATTTTCGGTCCATCCTTTCACACTGGATATTGTTATAACCAGGTTATAACAATATCTGCATTATTTGCCTGGAGCTAATTTGTTTTTATGCATGAAAGATTCACTTAAACCTCTTGTGTGATGGGTTGGAGAGGCATCAAAGCACTGCTTTTCTGCACCTCTCTTCATGCTTAGTTTCAATTTCTTTAGATGCTGCTTCTTTGGAGACTTCTCTAATTTTGTACTTCACAAGCTGTTATAACCAGGTTATAACAATATCTGCGTAGTTTAAAACTGAATGTTATTTGAAGATAAATTACTATCAATATTATTAAACTCGTATTTATAACAGATGCAACTGAATAGCCTCACATTTTCAAAGCCCCATAATTTTCACTAGATGTCCATGAAATTAAATTGACAAAGAAAAAGGACTATTTATTTACTACAGAGGACTTTTCAGTCAGTCCATCAGTTTTCCAGTTGGTCAAATTGGACAGCTGGATAGTTGGTAAGACGGTCAGTTAAAGATCACATAGTTATTCAATCACTATAAAATAACAGCATATCTCCTTCTCAAGTTAAATGCTGCCTCTTTAAAGTTTTTTTCTCTAATGACACAATCTATATAGGAGTATTGAAATCAAATGCAATTACTCTGCAGTGGCTATAGACTTTGAAGATAAAAGATAAAAATTCTCTTTGGCAAAGGCATGGTTCAGTTTGTGCTTTTCAGCCCATACACAGTGTAAAAATGTTTCCACAGTAAAGCCACTCAGGGGAATGTTACACACAAGTTCCTGATCTTTTTCTAGATTTGCAAGATATCCTTCTGATCTCTTGAAATTTGCAGCAAATTCAGAACAAGCAATGTATTAGACACTCTGTTGTGACCAAAACAATATTATTATCCTGTTAGCTGAGACAAAAGGATATAATTATGTCAGTCCTCCTTTAAAACAAAAGCTTAATTGATTGCTACATTGGTTACGCGTAAATCATGGCACATCCTGTTCCAACAGGCCAAATAAAACTTTGCTTTAAGTGTGTTTGATAAGGTAATTGCCCTAATAGGATCTTTCTTGGTAAACTTGACAAAATTCAGCAATACAATACAATATGAAAACAACCATTTTGCAATATGGCACCCTTGGCAATGCACTGGCAATGAACTGTTAGTCTCCTATGACAACTACCGGACCCCAGACTTCATGGTGTAAAACAAATGTGTTCACACTTGGCCAAAAATGCCCCCACATCATTGAAATTTATTACAGGACTATGTGTAAATATTCTTAGCAGCAAAATCACAATAAAATACATACAATACATTTATCTGTAACAATAATAATAAAGGCAACAATAGTAGTTGAATTTGCCCAGCTGTAGATGCTCAGATATTGTTCTGATTCTTTATTCTGAATGGCACATTGTTCACCAAAGGCTCAAACTGATAACTTTAATAGTAGCAATATACAAACACCAAAGTAATGTAAAAGTACTTCACATTGTATGATCCACCAGCAACTGCAGCAGCAGGGACCACTTGAGGATGAGCAGATATGAAAGTTGCCAACCCACGCATGTATAATGGTCCAGCTATGGACTGGCAACAGTTTGGCCGGAAACCACAGATTTTCACTTAAGCACATCATAGACTTCAAGATCTATCATGAAAATATCATAAATGCTCACTGCATTATGGTTTATGCAAATTGCAGGCTATTTTGTACTGGCAGCTATTGTTCATTTCATGTTTCAGACAATATGTCACCAAAAACTAATATAAAGTCCAACGCCATGCCGCTTATGATTTTCTAAGACATAACTATAAAACATAGGTTTAGAAGTTTAACTAGTGATTAAGAAAATGCTGAATAAGCTGATCTCCTCATCTCCTGGCTGCGGCATTAAAAACTTTCATGATTTACTTTTAATATTAATTCTTATGGCAACTTTTGCTTAATTAGAAATAGTTTTAACAATAACAATAATAATAATGTGCCACTGATTGTTGTGGCTTGTTTTCCGACGTTGCTGGGGATGAGGCCTGATTTTCCAGACACCCTTTAACAGTAATTTTTTGGTCCTGATGGATCACACTACTATGGGAAAAATAATAATAAAAAAATAATAATATGACTTATATAGTGCTGTAGCATGACCAAGGCTGAAAAAGAGTGTCGTATGTGAATTCAAAAAGCAAGAACAGTCATACAGTATTTTTTAAATACAGGTCTTGAGCTGTGACTTGAATGTTTACTGTTTACTTATTGTTCATAAATAAATAAATAAGCAATTGTCTGTTTGTATCAATAAAATTAATTTACAGACCTATCCACCAACCCAGTTTAAATGGTCTGATCATCCAACCAACCAAAATGGTCATCAAAAGCACATCCTGCCATAACTGGCAATGTCACATGGCTTTATAAAATCCAATTATCATCAGTACAATTGTCAGATAGTCTTCTGATACCCTGAACAGTTTCTAAATTGTTTGTCCCATAAATTTAACCCACATCCTAACAGCTGAGCAAATTGAAGGCTCTTTGATATGGACACATTTACATTTCATATATAAAAAAAAAACTGCATTACAATATAACCAACAACAAGAATAATTCCAGTACTTTCTTCTCACAAAATAGATGTTATTTGGTTAAATAGCCTTCTTCTTCTACACCAGCTACCTCAGAAGAGCAGGTCCAGAAATTTTCACCAACCTCCTACTTAGCCCTGCTTATGATTCAGCCATATGAAAACTTTCTGCTGGGTTGTGATGACAAGGCGGATCAAGGCATTTGACAGCAGCCTCAAGCACTTGGCATAGGTTTCTGGAATCGGATGATAAGGTCATATACCTGCCAACCTCTGTTATGCTTCCCATCAGCAAGAACCTAATTGACTGTGCAATATCAATAAGAAATTCAAGTCAGTCATGATTCTAATCTAATCTGATCCAGTGACTTCTATAGTGCTGTTATCATAATGCTCAAGGAATCAATCAATGGTCATTTTATCAGTGCTATCTCTTTTATCATTCTCTGAAGGCCCAAAATAGCTGAACGACAAGCTGTCAAAATAGCAATGTTAATGCCAACAATTATTATACAGTTTTCCTTTAGAAATATATGGTAAGCATCGACCGTTTGTTTTCTTCAAAATCCAGTAAATATATTATTAATTATTAACCAAACTGATTATTTTTACTGAGTTTGGTAACACACATTCCATTCATTCACACCAGCTAGCAGTCTTAAATGTTCTTCAATCCACCGAACCGTGACTCCACTGATTCAGGAAGCATGCCTTCATTGACACACTGATTGTCATGCATTGATGCACCGATGCATCCATCCATCGATCATCCATCCATCCATCCATCCATCCACTGGTGTGGATGGTAGGTACCAAGATTTTCCATCCATCCAGTCTCACACCGTCCTTGCTCCCACACCCCTCTCTGATGCCGGTCATGGAACAGGATAGGCCCATGCAAATAAGAGGGTCTGTCAGCTTGTCATTAGCATGGTCTACGGCCTTGGTTTCTCTCCAATCAGCAATTTATTATTCAGCTGAGTCCCAAGTCTGGTCTCCAGAGGAGCATATTTAGACGGATGCATACTGATGATGATTTAGACCAGACACAGCATTTGCAGAATACGGAATCTATCTGCATGACTAATACCAAGTCTATCAAACAGACAACGCTTGCTTGCCGCATCGACAAAAATTCACGCAAAGAATAACAGATAAAAACATGTAAAAAACCTTTGTCTTACTCATACTAGAACTTAAATCTAGTATTTAGCTGCTGTTTCTTTATATTAACTAATATTCTTCATATTTTGTCAGTCACCTTAAGGACATGTTTCTATATTTTCATTTTCTTGGCTTGTGCAATGTTTCCACGCTGCATATACATGGCCTTTGTTTATCTTCACTGCTTGTAGTTTTATTGTTTTGTTTATTTGCTGTTGATTTGTTTACAGAACAATTCAAGTTGGTCTACATCAGCCCAATCTGGACCATATATTTTTACAAAGACATGGCATTTTGTCCTGTTTAACACTGTTTACTTTCTGTTCTTTTCAGCATTTTGTTTTATGGTGCTCTATCAAAAGACTACATATCTTTGTGGTCTGACTGTCTGTCTGTGTATCTGTCTGTCTGTTTTCATTTGTAGCTGTTATTGTCTGTTCCATTTTCACTTTGGAAGATGATCTTTTAAATTAATATTTATCACTTTAATTAATTTTTCTATACTAATTCATTTTGAATATTTATTAACTTCTTGGACATGGTCTGACTGTCAATCTGCGTATCTGTCTGTCTGTCTGTTTGCCTGTCTGTCCAACTGCCTGGCAGACTGACCGACTGACCGACTGACTGACCGACTGACTAACTGACTGACAGATGCCAACCTAGGTCTGAAGCTAAAGCCTGTGTGCTGGAACGTTGGGCAAAACAGTGAATAATACTTTGCCAATTGCATTCTAATTAGATTTGAAACATTTTCATTTCGTCAGAGCATGCTCTGGACAATTGAACATCAAATAACCTCAAATTCAGTCATGTGTCCAAGGCACTAAATCAACTGGCCTATTTGCAACAACAATCAGTGAACAGGAAATCTAAAGTGGTTTCGTGATGCATTCTAGCGAAAGAGAAATTAGCATGCATAACTTCCAAGATCTTCTTCTTTCTTTCAGTCTGTCTGGCCAATAATTCTGGCCGGAACTGCTTCTGCTAGCAATGCCAACTGGACTGATTTCTAACAGAATGCTCTGAGAACTATCAGTAACTATTGTCTGTAACTATTAGCTGCAAACTCGCTTCTCAATCAGTATTTACACTGGTACCAACACATTCACTACTCCACAAGTATTTACACTGAAGTGAAAAATGAAATAATCTAAATACCAAAGTTCTATGGCACATGAAGTCAATTACCTAATTAAGTGTGACTCATCAAGGTCATCAAAATCACAGCTTTCAGCTGGCAAACAGTCTGCCAGCTGGTAGAAGCTGAACTTTCCAAAGCACCATTTTAATTGATGCTATGAGGACTGTCTTCATCATTATGTACACCATTATTTTCACCATTAAAATAATCTTTGCTGACTTCATCATATTCATCTTCATTGCCATCACCTCACCATTGCAATTGCCCTGCCACTGACACCATCACCACCACCATCATCATTATCACCTCCATCAACAACAACACCTCATCATCATCATCATCATCATCATCATCATCATCATCATCATCATCATCATCATCATCATCATCAAGAGAGCAGAAAATGTTAGCTGTTAGTAGAGACTAGGTGAGATCCCAAAGTCTATCAACTAACAGCTAAAATTTTCTGTTTAATGTCTAATTCTAGTATCAGCATTTGATTTTGATTTTGTACATCGTCCATTTGTCATTTAATGTTGGACTCCTGTGTGCATCGACAATGGACATTGTAAAGCATCCTTGAAGTAGCTTGCTACTGATGATGCTCTATAAATTGTCGTGATTACAATTACAATTACAACAACATCATCTTCATCGTCATTATTATCACCACCAGTTTGTTGTCAATCACATAACTGTAGCTGATGGACAAACAAGAATTGGCATCAATGTCTTTCATTCCCTAGATCCTCTGGATTCAGAAGAATTGTGCCATGATGTTTTAGATGCATGATGACACATTTTTGGTGTACAATATTTCACAAAGAAACAATAACTACAATAACTGAAGAAATTAATTGATTAAGATGGAACAACAAACCTAAAGTAAAATGTATTCTCTTTAGAAAAGAAAATCCTGTTCAAAATTCAGTCAGTGAGTGAAAGAATTCAGTACGAAATGGACCAATCAAAACAGCAAGCCAAGTTGAAACCACATGGCTGAGGAAATGCATCTTCAGTCAAGTGCCGTCGAAGTGGTCATATGCGGGATAGATCCAAGTGAGGAAATGAGCCATAAAAGAATGAAACTCACTTGGCTAGCAGTCAGCACTCTGGACTTTAAGGAAAATCCAAATGAAATGCCAAACGATAACTGATCAGAGTAAAAGCCTCAAGGATCTGCTGCAGTTAAACAAAGACTTCTGTCAGCAAGTCAAACAGAAACAGATTTCTCAGAGGCAAGAATTTATCAGGTCACGAGTACTGTTTTCAGCAATATGTCATATAAGATTCACACTTCATCAAGCACACTGTTTTCAGCACAACACGTCATATGGATTTGCACTTGTAATGAGGTACCCCATAGATGTCCTCACCACTAAAAGTACCATGACTAAAATTCCTAAGGCTACAAACCAGTTGTTTGTAAATAAGTGCAGTAATCATGGTCAGTGTGCAATTTGTGGTTAGAAGCCGGTGGGGCAAAAACCTATGGGCAAAGTGAAAATTATGAGGAAAATGCATTCCAATGGGAGAACAATTTGGACCAATGATGGGGAAATTTCCCCATCACTAAAACTGAACTCTGCTGCGGTTACTTTCAGACAAAAGTGCCTTTTTCAGGATTTACAGGAATTATAATGGTTAAAAAGTGATCTGGTATTTTCCTGAGCTTTGATGGTTTTCCTGACAGTGATGCTGTTTGTCTCATCTGTAGTTCTGTTACCATGGTTAGGGATCATCTGCTCTGACAAGCAATGTCCATTTACTTCTATTGACCATTTTTGCCCATTGGTGACCCCATTCCTAGTGGCAATTTGCAGAATGTTCATCATTCAGCTGCTGCTTCTAACATCATTACACAATATTGCGAGTTTGGTCACATCGTTAATGTCCATCATTGCCATATACAGTAGACATGGGATCTACCCAAAACCAAGTCTAAGGCCATACATATAAAATATGGAAGAAAGTAAGAAAGTGATCTGTAAGTCTCAGGACGGCAGTATATGCAGGAGGGGTCAATCTCCAGTGATGCAAAAAACTTCTGGCAGCAGAGGTTTGATGCTTTAAGCACCCTTTAAGATGGACAGACAGGTTCAGAGAAGCAAGCCTCATGTCCACTGAGAAATCCATTGAGCCTTACGTGCCAAATCCGAGAAGGACGCAGGCAAAACCAAGTGAAAGCCCGGAAACATTGACCAAAACCTACACCTGTCTGATAGGGGATTAATTCTGTTCCCTACTTCAATCTCTAGATGTTGAAGCATTATCCTTATGGCTACATGCTACTGTATCCAAGACAGCTCAGGGGAGTGGTAGCACTTGCAGGCTAGGCAAAAATGAGGTTAAGGTTATGCTAGAAAATTAAACGTATGCAAGAGGTAAACTAATTAGAGAATTTATTTATTCAAGGTTAAATTGGGAAGGTGAATGCATCTGCATCAGTGAATAATGAGAAAGAAAAGGATGCAGGTTTTACTTTAGTATTTAGATACCAATTTACATCCTTTGTGAACAGCCAGTGCCCCAAAAGATCAACTGTATTTGATGATGTCAATTCAAGAGAGGTTGAAAGTCACCTCAGTAGGCCTAACTACAGTATAAATGCCTCCAAAATAAGTTAAGTGTGGAAATTTGCTGCCTATCTGTATGCCTATTTTACTACAACAAAGACACTGTGCCAAAACCTGTTAAATACCTATTATTTTGAGCAATGAAATTTGGTGAGTTTCAAATCTGTTAAATATGTAATTTGTTTGGTGCAAAACCTGCTAGGTATGTTGACAAATCACAAATGACCTTTGTGACACATGGTCAGTCAAATGGCTGACTTAGAAAGGAATGTTGTGACACAATTCCAACATCAGACTGCCATGGTTCTGATTAAATGTCAGCAGTTGCAAAAACTGCACAAAAAACTTCCATTTCACAAACGTTTGGGTCTTGCAATACAGACAAGATCCAGCAGGCACTCAAATAACATTTGCTGGTGAATTCTGCACACACAGTAAATAAATGTGGGTGCAAAATTCAGAAATTCTGCTAAATCAGTTGCTCTTAAAATGCTTTATTGAGCTTGCAAATGCTTGAGATGTGAGCATGCTGTTCGACAAAGCAGGTATTAGAACAGATGATACTGAAAGTCTTAGAAACTTTTATAGCCCTGTGTTGGCAATAACTGAAAATGATAACAAATAATAATTCAAATAATATGCAAAACAGTGACAAAGAAGAATAATTATGGTAAAGACACTGACTGTTGACAGTGCAGTTTTATAAGCTACATCTAAGCTAATTGTGAATTACATTGTTAGATGTAGAATATTGAAAATAAACTGATTATTTTGTTTGTAGTAACACTTTGGAACTTGTGGTAATGTGAAGATTAAAACCACACAAAGTTTTAGTGCTAATTTTAATAAATACTGTTAATAGTATGGTGAATCATGGACTTTTCTCATAAAGTTCAAATTTTTAGTTTGTCCCAAAAGCTGCTAAGTATAAGATACTAATTACTAAGTACAGGATACTACATAACACTTTCCCAGGATTTGTAAAACGCCCAAGAAATAACATGGATTCTTAAGATAAATGACACTATAGCAAAGGTTTTTCCTTATTGGAAGTAGATTTCTGGATAACAAAAAAGCGCTTTTATCCAAAAAAAACCCAGTTTTTGTACTTAGTAGGTTCTGAAACTCAGCTCTTCAATTATTAAAAGCAAAGAAAAGAAGGACAGTGTCTTAAATCAGTGATAATGAAGACATAATTAGGTGGCCAATTATTGCAAAAGATTAGGCAAATGCCAGATCATTAACTGTAACCTAGACAGGACAAGCCAGAAGATGGATAGCAGGATAATATAACGACTTGCATCACACACTTTTACCTGCTAATCAGGCACATGCACATAACTGCTGTTGACTTCTGCAATGGCGCTACACAAATTTCCAGTTACAAAATTATTACAGCAGGTGCATAGATACAACAGGTGAATCTAGTTTCCAGTGTAAGAAATGCTCAACAGGTGGTAGCTAAGGGGACATAGAATATATCATACTAGTAACAAATATTCTAAGAAGTTCCCTGTGACAGATAGCTATTTTAACCAGAATGTCATCATTTATTATGCAGTTAGGATCACAAACGTCATGTTTTTAACCATCAAGAACAAAAATTTGCCAAGCTAAGATAAAATCGGTTCAACAGCACAAAGTCATTCAAATTCTCATTAGGCATTACAAACTGAATCCCTGTGTCACAAGAACTGATGCTTACAATGTCCTCTGTTGGGGAAAATAATGGTTATGGGCTATATAAATGTTTAGATACATACACGCATCAAAGGATCCCAGTTAAGTCATATGTGAAATCTACTGCCATAGAAATTCCTTTAGATTTTTAGTAAGTGATCTTGGATTAGCACAGATTCGATTAGGTTAGAATATTTTAGATTAGGATCAGCTCAATCAGATCAGAAAGAAGTAAACGTAGTTAGATTGGATCATAATGGAACGAAAATGTATTAAACTGGACAGAAATAAAAAGACATCAGAGTAATTATTAAACTCATAAGACTTACTGTCTAAAACTAGATAAATAGCTCTCGAATCTAAAACCTAATGGTAACAAAGCAATAGCTATTATTAAATTGACTATTAAGGAATAACTGCTCGACTTCATCAATTCTGGAGCAAAGCAAGAGGGATGAATGAATTCTAAACAGTTTCTGAAATCATTTTCCAGTCCTGAAGAGACTGTACGCAATTTCATTTCCACGCTACAAGTCCATCAGCTCCAAATAAGCCTTGGGTGAAAGCACACATTTTCTAGACGGCCATTCACAAAGAAAATCCATTGGCAGACACAGAATCAGTCGCATGATGAAGTTTCAGCAGACCAACCAATGCCTTTGGCTGTCTGTCAGTTATGTGCCATTTCCAAATATAGACCTATCCGTCAGCAATACAGTAGACCGATCCTAACACTAAGGACTTGTTTAAACATGAAGAGTAATATATATAACTGCCTGTCTGCATGTGTGTGTGTGTGTGTGTGTTTGTTTACTCTGCTGCAAACACCAGTGGAACAAACCGTCAGAGCACTGCAATACCCCTCAAATATTTTGTCCTGAAAACTACTACAAAGGAGAGACTTTTTAAAACATCATCAATCACTCTGCAGCCTCAACAACAACAACACGTTTAGTTGTGTGAAAAACTAGTGATGCCCAGTTTACTGAATGTCATTCATGCATAAAATTTTGAAATTACACAAACAGAAAAGTTCTTTTAATTGAATAAATCAATTATCGTTGTCCTCTTGATTTAAATTGAACACCAGGCAACAGCATATGACCGATCTGATGTAAGGGTTAGCAGTCTAGCAGTAATTCTATTATTTAATTCTGTATTCAGTACGCATGTGAAGGTGGTATTATAAACTCCCCATCTTGGTTTCAGTGAGAAGTGCATAGTTTGGAAGCTGCTGGTCAAATGGTCTATGTAAGCATATTGCCCAAGAGTTGTGATGTTGTCACAGTTTCCTCCCAGTGTTGGTACATGAAAGGCATCTGACCATAAAACTTAGCCCCAATGTTTTTGCAGCTAGAAAAAACTCCACAAAAGGAGGTAAGAATAGCCTGATCCATATATTTCATGCTTCAGTGCACCTTCAGAAGATTCAAAGAAAGTTGGAAATTAGTCCAAGTTCAATTGGACAATTTCATCTAACATAGACCAGACTAGACACACTAATTCATCTTATAGGTACCAGTGAGTTAGCAGCTGCCTAAATGGCCATTACTAACTCACAGCCATAAGTACAATGAGTCAATGACTTTATGATTTGACAACAATGCTTCAAATTGTTACAGACCAGTAGCCAGAGGCCACTGATATAGCATGTAGTTATATCATGTGCTTACCGTCATCACTCATCTCTACCCCTGCAGATATTTAATACACATGCTCCTGTCATAGTCTGCAGAGTAATGTCCGGTTACAACAGACACTAATCAGGCACTCTTGGCGGCTCACAACGTGAAGGGTATGGGTTTGAGCCTGTCCCGAGATGGTTACCTTGTGGGGACCTTAAGCAAGTCCTTCACCCAGCTGCTCAGCACCATTGGTGCTCTATCTCATGGTTGTATCGAGTGAGCCTGTGATTGGAGCCTAGGCTGTAAGGGGCATGAGATAAAATGCCCATATAGTAACAAAAAATAATAATGTTGTTTGAAAGCTCATACGCACATTACAGGTAATTTAGCATGCTTACAAATGATCAATGACAGACAGACAGCATGTGTCTCTCTACCAGGGCCACACTCGTCTTGTCTTCAGTTGTCCTCAAGCCAAGGATTGGCTGCACCATAGACAATCTGTGCCAACTGCTTCTGTCCCTTGTCTCCTGTAATAACTGGCCCAATGATAATTCAGTCCACGACTTGATGTTGTCTATCCATGTCATCTTGGGTCTTCCCCAGCTCGGCATACAGGGCCAACCTAAAGTCTACTATAAACAAACATTACAGCCTTAATGTGAAGTGTCTTCTCCAGTCAACACGGAGGCCTACATATAAACGGGACACAGGAAGAAAAGCCTTCTAAAATCGATCAAGAGTTGATTGATATTAGTAAGAACTATAAGGAACTCCATTTTCTCAGCTTTGGCATAGAAAGGTGGAAGACAATCATCTGTACTACTGCTAAATCTTGCATCGAGGGTAGAACAGACACCTCCACTTCCAGCTGAGTTCACCAAAGACTGCTAATGGAACAGAAACTCCCACATATCTCTGCTCTGAATTGGATTCAAACCTCAGGCTTCTCGACTGGAAGACAAGCCCACTAACCCTGGACTTGTGTTACTCACAAACATGCACATATGTATTTAAAATAAAAATACATAGATCTAAAATTACACTTGAAATGCAAGAATACCTACGTATATAGATATACAATCATTATATTTATCTAAACTTATTCGTTTATGATGCGCACATCTCTGCCTGTACGCAGCAGCCCAGCATAAAGGATTCTAGTATTCTCATTTGCAATGGTCAACCATTTATCATACTTCAGGGGAGACCGGTGCCGAATCCTAACATCTGCACACTATGAAAACGCCTGGCCACAACCGGGGCCATTCGACTCCTCGATTTATATGGCTCCCTGTTCGCCATTTATGTTACCCAGGAGCGGCTCTGTGATGGAACTCGATGCTTCCAAAGTGGGGTACCCAATTAATTTTCATACAGCGTTTTTATCATCGATGTAGAACGCGTTCATACGGGACGTGACCGGTACTGGCCCGCGTCAGGGTGGCGGCAGCGGCGGGCACAGATTGTGCTGATTCGTCGCTGCTCGATTCCGTCTGATGCTCGACGCTAATCAAAAATGGTTGTAGACGCAGCACACAGCGCGACCTGCCTCACAATTCCTCTAACAAATCATCGATGTCAGCAGATGATGCTCGATCAGTTTCGGCAACGCCAAGGACCATAATTAACTTGCAATTTGCAAAGCGATCTTTAATGAACCGTCCGTAATAGACTGTCATCCAGAGATCAATTACTGGCTGGTCATAAATCGACCCAAAGTTGGGAATTCAAATGCCTTCCTCCAATTCCAACAACGGTGCATGTAAAGGGGGATCCCGTTCTTGGATTTATCTGTCAGACATCTGAAAGGCAAATGATAAATATGACCATCTGAGACAAAGGTCCAAAGATCGACATAAAAATTCCAGCTCCATTTTTCTATGATGAATTGAGGTCACAGAGTACAAACAAGGCGGGAAGAGTACACAATGATATTAAAGATTAATGAGGTTAACTCATTAATTCAGCCTATTTCTGTCAAGACTCATCTGTACCGATATTTACTTCATTTATTTATTATACAGTAGGATCACGCAGTGAGATTATGATCAAAGTATCATACCAATGATCAAGTAAACAATTCTGTCCATTGACACTACACAATATTTCCTGTGAAACCTTAACGTGAAAACTATACTTTAAAAAAATCTGTTTAAAAGAATGCAAGATGACCCTACATAATGAAATCTAGACAACCACACGGGTAGATAACCTTGGTTTATGAACACAACCTGAGCAGATTCAGGAATTTAAAGATCTCGACAGTAGATCGGAGTAATAATGAGTGATTCGTATAACAAGACCAAACAGTCAGCAAACTATACTGAACTCTGTGGACAGGACTCCACTGTTCAACCATCTGTTCAAGTTCACAAGAGAAATCAAGGATTTGAAAGACTTAATCCAAATGGCTTTACACTAATTTAGCTCAAACCAGTAAAAGCAGAGCTGAAGGAAAATCAGTCGTCAGTAAATAAATTTTAGTTGTCCACAAGCTAAAGTAAAAACAAAACTTTCACATAAAATCTCACATTGACAATGTTGCAGTTATGACGCAGTTTAGTTGTAAGGGCAGAATGATATTTCAAGATTTCTGTTCTGCTTGACCCCCAGGAAACAAACCCAGCTGTAAAATGAGTACACTGATCATATCCATCACACAAACTCTCCATCACTTCACCCTTGCAATCTCTGCACAGGTTTTCCACTGAAAACTGAAAATGCTGCTCTTCTACCTATCATATACCCATTTCTCTTCTTCCCCTTATCTCTCCTGCAGATCCAATTCCAAACTCCATCCACTATAGCTGTCTGACAGCCTGCCTGACTTGGATTTTGACCTGGAACCGAACTCTTCTTGCCTATCGATTTTGTTTTGACTAAGCGCCTGTGAAAAAGCCGGCTCCTGTGATTTAGCTGTTGTTGGACACTGCAGAAATCTTGAGTTTACAATTACAATTACAATGCTATCAGTGGGAAGATCAGATAGTGGGAATAGAACTGGCCACCCTCCACGGCATAGTCACGAAAACATAGTCTACCTCTTCAGGCCCATGGCTGCCTCTAAGAGTTCAGTTTCAGGGACTGCTCTTCTGCTTATTGCAGTTGATTGTAAGGCCACAGTCAGCATTTGAAAAATATTAGCCATCTACAGACGGCAGAGCTTTCAACATTCAAGCACCCTGGGCCTCTAACTCTCAATGCAGGGTGGGTAATGAAGGCAACGGCCTTGCAGGTAAGTCAAATGATAAGTTGCCTGGTACAACCCCTGGCTATATATGCTCTACATTTCTAATAACCGCTGTGCAACGGTTACCAGGTTCAAATGGTTTCACACAATTTAGTTAGGTAATTCTTATTTGGAACTTAAATAGAACAAAATGTTGAGTACCACAGAGCCTGTTGCATTTGAAGGGAAGCTCCAGTTACCTAGAGCAGAGCTCTACATACCTCCATCTCTTTCATACCTCATTGAGATTCTTTCATACCTCTATGAGACTGCTTCATTCCTCACTGAGATTCCTTCATACCTCATTGACAGTTCTTAGCTCATTAAGACTGCTCCATGTCTGACTCAGATTACTTTCTTCTGCTGCCTTATACATCTTGTCCAAGTGAGGAAGAATAAAAAGATCAAGGGAAGACAGAGACGTGTGGGAGGAGGATTTAGGGCACATATATACATACATACTTACACACATACATACATATATATATATGAAATTGCACCCGTTAAACAAATACAACCTTATCTTCAATAAACAGAACATCACCCTTATATTTCCTAGAGACATCTGCACTTGATCCAAATATATATATATATATATATATATATATATATATATATATATATATATATATATATATATATATATATATATATATATATATATATATATATATATATATATATATATATATATACATACACAACATGCATTGTATACAATATCTAAAATGTGCAGTAATTTTAGATATATTATGGATGATATATATGGATGATATATATTAGGCATTATGATATATATTAATTATATCATTACACTTGCAGGCCATTGAAAGACAAATTGGTAAATTATAATAGGACCATCAACAATAAATTGCTAGAAATTAATTGGTCATCTGAATTAATTAATTTTCGTTAATCATCGGAGACTGAGATATAGCAGTTATTCATTGGGTGTGATATATTCATGTTAAATATTGTATACTGTACTTATGGAAATTACCATAATACTTTAGCTAATAGATTTGGTGTGGGTGTCAGGAACACTATTTGCCAGTATGCTACTAGACTGCACGTTTACAGAACTTACGTCTGCAGTGGGGAGATGGTTTGTGTTTCCTTTTGGTTTTTGTAATTTTTAGTTGAATTTTTGTGTGTTTTTGTGGCATTTTCCGTTCACCTAGTATGACATAATTACCATGAGCCAAACATTATTAGTTCTAGGAGTGGAGTCCACTGCATAATTAGGATCATTACAGTCTGTAAAGGAAATTAAACATGGAATTGGGAGAAGACCCACTGGTCACATTCCTGCCTAATTAGGAGGCCACTTTGGGAATTACTGTAACTGAAATCACTTGATGAGTACTCCAGCCTAAGAGCCAAGTGATTAGAGATAACTTTAGGCTAATCTACATCAATCAAAGTATCGAAAACATTGGCCATTTTCTGCCCCGTTTGAGGGAACTCTTAAAAACCTATCGAATCACAAGTCAGGCACTCTGGTAAGATAAAGATGATGGTGGCAGGACAAGTTCCACGAAATTGGATTTCTGATGAATTCTGAGACAACAATAGCCTTCCAGTCCAGTCTCCAGTTGGCCCAACTCTCAAACACACTGAATATGATTCATAACTGGACACACAATTTAGCACAGATATGGGCTGCAATCGAATACGGCCGGCTGGCCAACAGTTGGTCGGTTGGAGGCCTGTTGGTGTCCGTTGCTCGTGCTTTTGACAGTTACCCCTCTGGCCAGATCCTCTTTCGTTTTGACATTGATTACAGAGCACTGTCCACAAAACGACATGCCCCACCGGCAGGTACCCCCTACCAGAACAACCAATGGCCGATATTCAATCAGCCAAATATTAGCAGGGAGTACGCAGGCGCAGCAGTGGCGATGACTAAGCCAGCATAGAACGTGGGTAAAAAGCCAAAAATCTAACAAATCATTCCAACTTTTCTACTCCAACGAGATTTCCTACGGGGCAGCTGAGAAACCTACAAAGCACTTAACTGATGGTTTCAATAAATATAAGCCACTGAGCTCATTTTCGCGCACAGGCATGCAATACATCTCTGACTTCAGTGAAGTACGTTCACCTTATGTTTATAAAAAAGCACTGAATCATTAGCTATTTATAAAAAAATGCTATAACAGAGCCCAGACTCAGTCATTTATTTAACACTGATGCCGTTGGTTTGGCAGTTGGCACCTCCTCCTGTATTCTCGGGCTCTCTCTCTCTCTCCAGAAACTGAATTCTTTGATGTCAATTATTACAAATATGTCTTCAGTGACTAAGTGTTACCAGCAACAATAGCATTCACCACCACCGACAGAAAAGGCCACATTTTCATGCTCATCTCTTCTCCGAGAACATTCATCTCCAGTTCCAACACTTCAACTGAATCAGTCAGAGGGAGGCCTAATCTCACAAACATTTCTAAGTGGATTTAAAATGATCAAACAACATGCAGTCCTGAAGAAATTTACAAAATGCTCTTATGATATCCTGAATGCAGTCTTGAACTGTTGAAAATCAAACTTCCAGCATTATCTTAATTACTGTCAATGAGATCATCATGCCGGTGTTCACCAATATCATCATCCTCATCAATTTCTACAAAATATCTTGAAGAGGGGCCACATAAATTCAATGAATGGATGATCATCACTTACATCATCATTATTATTAAACAGAAATTTATAATGCGCACAATTAACAACAGCGCATGCAACGACCCACAGTCATAGTCATCATCATCATCTCTAACATCACCAACATTATAATCTTCAATATTGACACCGCCTTCATCTGCATCTAGGCAAATGACTATTAAACAGAAATTGAATCCCTGAACATCCCTGGAAAATTTAATTACTGGATGAGAATTCAACAGTTGGCTCCTCAGGTCTCTACATGAAAGATGTAAATCTTGTTGAATCAAGTAGACCGAAATTTAACTGGTAAATGTAATGATCATTATGTTGTTTGATTGCAGTTGTCAGCCATGTATTTCGGTTGAAAGAGTCAGCCAGCCAATATATCTAATATCCTCCCAACACAGCCGCAGACAGTGAGGTGCCTTATAAATATGCCAATGTCTCAATTTGGCACAGGTTATAAAGAATCCAGAGCCTGAGATTTAAAGTAGGTCACTATCTACTGTACATATCATTAAAGTTGCCGAAGAGCATAGCCACCACCGCCGCCACCATTGCTACCAGCACCAACATCACACCCTGACACCAAACTCCAATATGCAGGGTACAAGTGAGTGCAGACAATCCAATGCAACCAATGGTACCAAAGAACTTTATTACCCAAAAGGTTAGGCCTAAATATGTGAATCAACACTCTTCTAATATCCAAAGCACTACATGAAAACTATGCACTGGTTCAGTGCCGTTTCTTCCATCCCAGATGTTTCTTTCCAATCCATCAGCCACTGCTGTGATTTCGTTTAAGAGCATAAACCAGACAAAAAACGGCAGACTGCACATCTGCGGCAAAGCAACCAGTCATCGTTTGGCCCGTCCCAAATGGCAGACCTTCTGGCTGTCAGATTTGTCTCGGATTAAATTGATCTGAAGGGAACTCCGTAGAATCAGGGACCTACAATCCAACTGACCCAAGCATTAAAGCTGACAACCAGTCTGATTAACCAAAGTACTATCAATAGATATCAGCAGACATATTTCATTTAAGAGATACAGGAAAACATGATAGAATCTAGCCTTCAATACTTTTTGCCATGAAAAAGCTGTCTCAAGACACCAGCCAAACAGCTGAAGGGGCTTGTATCTCAGATAATACAAGGTACAAATGATTATATACCACAGCACTCATGGGTCATAGGTCACTTACTGTGTTGACTAGGTCCCAGTCTCTCTTATCTTCCTGTTTAGCCTCTGATGGACAGGTCCTTTTCAACACTTTGTTATGGAAAGACTCAGGCCAGAACATGTCATATTAGAATCTATATTTAGATTTCTATGACCAAGGCTTTCAGCCATAGAAACACAGTTAGGTTAGAATCTAAATCCTTATATAACCTATAGTTGGTTTCCAAAAGGCCACTCTGTTTCTAGGATTGGTCATGGGCCCCTCGGAGTCTATAACGGACAATAGACCTTGTTGCTTAGACACGAGGTCTTTTGCATGGACTTCAAACAGGTGTTTTTCAGTTCTGATGTGGTTTATCATAGTTTGCTTGAACCTCAGCTACACATTAAATCACAAGAGAAAGACCTATAGAGTATTGAAGCAGATCCTGCTGCAGATGTAATCCAAAAAACATATTACACCACTCAGGCTACTGAGTATAGGGTTAAGTGAAAGTAGTTAAAAATAATCCACATAAAATTCTTTCACAATTGGGCCAATTCATTTATATTCTACAGACTGTATCCATAAAATGGTATTTAAGCTCAGAGGAGAAATGTGACCATGTAGTAGAAAACCCTCACAGTCAGAAAAGTAAATTTGCAAGAAAGGCACTCAGAAGGCAAGTAGGCATGAAACGAGTCAAAAAGAGTTCTTTTCATATTTATATTCCATGCTGTGTCAGCTATCAAACTATAAGTCCTTACTTAACATAAAGCTTGGCCGTCTAAGTATTTTTATTTTCAAATTTTTAGCAACAAAAATTTAATCAAACAAGGGTGCTCTAATTTCAAGTTGTCTACATCAATTATTATGCAATTGAACAAGTCATGTAAATATTTTTTGTTAACCAGTTTTATGGAGATTTCATTGATGGCAGTGTCAGAGGCATATGAATATGCTCCATTTTCCATTCTCATAAACATTCACGACTCCTAGGCACAGTGACTTAGGTCGAGTCATAGTTTATGATAAACTTTGACTCAATTTCTCAAGAGTAGCCCCAAAGACCCCAACATTTTTAAAAATTTGTTACTTTTTTACAATTTGCAAAAGAAACATGCAGTTTTCACCTAATTATTCATAAGTTCTAGCCAATCCAGTGCAGTATCAAATGCAGTTTTAATTTTTCTGACATTGTAAAGGTTTACCAATGCACGGTCATAAATATTGTCTACTTATACAGGCACGGTGGGGTTCTTACATCAGGAGTGAATGGTGCTATGTAGACACACATGCACATGCATCCACACACACACACACCACACACACACACATGCACACGCACATTTATCTTATATTTAACATAGTGCCTTTTAAGGACCTCTAAAAAAGTTATAAAAAGGCATCTGGCAAGAAGGTGCAATCTGAAGTAGGTTGAAAATGTTTCTTAAGCCATTTCTGGCTATATAAACTTAGCAGAACAATACAATACAATATTATATAAACCATTACAAAAACATCTAAGATAAACCTGTTGTTGCCTCCACCTAAGTTAAAATATGCTTTCACTGAACCAACACTTTCATTAATGTGTAAATAAATGCATTTACTAGAATCGACTAACAAAAGAATAAATCACAAAACGATATAACCGATATTTTCCTATGACAAAAACGAAAGTGTTACCAACTTACGGAAGTCAACACATATGAAACTGCAGCTAATCTGTGCCAGACGTATTGAAACATTAAAAGAATTTCTTCAAATTCTTAAAAATTAAAGACAACTCAAACAAGATGATTACTTAGGTAGGAGCTTAATTTAAGTCCATTAAAGTACTAAGTCTAGCTACAAGGGAGGACATTTCAGATAGACAGCCAGGCCCAGCACTGGACCCTAAGTAGGAATTTTAAGATCCTAATGGCCGAATAGCAGCACAGCACCAGCAACACACAAAGACACACAGAGGTCAATATAGACAGACAAAAAGACAGACAGGCTAAAGGACAAGAGGGTGAAGATGCACATGGCGTGGAGGCTCAGGGCTTAAGAAAACATAACCTGAAGAGGAAAAACTGTCAACAACAAGAAGATAATAATACAAAAGCCTATTTATAAGGACCCTGAAGTATCATAAATATGCCACATAGAAGTAAACCCCAGAGGGTGGAAATTAAAAGGACACCCAAGAAAATAACAGAAAGTCAATCATGCTCATAATTGCTACTTTCGGCCTGTCAAAAAGAGAGTGAGTGAGAGGGGGGGACAGAGGCAGAGAGCCAGAGATGAAAGAAAAGCAGGTCAGAAACAGTATTCACCATAATGAGGCTGCAATGGAAACAGCCGAGCACACTTCACCTGTTATGAGTCTCTCTTCACTCAATAATGTTTGTGTGGGCAAAACTTCCTAATACCATGATCAATCAGTTTTCATTTCTGATTGATGCTGTGCTGGGCCTTGCCATTACAAGAACTCTGATTTACCTCCAGCTTACATTTGCTGTTACAAGTACTTTGACTTTCCTCCAGCTTACATTTGCTTGACCTGGCTGGCTCTCTGGGTCTTATAAGCAACAGTGGACCAATATCCATTACAGAATGAGCAAGTGAGTACCTCTGATTAGTTTTCTTGAAAAGGTGCTATACAAATTCATGATTACAATTACAATTACATAAGATAACAGGCTAAGAATATTCCTGTAAATGTTTTACTCAAGTTCAATGACCTCCATAGTAACATCGATTGTTTTGGTTCTTGTGCAGCCAAATCATGTTTCTGCCTTTAACTTGATCATATGGACTATAGTTGTTCACTCTCTAGGCCTAAGTGATATTCAGTTGTCAAGTTAATATGATTTGAAGTCATACAAAGGGGCCAGGCAACTTATTCAATAAAATGTAAAATGAGCTACTTTTAATTAATTTCACATGCTCATCAGTGTTATGAATAATTATTAAACAGCTTTTGGAGATGCTGGTTTATTTGAATGACATGTTAAATGATCCCAAACTGCACTAAATCTTTTCATAAACTTCCTGAAAATAGTCAGGGTTCTAGTTGCATGACTGTTGAAACAGTGCTGATTCACGATTCCAAGTGCTTCATCAGAAAACAATCACTCGCCTGGCAGCTGTTTCACTACAGAAGCAAAGCAGCAAGCACATCTGCCGCTGATGCTTCACTTCATGGAGCACAGATAGGAAACGACAATTTTCCCGGTATCAATCAACAGAAATTCGATAACCCAGCCCTGGATGCCACCGATGCTGATTTTTCCAGAGTAACACAACCTCGGGAGCTATTATCTCACACAACCATCTGCCAAATAGATTGTAACAAAATCCCGTTACGGGTTATTATCGCTTAAGTTTTTTGTCTTTGCTGATGGCACAGGTGGAAAAGAAACGGTAGGCAATGGAGGCAAATGTTTATACACGGCAGCACATTAGAGAATTAGAATCATAATGGAACCTTGTTTCTTGTCAACACATTTTGTGATGCCTGCGGCTCAGCTGCAGATTTCTTTAGTGTTTTCTTCATTGAATTTTTGTCTGCCTCGGGTGGTATACGAATCTATAAACTTAATGGCATAAGGTCATATAATACTATATGTACAAAATGTATGGAAATTCCAGGCATTGGATCACTTATCCATCTAACTGTTCAGCATCAATAATCTTTCCAAAAATCCACCAAATAATTTTTCCATCCATCTGTCCATCATTAGCCCATTTCACCTAGTTACTAAGATAATATCACCAATGCATCAAAAGACATAATTTGCATGCATTACATATACACGTAGAGCATGATAATTGGCATGTGCTGAACTTTGCACTGACAGATGCATATATTTCGATTCAGGTGAAACGATCGCTGGTTAAAATGATTTATTAAATCAGACAGTGGAAACTGTTTCAGCATTGATCTGCTCAAATTTCCTCTTATCAGATAAGATTTATGTTGACCTCTACACCTAAACAAAAACAATCACGGGGAGAAAAGAGAGAAGTTTTTAAGTCTGAATAGAGGAGGCAGTGATAGAATAAAAATCCTAGTCCTCCTTAACAAAGAGCCAAGCAGACCAAAGAAAGGAGTCATGATGAAGTACCTCTTTAATATTTCATCACAGTTAAAAGAAATTCTGAAAAGACAAATTCCTCTCAATCAGAAATACTAAAGACAAATGGTAGGCATTCAATGATTAGTCTGCATTCGTTTAACACCCAAATTTGTGCAATTCTGAGTATATCTTTCGGTAAGTTTCTTTAAACAGTATAATCATCAGAAACATTAATGCATCAACAAAACCAACCTGTCATACATGTATATATATATATTTATGTACATATAAATATATATATATGTACATATAAATATACATATATATCCAGTACATATATTGTGTAAACAATTTTCTTCAACAGAAACTTGGCAACTACCTACACTTTCATCCAACCCCGACACCTGAGATGTCCTTCAGGGGGTCATACTGCGGGTGATCTCACAGGCCAACAAACACAGACTTCTGGGTAAATTCCTAAAAATGTGTATTGTTCTATGAGAATAACCTATCACATAAGAACACAAGATGGGTGCATCTTTGCACCCAGCAGTCACTAACAAGCCACAGCTGTCTGTAAGTGGGACCCCACTGCACACCTGAAGGAAATGAAATTTTGAGCACAGAAGCCACCCCCACCACCACCAGTGGTCTTAAGAGTTGTCAGCTACATAGGATACCGAGCAGACCATATCATATCCAGTAACAGACTTATTTTATGATGAATACTCAGCACAGATCCGTATTTCCTTTCTCAATCTGTGTTTGTTACACTGTTGTACATCTGCATACAGAATCCGCTAGAAGCAATATATAGCCATTCGGGACACTGAAGTAGGTCCTAAACGCACAGACAGCATTGCTGCTGTCAGTCAGCATCTCCTGGCAGTCAGACACTCGGCATGTATCTTAGGTCAACATCTGCAGCACTGTCTTCCCTTGCTGGATCTTAGTTGCCGGCAGAGGCACTCACACCCAAGTAGACGAACAGATGTTTTGCACAAGTGCTATATAAATGGTCTGTTACTTTACGTTACATCATCTGTCATGCACAGTCGTATAAGAAAATGGAAAGTTTAAATTTCTAGTCCAGCCATGCATCCGATATCAAAAAGTTGCTGGTAGCATTGAAACTGCGTGTCTGTGTTGCAGCTAAATGATCTGGCCAACCACACGTAATTGCATCCTCGATCATAATTGCACATTTATACAGCAGATCTTCAAAACAAACTCCTCAGAAGTGCTCTGCATGTAACAAAACCATATGGTACAACCAGACCAGACAGAACTAACGGAGGCAAATCAGCCTACAGGTTATCTGGCATTGTCTGCTCCAGAATGACTGGCCATCCATGACAAAACTGCTATGCCTCACAGCAGATGTTCAAGCAGGGTCCTGAACAACCAGGTCAGCTTGTGCCACATCTATTCTTTATACATATGTATACATATAATTATACATGCATATATATATACACACACACACACATATATATATATATACCAAATTCCAGTTTCAAACTATGCACCAAGATTTAAACCCCAGATTCTAGGGTGAATAGCCAGTACATTTGCACATAGCTGCTATGTCACAACACTGACATAAAAAAACTGGCTGAGACACACTGAATCAACTGTTATTTGATTCACATGCATCAACTGATGGTTTTCATGGAGCACTGGAGAGCTTTAGATGGAATAGGGGAAAACTACTTGAAATTTCTGTTGAACTCTAACCCATAAGCCAATGCCAGTGCAACAACTGCTTTTCTATCTTAAATGCAAAAGTTGGACAAGTTAGTAAGTGCTTTAATGAAAGCCTAATCTGACTTTTGGATGATTATACAAATCTAACTTTACCCTCGTCCTTAATTGGAATAAGCAGAGAGATTTACGGATGCCATTTTCTCCAATTCGGTTCCCTTCACTCAAGTATTCTGCACTTGGAGACACAGACAAGAAGCCAAAGTCATCTGGTTAGTGACCCACTTGCCTATAATTAACTAATCAGCAGGGAATGTGACATGCCAACAGACTAGAGGAAAATAGAAACCGTGCCCTCAAGGCCGAACTGTCACTCCCATGAAGCCCTTACATCATTTGGGTCATTAAATGAACTTTAAACAAATAAGACAATAAATGTTATTCACTATCAGCAGAAGGATATTTTATGGCAGTTCTTAGATTTAGCATTCGAACCAGTAAATAACTTTTTCTAAACTTTCTGTGCAAACTTTGCAGAGCAGGTATGGAATACCCTACACATGCCAGGTCAAAGATACCCAAGACTTTTCAGATCTGCATTCAGATCTGCATTTTGATAGGCAATCCTTTTCATCTAATGTTCACAGATAACCTTGTTTCTAATTCAATTTTCTAAGCTTATATGTACAACTACAGATACTTTAGACTATATACTAAACTATACTTTCATTCAAAACTGAAAACCGAACTTTTCAAGCTATCCCATCCAACTTCCGCTCCTGCACCATTCCATGACCACCATCACCAACGATTTCCACCATAGCACCATCCTGTTTTTCCAGCCTGACCCTCAGATTTTGCCCTGGTACCAAAACTGACCAAACAACTTGGCTCTTGCGGACTTGATTTGATACAGTGTTGGTGAAAGCTCTGATGTGGCTTTTATGTGGTGCTGAGATACAGATTCAACATTTACATTTAAGTACTCCTAGTACTCCTAGTCCATATAAAGACTGGACCACATTAAGTCCAAACCTCTGCCAATCTCATGTATACCATCTAACATAATCTAATCAGGAAACTCCTATAGCATCACAAGACATCGATCAATTGCCACTTCTAATCAAAACCCCATTTTGAACTCACCATCCATTGGGCAGAACCTGTCAAAAACCATGAGGTCACAGACTTATTTACTAACGATGCCATCTTCAGTTAATTGGATCCTTTCCCAGCAGTACATTAAAGAGCAAGAGAACAATCAAATATGACGCTACCAAGACACTGGCATGGGAGTAGACAGTCAAATCGAACAGACATTTAGGCAAATGGAATCACACAGACTTATCAGCAAATGGCTCAGTTCCTGTTACATGATAAGAGACAATCCAACAAGAAATCACAGTCAAACTGATTCAGACCAATATATATCTTAGATGTTCTGAGGTCCACCGTCTCTTTCCTAAATCTGCACAATCCAGAACATATCTTATTCTTATGATCTGCCAACATATTAAACCAGGTTACAGATCCATCTTAAGCTGAATATTCAATAGTCAAGGTCAAAACAGAAGGGGAAAATGGTTCAGATTTTAAAAAAATACATGCAATAAATTTCAGCATGACCGTCCATGAATTAAAAGCCTGAAGTCCTCTGCATTACGATTCCCTGGAATCAGATTTTGACGGAAGAAACACATTTTCACCATGCACCATTTGAGTGAAAAGAATTTTCCAAAAACATGATCACATGTTATAAAAAGAAGAAAGACAAAAAGACCCATGAACATAAATAATGAAATGATATGAATACAGAGAAAAACAAAGTTGTAAAGAAACAGGCACAGTACAACGAAGACAGAGTTACAGAAACAAATAGCGAACAGCAAAACAAGCAGCCAGTAGGAAATTATATACGGACAATCTGAGAACAGACAGAGTGATCAACGTATAAAAACAGTGCAGTGTAATATGCAGTGAACATACAAAAAGTTGGTGCTTTAACAGCCCAATCAGCACCACGCAGCCTTCGGCTTTGAAATGCTATCCAGTAGAGAAGTCAAAAAACCAAGTTACTTCATCCACGTTTATCCTTTGCACGGACATTTTTGCAGCTGTTATAGCCCACGTTACAACAGCAGACTGTCACTAGACATGAACAACATCTAAATATATCTCTAGATGGCTCTGACAGGAGGATCAACTACCGCTTAAGCAATCTTCTTCTAACTCCTTTTCACATCTGAAATATTGATTTGTGACATCTCGCCAAATGCCTGAACAACACAGCTCCAGGATAATCTGGCAAGGCAGAATTCTTAAGCTATCCAATCCCCACATGTTCTAATCAAAAGGCACTGCGGCTATTCATGCAATAAAACCCATCAACACCTCTGTTAGGCAACCATCAGAACAGTAATTATTCCAATCAACCCATCAAATATGAATCCAATGTACTCTCTTCTAGTTTAGTCTAGTCTAACCTAGCCTGTTTTAGTCTACCTAGTCTAGTCTAGTTAGTTAATCATAGCAGAGACTTCAAACTATTGGTAACTAATACATATAAGATAGATTACCACAGTGCATTGAGAATGTATGTCCAAAGAAGCTGCAAAAGGTTATAACAAGCGATTGCAATTGTCTAATAAGGTAACTACCTCGGCTGTATAAAAAACCAAGAGAGGAAGTCTTTAGTGCCATTAAGCATCCTTAGAAACAGGTATTGACCGGATTCTAAATCTAAGATGGTAAACATAAGCCTACTCTGTATGAAAAAGTGTAACCACTTTGTCTACATCTATTGTTGAACTGGTTTTCTAACGTGGATGTTTTTGCAAAAAAGTGTGGACATTTTTGTGCAACATTAATTGTAGTAGAAAATATTCAATACTTAGCATAGATTTTTAATGCAACATATTGTAATTTATGTATTTGTAAAGAGGCATAAATTGTTGCTAGAAAAATAGGCTACAGATGTTTCAGTGTCTTGGATGCAATTGTGCTCCTAGATGGAAATTTGCTAGCAAATGCTTACATCAAATATTATTTGACAACTTCACTTTGGAAGCCATTTATACCTCAACAAAAATGCTACTGCATAATTGTTGCTTACAATATGACATAATACAGAAATTGTGTATTTGCCACAATCAGTCATTTCTGCTCAAGAATCATTGCCTGCTGTTGGCTGGTGTTTTCAAATTCCTGATTATAAGCTGTTTAAAGTTAT
Organism: Norana najaformis; assembly: GCA_964023275.1. Lineage (NCBI taxonomy): Eukaryota > Metazoa > Annelida > Clitellata > Crassiclitellata > Hormogastridae > Norana > Norana najaformis. Next base: position 37,649,772 of record OZ029915.1, on the reverse strand, counting down.
ACAGAAAATGTCGGCAGGAGAAAGTAAGTGCATTTTATGTGAACCCAGTTTCAAATTCTCTTGAGTACAGTCTTTCTTTCTTTCCATTTCAGATGCTCATAACTAGTAATATAGTAAAATTCAACTTTGGCCCACCTGTGGCTAATCACATGTAAACACTATGGCCGCCCCAGACTAGTTGAGATTTGAGAGGTTCGAGTCTACTGAGCGGACTCCATGTAATGCCATGGAGCAGTTGTCTCTGCCACCAAGCAGAATATGGTACTGGCGCAAGCTGGGAAGTGAAGGGCAAGCCCTGCAATGCAGTGACCCCATGTCCAGGACCTTAACATTCATCTTTTGCCGGCTCAAGGGCCTCAGAGAAAGAATTTAGTGCCTCCCAGAGTCCCACTCTCAGAGACAGGACCTTTAGTGACTTCAGGAAGTATGAAGTACTTCAAGTAGGAAGACGAAATTCAACTTACCACTGGCAGTGTTTACAGAAACATGTACACATCACTTAAAATTTCTTCTGTTCTACTTCATAGGAGATACTCACTGAACCTGTGTTGCATATGGGCACCTCACAGCATTTACTTCTATTCAGTGCAGAAGGGCAAGGAATCCATCCATTCACCACTATGGACTCATACATGCAAAGCAAAAGTTGGGTTAGTTTCTTGTTGATTTTGTTTAAATTTAATGATACATATCATCTGAGTTTTTGTTCAAGCCATGTACATTTTTATTGTGAACCTTTATATTTTGACATGTCATTAGTTTAGCTAGCATGAGTTCCAACTTTGACAGGCCATGGGAGGGTTTACATTAAGGTGATGCACAACTGCCTGGCTGCTTGCCCTCTCTTATCTTAGCTATGCATATCAGTGTCATCCGTACCTGGCTGCAAATCTCCCTGCTTTGCATTACAGTGTTTTTGAGTTGTACTCCATCCTGTCCTTCAACAACAGAGCAACTTTGATGTGGTCAGCCCCCATTCCGGGATAGGGTGTCACGCAATCTGTGACTTGAACTTTTTGTCCTTTCTCTGCCTCTATTTTGCCAGCGGTTGAAGACCGTTCTATTTGATTAAGGTCTTGTATTTTCAGGTCAGAAGCACATCTGACGAGTTTTCTTGAAGAGGTGTTATACAAATGTGCACTTAACGATTATGTTTGCTGCATTATTACTCTGAACTTTTCAGATGTTCGTGTGAAGATGATGACGATGAAAGGACTCTTCAAAAAGTTGACATACTCAAAGCTACAAAAATTATATGCTGCAGGGAATGGAGACCACTACAGAAACAGGCAGTAATGGATAACACACAAACATTCCACATTTGTTTTTGGGTCTTCAGTGTTGAATTTCTATGATTAAGTTTGACTAGATTATGCATTTGTAGGGAAGTCACTAATCATATCGTTCCTTTTGATGTCTGGCATTCATTGGAAACTACAGGATTTCCACTGAGCACCAGACATCATCTCAAAGTGACAGTAATTAATTTTGATACTTCCATTGGAATAGCTGACTATTTCTGAGTTACTGACAAATGCTGCAGTATGCCACTAGTCAAGTCAATGCAAAAAAATACCAAAGTAACTTTCACCACTATTTTTAAATTAATATTTGTTTCGTAGTTTGTTCTTCAGCTGATTTCCTTACACAAGCTTTTCAGAAATGTACTACATACAATTTTGAGGCATCTGCACTGATAATTTTTGATTGACTGTTTACTTGGTTGAAATTTTTTGTCACTAAATCATTTCTTTAAACTAATGTTGGCTAAAATTTGTTGCTCAGCATTTCTTATCTTTGAATGACTGTTTAGCCGGCTGATATTATTTTTGACTATTTAGTTTCTTCAAACTGCTTTAGGCTAAAGTTTAAGGAATCTGCATTTCATATTTTTTTGATTGACTCAACCTGGTTGAAATTGTCTGTCTGTATTTTATTTCTTTAGACTGGTTTAGGCTAACTTTCAAGTTATGTGCATTCCTTATTGATTGACTGACAACTCTCTTGAAATTTATGTCACCATAGTTTGTTAGGTTGAACTGTTTTATGAGATATCACTGCAGTTGCAATTACAAGTGTATTATTTACACTGCAATTAGTGATATGTGTATTGGTGAAATGATGTTACTATGTATGCTAACTAATATATCTAATGAGTATGTTAACTAATACATCTAATGAGCCATTTGGTATTACTACATATTTAGAAGTAGTAATGACTATACATTACGTGTAATTATCACTACAAATAGGTAGGGGCAACACTACAATAATGTAGAAGCCATATTACATAAATGTAGACATTATTATAACACAGATGTAGATGGAACACCACATATATGTAGACACTGATACTACATAAATGTTGCAAAAAACACTATATTGATACATACATCTTTCTCTACAAAGTTGTTGCAACTTGTGTGTACACCAGAGTCGTCTACAAAAATTGTTGCAGAGAAGTGTACACTTTGCCACTGAACCAGACCTCAACATTAGGAGTTGACCCTGAGTCTACACTTGTAGATCAATTCGCAACACTATTTCTAGCATAATATAGAGTGATCATGTTGCCAACAGAACAAATGCAAACATGTGGAAGCTTTAGAAAGAATGAGCAAATGCAAACTAAGCAGCATATAAAAAACACGATCAGAAGGTATCGTTCAAAATTCTGAACCATTTGTTTCAGTTATGCTACTAAAAAAGGTAGCGTATAGTAATACACTCCTTGGCTAATAGCAAGTAAAAATTCATGCAGGACAACTGGCAGAACTCAAAAGTCTCACTGAAACCAACATGACACAAATGGGCAGAGGATTGACTGCGAAAAATTGGCCAAGATGAATCAAACAAATGGACTATCTAGAAATTAAGTGAATCATTAAATAAGTAAAGCCTAAAGCCATCATGCAGATCCATTCTAATGCAGAATAGCAATGTTCATATATACACAAACACACACACACACATACTGCAGTGCCAAAGAATGATCCAGTCAACAGTATCAATGTAGTCCAAAGATTCAAAAGAACAAACATGTCAAATTCTCAGATCCAGACACTATTGATGTCATGTTGGATAAGCAGACCAGCTTTTTCAGAGGTACATTTACAACTCAGAAGTTATGAAAAGTCTAACAACAGAATTCGAATAAAGAGATGAGCACAGCTATTGTCCTTTCATCTATCTTGACATTTTTATTCTGTCCAAGTCGTGGGATATAAAAATATGATCAGTTGTCAGAAATGAGACAGTTTAGCAATAAAATGGCACACAGCAAGTGTACAGAAGCCTAAAACAGCCCTAGGCCAGAAGAAGCAGCAAGACTGCAGGGTAAACAAGCAAGGCCACAAAAGGACCCTTGAGACGCATAAAAGGCAATAAGACTATGTACAGGGCAAACAGACCAGCCTGTACACCTACTGTGATGTTTTGCACATATTCCAAAATGCTCCAAGGTAGAAATGATCAGGCAGGAGGAATGCAGGAAACACATGAGTCTCTATTTCAGCCTAAACAATGTAAGATTTTCCCAGACCTTGGAAATGGATCCAGGCATCATTCCTAGAGACCACCTCATGTGACAAAACAGATAATGATATTTAGCAAAATAAGAACAGATGCTGGCATTCTTAGAATAGCAAACAGCTTGGCCAACATCAAAGCTTCCAGTGTCAATGTATTTCTGTTTATAAGATTTATCACAGGACTCAAAGTACTTATCACAAGCTGATCTTCTGTCTCCACAAAATCTCCAAAGATTCTGACCTTTGGCTGACCTCATAAGGTTTTGATAGTGCTCTCTGCCAAGTCTACAGCAGTGTGCAATGGTACCAGAAACTTCTGAATACCGGATTTATGCCACAGTTGTGGTATCCTTATATCCTCTCTCTTTTTATCCTCTCTCTTTACATCCTCTCTCTTTAAAACTCTGTTCACTGGCATGACTTCCAGTTTTGCAGATCTCTATAACTTTAATGATGACTGTAGTTATGTTAGTGTACTTGCACTTATGTACTTATATACTTACACAACATATTTATATTGCCCATTTTACCAGGCACCCATGCAACCACAAATGCATCACAACAGCCTTCACTGGACTGAAAGATAGCTAGATAATAGTCTCTGAACACACTGCTTGAATATTTCCAACCTTCTTGATAAAAGGAAACATCAAAATAGTCAACAAATAGATGAAACCACAAGTAAATTCCAAAAGACGATTGATATCTGTCCTACCTTGATTGAATCAAAACAGCACATGACTCGGCCATTCTGCACTTCAACATTCGGTGGTGGGTGTGCAAATCGGCACTCATCCTCCGTGCGGGTGCATTTGTTGCGGGTGTACTCGCGGCAAACATCCAAGGTCAACCATCTCGAATCTTTTACAGTTGGGTTGTATAGCACCGGATTTATAACCTGGTTCATGACAGGGTTGATAACAGCCATGGCCGGCTAGCAATGCACCTCCGGAAAATGTGTGAGTTGTAAAGAATATTTCAGGATTGCTGCAGAATTCAGGATTTTCACCACAAAGATTGTAGATCTGCGCTATGTCAACAGCGATTGGCTTGGTAGCGGCAGAAGATAACCATCTGGAAAAAACACATAACATGTCCAGCCGATACCAGTAATAAACAGCAGTGAAGGCAAACAAGGTAACTTCGCTGAACAAAGCTGATGCTGCAGGTCACATTCCCAGAGGGATTTGCACCTGCAGCTAAATGACTGTTGACAGTGAATGAATGGAGGACATTTCATCATAGCCAGCAGCAGCAGCCTAATCATCAAAGTCAAGGCCAAATCATCGTTCTAATCATCACAATCATCAACACTTTCAACATTGCATTTATGTATGTATGTATGCATGCATGTATCTGGCTACTTATACAGAACCTTTTAAGAACCTTACAAAGATGCTAACATTTTCCAACTTTGTGAACCACAAATCCTGCACATACTGAAAGATGTAAGTTACCAATGCAACTGACTTTCAACTTCGCATGATATAATATTGAATCCCACTGTGTCACAAGAAAATGACAATTTTACTGTCATGCCATTCAACCCATAAGATTATCTAGATTGTGTTAGACGTGTGCCTCTGCTGAAATTTCCTTCAAATCCAACATCAAGCCGCTGCAGACTATCGTTCATAGAAGCAGTTCTTACTACTCAGGTTATAAAAGATTCCCAGATCTTGTACCGTGACTCAGCGCTTAAGGCTGAGAACACAATTTAAAAAATCTTTGAAAACAGCAGACAGCTTAAATGTTTAACTGGCGCTATCCCCATTCTGCAACATGACCTCAGTGTCTACAGCACAGGCACTTAGACGGTGTTTATAAAATTCTTCTGATCTCTTCTTATGCCTAAGAAAGACACGCTACTTTGAACTTCAACAAGATAATCAACCCATCACGCCAATCGATCCGGCCTCGAATTATGACAGCTCCGGTACTTACTGCCAGCCAAACACTGCATAGACAACCATTTTAAAACCAACTTACAACTCCATGCTCCAAATAACTTACCGTGATTTGCTGTTTTTGGATCCTATTGGTTCCTTAAACAGATGCAGGGGTTGTTCAAAGCAGGGGGCTCACCACGGCCACCAGCAAATTATGCAGGAATGTGGTTTATGGCATCTAGTCCCACCACTCCTCAATACGTCTTGCTGCTGCAGAAGCCCATTCCAAGCAGTCCATTCATCAACACTATTCCAAAGAGGGCCTACTTAAAAATCCATTTCCCCTTTTCCCCAACACAATGATCTCTAATAAACAAATGGCATAGACTGGCATGTAGAAGAAAGCCTATCAGTAAGGCAGTAAACTTTACCTTGATACAATTAGCCACAAACTCAGAGAAATGCACCCTTAGCCATTGATTAGCCATATCAGAGGGAAAACATTTCAACACTGTTGCCTTTTACAAGAAGCAAGACACCACAGATAATCCTCTTACCCCAGGATATGCCAGCTTTCTCTTGAAACTGAGCCCATGCACAAGCACCTGCTATACCTGCAAATAAATCACCTGCCAAACTCACAGGCATGCAAAGGGCACACACACACATGCAGACACACACAGACACACAAGGCACATGCTTCCACAATGGAAAGCAAGGTTCTTACAAATGGGCCGTTGGAGTAAGCAATTTATTGCCTCACAGTCCAAGCATATCAAAATATCCACATATCATCATCAGAACATCACTTCCCTCATAAAAACTGAGAATAGCCAAAATCTGCTTTCCAGCTCCCTGTAAATCAGACCCAAGATCAGTGTCCCAAAAGAGTCCCTTAAGTCCAGCCTACTTGACATGGAAACCATAAAAGCCAGACTTTGGCCAACCATCATAACCCACATATCACAAAAGCAGCTGGTATGGGTTACCATTTCTTACGCAGTATCAAATATACACTCGGCTATTTTCCATGCTTTTTGCAACAGGTACATTATAACCCTAGATCCTTAGTAACATCTGTCTCCTCTGGCCTGACTTCCCCGCATTCTGACTTGGCACCAAAACTGACCCAACTACAAGGCTCCTGCAGACTTGATTTGATATAGTGATGGTCTCCCTGATGCAGTTTGTGTGTGGTCCAGAGAAATTCCTGAGTTTTACATAACATTAACATTAAACACTTAGAACTGTGAATGAAGCTGATCTTAAAAGATCATTAAGACTGTTTTTCATGAGCACATGCCTGTTAAAGGACAGCTTCACCCTATTTACATACAGTAACTCTGCCTGTCTGAAACCTTGAGAAGTTGCATTTTTAAATACCATACAGTATCGCCATATGCATGCATCTTCTATATCATGACAGGTGAGGAATTACACCCAAGAAGGATTTTCCTTACGTTTCCCAAGAGGTGTGGGAAGAGAATGATGCCTAACTGGTATTCAGTATGCCCTGCCCATAAAACAACTCCATACCAAGTTCTGACTCTTTCAGACATGCCCACACACCCAATCCATGCTACACCAGTATATACATGCATATGTATACACATAAACTTAGAACTGCACGTAGGCAGTACTTATAAGAGCATGATGTTTTACTTTAGTCTTACTTTTTATTAATTGTTTGTTTTAGGCTGTATTTATAAGAACACAATATTATATTTTAGTCTTATATTTATTAATAACTAGCTGTAGGCTGTATTTATAAGAACACAATATTTTATTTTAGTCATATTTTTATTAATAACCAGTTGTAGCTGATTACCTAGATTAGAAATCCTCTGAAGCTGAATTCTGGACCTCTAATCTCGAGCAAAGACAACAACTGGTCAATTTCTCAGTGTCCTATTGTGAGGTCACCTCATGTGCTTTTGAGAATATTACAACTGAATGCAATAAAAGTATCTGTTTAATAATTGCATACTATATCCGTATTTCAAAGTCTCACTAGCGGTAGTGATCAGTAGTGAATAATCTGCTGTTTCAACGTCTGGTCTGGATCGTCCACATTATTGTATTAATGTATTTCTCGAAATCACCACAACATCACAAGGTAGAAAGTGCATGCCCACAACTGTAAATGCTGTTCATGAAGAATTAGCATTCACATTCAGTCTAAGCAACATGCACCCATACAGTTGTCAGATACACTCCCCACTATCCATACCGGATAGCTATCCTGTATCCAAGTGCTCAAGGATGAATATTGACTAGAAAGATGGAGGAAATTTCCTGTTCAGGATCTCCTCTGACTAAGCACATTCATTCTAGAATGTAAGGCACTAGATTAAGCCACCCTTCTCTGCCAGGATGTAAATCACACAAGAGCAAAGCAGTTCCATGAGAAAACTAAAGAGCTCCCAATTTACTTCAGTAAGAAAGCCAAGTATGGTGTTAATGTTAACAAAACACAGCATTAAATTTTCCAGATGAATCATCATCTCATGCCAGGATTCAAGCAAAACTGAGGATAACACAAAATCCACACTTTAATTTAGTTAGCCAATCAAACTCAAATTAATTTGAATCTGTATAGCAGTGTAGCCTATTGTTAACAGCCAATTACCAAACAACAGATAAGGGGTAGTCTGACTCCTCCCATTTAAATCCAAAACCCCTTAACCAACTGAGTTCAACTTTGAAAGAGGTGATTTAATCATGAAGATCTAAATGTTTGGTAGTGATCATTTTGCCGATGGCCTCTCCAGTAACATTCAAACTGTACAAGGCTAAATTCCTTTTTGGTGTTTTTGTTTCCTGCAACACCATACTGCCTTTAAGGGGTATGGTAGCATACTGGATAGAGCACTCGGCTTGTAATGTAGAGAGTATGTGTTCGAGCCTCCTCCAAGACGGTTACTGTGTAGGGACCTTGAGCAAGTCCTTAACTCACAACTGCTAGGGGCCATCGATTGGTGCTAAGTCATTAGATAGTTGTGCCTAATAAATGCATAAATTATAATAATTAATTACTTGCACTGGCTAATTTGTATGTGCATTGGCTCATTTGATGCAGATTTGTCATGGCATGTGCTGTTTCTTACTGAGAGCAACCAAACTGTCAAAAAAATTTCCATAGACAAAAAATGCAAACTGTTCTCTTTTGTCGGCAATGTTTCCTTTATTACAACACTTTACCTTAAACAACATAAAAACGTATGGCCAATTAGAAAGGAATGCAAAGTTTTATTAAAGTTTATGTTTAATGCAAAATATATGTCTGCTAATCTGACCTAAATTGTTGTATCTGAAGTATTTACTTATGCAATTCTGACTGTTAGTTTGTAGCTCAACTTAAAGAGAAAATTGAGCCCCAAAAAGGTGGAGCAATTTTTAATTTTTAAATCCTTAGAATATGTTTTAGTTTAGCCAAATACAAAAAAGACCCTTATATATATTATGTTGGGTGCTGGAAAAAAAGTTGGTCTCCCTGACTCAGCTTTTCTGTGGTGCTGAGAAATTTTGGAGATTTACATTTATACTACATTTACATTTGACCAAACTGCATGCATGATAATTCAATCTGTAATCATCATAACAGCTTCACGGCTGGAACACGGATATTTGTAGAGAGAAATTCAAGATTAATCAAAATTATGAGACTCTAAGAGGCGTTTGTATTAGTAATGGGAGCCCAGGGGTAAACCAGAACATCTCCCGAGCCAAGACAATTTGGTGTATGTGCATATTGTAATCATAATCTCGAGATTTCTACAGCGCCCAATGAAAGCCACGTCATGGGGATCAGCCTATTCACAGGCGCTCAGTCAAAACCAAATCCAAAGGCAAAAGAGGTTCGGTTCCAGGTCACGATCCAAAAGTAAGGCTACAGTGGGTGATGTCTGGGATTTGGAGCCTATGACGGCAAGATCTTAAACATGGCCAAGTCTGGTAGTAACCAAAGTATTGAAGGCAAGCAAAAAGCACCCATTACAATCATAATAATCAGGATGAAATGGGCAAAACCGTCTGCTTAAAGTCATTGATAATTCCAATGATGTCAAGGCAAATATAATAAAATATTGTAGCCTCCCAAATGTAACATTTTGTCACAGAATAGATCACTATGGCAACAGTCCAGGCATAGTAAATTCACAGGTTCCTATCAGCATGCTCTTGAGAGGTTCTAGAAGGATCTCTATAAATACTTTGATACCATGACATTTCAAGTTTGTAGGAAATGATAAGCTTATATACCCCAGTATATGTATAAAACTTGGATATCTAGAGATTTTATTTTTAGATCACTTACATCTCTGGAAATAAAACAGCAACTATTAATTCTGTAATTACAAATTAACAGTCTAGGAATTTGTTTTAACAGCAAAACAATACAAATGATGCACATAAAACAGCAAATACTTTACAAACCCTACTGCTCATGCAGCTGACCAGCAGGAAGGTTTTAAAGAATTGGCACTTAATATTTGTTGTTTTATGATTCACCTGCCTGTTGAGTTTGTTTTGACTGAATGCCTTGAATAAGCTGATTCCTGTAACTTAGCTTTCTTAGGACACTAGAAATCCTGAGATTATGATTACAATTTTCAAAGGTATTTATTTCTGCGTATTTCATGAAAACTTTAGATATTCAGGACAGAAAATGAACGTCATTTAATCTAAATTAGTCCAAATTATTAAAAAAATAAATAGAACATACACATGTGTTATCTGTACAGATGCCCCATCATGGATAATATCTGGCAAATAATCAATAATTATCTGAATAAAACGAAATATGCAGAAAATGATGGGAAACACCAGGTTCATATAATGATCATCTATAGGCCCTAGGAAACATAAAAGCGGCTAGTTATATTAGGCACAGTCATATTCCTCTCACTATTTTTAGACCAGTCCATCATAATCTATTTCAGAGACAGACGTTTATCATAATCTGCCTGCAGAGCTAAGCTCCAGGTAGCAGTTACTCCAGCCAAAAGATCCACTGCTATGTTAGGTAACAGTAATCACCATGTTTACTTACTTACTTCAGACAACCACCTGAGCAGCCCATCCCAAATATGTAGCAAGTACTGCCAAAAAAATTTCATGTACATGCTTTCATACTGTCACATTCAACTTCTAATTTAGCAGCAAATAGCAAAAACCAACTACGAAAGCAAATACAACATTCTGCAACTTTTCACTTGTCTGCTGAAATAAAGTTCTCAAGAATGAGAGATGTCTGGAAGCCTTAAGGTAAATCCACCCATCCAGTTAGATTAGCCAAAAGCTTCTATCCGTCTTATTGTGTCTTTGGAATTTAGTTGCAAACTGTTTTGCACAGTTTTGTTTTTATTTCACAGCTTGTGGTCCCCTAGCCGCCCCCAAAAGCACTGCAAAACTGCACCACAAGAGAAGGCATTAACACCCTGAGGTTTTGGCTAATATTATAACTGGAAGGCAAAGGTTTCTGGTTTCACAGATTTTATGATCTCCATTGCCAAGTCTTCAACTGCTTCCTCTTTCTATCCATCCTTGCTCCAGTTCTGTCTTCCAAAGGACAGGAAGTTCATCCAGACATCAAGAAGTACACACTCTCATTTCAATGACCGCATATCTTTTCAGAAGAGCTTATTCTATCATTAAGTAACATTCTGTGTACAACATTATTACAGCATCACAAAATATGCTTGCACGAAGTGCTTGCTGCATGGCTGCCTGAAACCCCTTTCACCCGAAAATGCTGCCCGATAAAACTTCACCTAAAATTACCATCAGTTATATATGAACATAACTAATGACTCTACATATACACCTACAAACCCACAGCACAATGTATGTAATTTCTGTTGTCTTTTAGTAACTCAGTATCTAAACTAGAGACAGTGCCATTGTAAACTGATCACTTTGATTACTTTAACAAATAGGAAACTCAGTCAATAATTATGATAATAATCAGAACTGCTTAGGTTCAATTTGTAAGGATAAAATCTCATTAGGGTGGTGAGGTGGCCAAGTGGTTAAACTGTCGGCTTTCACTTTTGCAACTTGGGTCTGAGTAGAACATGTGAAACTGACACAGTTAGCAATGTTAGACTGTGCTAAACCATGCTCATTAAAATCACAAAAATTTTATTTTTAGTAATGCCAGTAAATACTGAGATAACTGGCAGTGGACCATAGTGTATGTGAATTATATGGAATTTTTCCTCTCTGTACATTCTCTTTCCTGCCTATCCTCTCCGGTAAACATTTCTCTCTGCCTTGTGCCAGCAGCTTGAAAATAACTTCTTTTAGCACACAGTTTATTTGCTTCATCCTCCCTACAGCTCCAACTCTTAATACATCAAAATATTTACAAGAAAATAAATACTGCAACTGTCTTCATTATTTTGTTTTCCAGCAAATGCATCCTATGATCGGAAATTTATGTGACAGTTCGTAATAAAAGTTTTTAGCCATCAAAACCTATCCAAGTCTGACATTAACATCGTCTGTTTAGGTACATCTAAAGATTTTAAGTGCTTAAGGTCTTATGCAGTAGATTTAACTTGCAACTGAAATATCTTGTCAGATAAATTGGTCATCATCTTGTCCCCTTGTGTTTATTGTCACTCACTAGTTCTCTGTCATCCATATGTCAATCACTTTCTCTAGACTTCTACTTTGTGTTAACAAGACCGAGGAGGCATAAGGAAATCTCATGGATTTTTCCACCTATGCACCGTCATTCATCTCCCTTGGAAGCACTTTGCTCAACACGACCTCATCGTAAATTTGCAGAGTGGCAAGCAGGACCGTTCTCTCACCTAAAGTCCTAAACCTATCTTCTTGGATAGCTCTGACATTACCAACGCCTCCTGGCAATAAGACTTAATAAGCTTTGAGTCTATTTATCCAATATTTCTTCCCAGTTTTCCCTTGCTTATCTGAGTTTCCAGAGCTTAAGTGTTGTTGACAAATATTTTCCATGCTTCTTATCAAATTTCAATCTTCATTTAATCTTTCCTGAAGTCAGCACTTACAATTGCCCATTTGTAAGAAAGTAACACATCAGTAATTCAATTTATCAAGTTAACTGCCTTAGAAACAGCATTTTGCTTCTGTTTTTGCCTTCACTTGGCTCACAGGAGCTAGTAATCTTTTATTCAAGTGTAGGCATTTGTCTTGCAACAATAAATATTACCTGCATATTATACACGCTCATTAGCTGATTACTTGCATTGGTTATATTCATCAAGGAATATTTGTAAAGTGAATAGAAAATTTAAATTAAAGCCCACTCTAACTTAATCAGAAACGCTCCAATCCTAAATGTTCCAGGCTGAGTTTCAATCAAGGGGACAAAAGTCATTCACATTCAGATAAACCAATTTTACAAAATAAAAAATAAGATTTATGCATTACTTATACAAAAAGGAGAAATTTGAAATAGTCTGGAATATTTTAAACATTTGGTATATGTATTAAAACAATGAAATAAAGAAATGCAGTTACAATCCCAATTTTAAACTTCAAGTACACACTGTTCATATATTTAAAATATCACTTATAATTTTGGCCATTGCCTTTCTACTTGAGTTTAATTTAAAACACTGAAGTCGCTTAAAGAACTTTAAAAATATTAAGACATTAATAAGAACTTAGGTGAAGTTAACTGTTGAATGTTCAAAGCAAATTTTGGCACATTAGCAGCTTGAATATCACATGCTAACACAAAGTCCTGTATGGCTGATTTGAACATTGGTTCCACCCCTGCAGGTAAGCCTTGTGGAGTTTTTCTATTGCCAATTCCTTGGCCTGAGCTGCATCGTCAACTAGACAGATAAGCTAAGTGAGGAAACAAGATGACAGCATTAACAGTAGGTGACCAAAACATCAGAAGCTCCAATCTTGAATTGCTTTCACTCACAGATGCAGAAAATTAAATTGGACATGCATTCACTTGGAAGGAATTGAGTCTGACAGACAGAATACAAAGAGAAACTGGCAACAAACTGCTGAATTTCAGTGCAGTTCTTTTGCCATTGCATGCAGGCCTGTAACTGCTAGGTATTCATAGCCTAAAGTAGGTCACATTTTTGGTCATCTTGGCCATAGGCCATTGCAACTTGATTCCAATTGCCAATAACGTATGAGGCAACAAAACAATTATCTTGGCATCAGTTGATGCAACAGAAGGACAACAGTAATGCATTGAACAGCAGGGACGCAGTTGGCCATCAGTGCCTTCTGGCAGTACATAAAACTCTGGAGTTCATCAACATTGTCTGCAGCCATTTTGGATCAGTGCAACGAGTCAGTCGAACAACAGCAACAAAGGCAGTTCCAGCCACAGTCAATCTATTACCAATTCCAATACCAAATGAAATTACACTGTGCCAAGATGTAGACACTGCAGTGTGTAATACTGAAACCAGAATTCATGCCCGGAGCACATTTCTCTGCTGAGTTCATGCATTGACGGCATCCTTTATTTGAGCAATCCTGGATAACTTCCTATCATAAATTTGAAAGAAAAAGAAGTCAAATATTGTATCCTATGCCTAAATAGCATTTGCAATCCACAATACAGAAGCTAAAAGTGTTTCATTCAACAGGCAGCAAAGTTTTCATCTTATATCCAAGCAATAAAAATGTTTTCCAATTCATTTTTCAAAACTCACAAAAAACCATTCCAAACATTAATGGCCATAAACTTTAATGCCCTGTTCTAGAAATGAAACAGAAATTCCAACCCATACATGAGCAACCCAAAGAATAGCATTCTGTAGATGAAGTCTGCAAACACTTTCCTTTGATGGTTCAGCAGTCATACTTCTTCATATATGTAGACCCTGAAATTTACAGTCTCTACATTTGGCACCTGCATTAAATCTCCTCTTCATATGGAAGCCTTTGGAGTTGTTGCAGTACCAAATTTAAGTGAACATATGCAGATATAACAATAACATCACAGTCTGTGAAATTTTGAATCCCTATGAGTTACTATTAAGCACAGAACCAAACTGTTATCTATTTGTTGTGTGCATGCTAACAGAAACTAGTGTAACCTACAGGCTTCTATAAACAACCCATTCTGAAATGCTACTAGCAATATTAGTAATTAGCATAAAGAACATAACAGTCATCATCAGCACTTATGCCAGTTTTTTCCTTTCACAACTAGTCCTCATTATTACAGGATGGTTCACTTGTATCACATCAGCAAATAGTAACTGGTTAAAAATAGCAGAAACTTATATACAATTTCAAAGCAAATACATAAAATGACCAAAAAAGGTAAAGCAGAGACACTGTCACACTGAAAGCATAAAAATACAATAAAAATACAGCACAGGCAAGAAATAGCACAACAATCTGTATATCCAGATAGAGTGCTTGCATATATGAGCAACGGCATATACACAGCCATGGAATTAGTAGAGCCCTGTCATCATAAAATAAATACTAATTGCTTACAACCAGATAGGAACAGATGCCTGTTAGATACAAGAGCTATGATGAACATTAGCTGCTCAACTTGGAATATCAATTTCACAGAGCTAGTACATGTATTCTTGTAAGCACTGTTATTGAATAAAGGCTCTGAAACTCCTGTAAATTTATTGTCAGCGGACTGATGGCATTTTTACTAAAATGCTTGCCCTTCAATGGGTCATTAATAAGGATGCTGTAATGGAATAATGGGTCAGAAACCACTGACCATTCATCACAGATTGTTGGTTCTTCATGCGAACATTATAGCTACAGCCGATCACCAGCAATGTACTGTCAAACACACATCATATTTCTAACCAAGTAATCCGCGTCATCTGGCTTTTATCCAATCAGAGCCAGTTGGAGCACATTTCAGCATTTCACTGTGCACATGGCCAGTAAGTAGGCGGTCAGAAAATTTGGGGCATATCCACGAATCTACTACCGGATGTAAATAGACCGGTGAATCACAGCTAGACCCTGTGGCCAGGAATGCAAATCATAGGATATATATCCAGATCCCAGCGGCAGCAAGGACCAGCCAGTCAGACAGGATGCAATGAATTCTTAAATATCAGAAGGGGGAAGCGCTAGGACTGAGACATAAGCACAGAATTGTAAGTAAAGTCTAATCGACCAATGGCTGCTGCAGTCCCAGCGAAATGGAACGAGGTGCCAAAGCGGCACTTGAATAGATCTTATAGTCCATTGCCAAATGGTGCAATCGCAGTAGCACACAGCAACATCAGAGCCGTAAAGCAATGAATTGCAAATTAGCCACACACAAGATCCAACAGCAGGTACTGTGGAGGCACTAAATGCAAGCAATACGACAGCACCAGCTGTAGCACTACTGCAAATCAAAGCCCCACTGCATCTAAATTGTAGCACCACAGTTCTACTCCAAATGGTAGCACCACAAGATCCAAATAGTATCAGCACACAATTCAAAAGGTAACATGAAAGAAGAGCTTAGCATCTGCTTCCACCTAGCAAATGGTAGCACCACAGAATTTAAATGGCACCACTACACAATTTAAATGGGAGCACCACATAATTTAAATGGTAATGCTACATAATCCAACAGGTGTCACATAAGAAGAAGCAGCAACTGTTTCCACCAGACATTTGAATGAAGGCAGTACATAATCCATCAGGTAGCAATCCATAAGACTCATCGCTAGTACTACAAAGGCATTAGTGTAAGCATCCAGACATTTGCGAATGGAAATGAGTGTTGCAACGCTGAGAAATCAAACAAGATAGTTTTCTCATGTCAGAGTTAAGACACTGGCCAGAACAAAGTGATACTGTTTCATATCATCATTTTGTGCCCTACATTCTAAACATGACTGAAATAACTCTTGACACTAGTCTGCAGTGTCAAACTAAATTCCAAAGTGCAAACGTTGCACAGTTGAATCAGCCAGATCATTTTTACCTCATTCTAGGACACTCCAGTCTCGACCACTGACCCCTGGATACAATAAAGATTTTAGAAAAATCAGCCTTCTTCACATATTTATCCTAATATCCACAAATAATTTTCTGAAAACAATGACTTCTGACTCCTTTCTTCAGTTCCTGTGATTGTGATTCAGGTCAAGATTTCTCACTCAATTTTTCCAGGTTGATTTCCATGTTGTCCCATCTCTAAGAACCGACCTGTACAGGCTTTCTGCATGTGCCAATCAAGTAATCAGTCAGCAAGAGTGATAATGATATACATGTAGGACCAAAAGGCTCCATCAGCCATTCATGAACTGCACAGCTATCAGCCACTAGCATAATCACTGTCATCATCATCATCATCATCATCGTAATCATCATCATCATCATTCTGCCTGGCCCTGTCAACATCGCTTTCTCATGTTCAACAGCATCAATGGCATCATCATCACCACTAAAATTATCACTACTGGCGTCAATTTCAAATGTCAAAGCAACAGCTGCAATTTTAAAAGACATCCTATAATTTTACATTACCAATTGGCAGCAAAAAAGCTAGTAATACATGCAATTAATAATAGTAACCAAAATAAATTCAAGGTAACTAGTAGTATTCCACTTACTGAAACAGTGTAGCCTAAGGCTTTACTGTTCTTATGCAGCTGTTGTCATATAAAAATTTGCATCAACATTTTACACCTTAACACAGTTTAATATAATCTAAACTCTCAGCTTTCTGTGTTCAAGCAGAAAGCAAATGAATCTTTTTAAAGTTTCTAAACTGAAATGAGATTAAACAATGGAACTACTTGAAGAAGAAACCTTATGTCAAACTAAGTTACTCCAATTTAGTATCAACTTTTAATTAACTTGAAGTCAAATTCTTGTCGAGCCTAAATCTTAGCATTATGGTGAATTTTGGATCCCTGTAAAACACCAATCTTCTCTGGCATGCACAAAAATTCCAGTAGCCTCACATCTGTAGGAGTTTAGTGCCAAACCACTTCTGAAGCCACAAAATGCTCCAGTAGATGAAGCTTTAAACATGACTTTTGCTCAAACACAGAGAAGGATCCTCTTCTAAAATGATCCCACAGCAGCATTCCAGTTGGATTTAGTAGGACTTTGAAATAACTCGCCAATGCACATAAAATCTGATTTGATAATAGTTCTATATGTTCAAATGGAAGGACTAGAGTATGGAGATCTAGATAATACTGACGGCAGACATCACTGGCCGGAACCCATCAGGGTGGCATACAAGTCCCCATAATAGAAACCGACTGACACTAGCTGTAAAAAGGTGCCATTACTTGTAACATAGGTTTTGACCAGCAGAAGAAAACATCTGGTTAAGTTGTGACCAACCTTTCTTCGTTAACCTAGGATACTCTGCTGATGCTGTATGTATGTACGTATGTATGAATGTATGTATGCATGTATGTATTATGTGATGTATACATACATCAAGACACTTAATAGAGGGCCTTTTAAGACTATCTAACTGATCTAAACACATGCATTTTAAGGTAGTTTGAAAATGTTTGTTGAGCAGAGTCAAGTGAAACAGTATGTATATATGCAATACAAGATGGTTCCAAGATGAAGGTCCACAACAGGCGAAGTCATGTTGGGCTGGAACTGATATGCAGAGGTACATGATAGCAATCCAGCTGACTGAGACTGGAACACAGATCACTTTGAAGTCTGCGGGGCAGAGGCGAACAATGAATTGAACAATGAAGCCCATCTCAGTAGGAGAAGCTTAAACTTTATTCTTTCCTCAACAGGAAGCCAATAAGGTGTGTCTCTCGTATAATCTTTTGCTTATATAAGGTTTCTCATATAATCTGAAATATGACAGAACTATGGCATATTAGCCAGTAGTTAGGTGGTGCATCACTGCATTGCATTTACACTTTGCAGTCGTTATTTTATTTATCAACATTATAAAACTTACTACATGTAACAAGCGCCTTTTCACTACATCAGTTTGGTGTAGCTTTCATTATTCTGCGCCTCTAGCTTCAAAATGGATGGCCATATCTGAATAAAAACTTAGACACATTACAATGGTTTCCCTTTCTAATGAAGTTCATTAGGAAGATGACTAGAGTGTCACAAGACCGAGAGATGTCACCGTTGGCTGCAACTGCAGTCACTTTGAAACATCATAAATCATCGCAAATCATCAACAATAATCTAAATTATCTACTGATTGATCACCAATCCTGTGGCAACTTTGACAAAAATCAGTCAAGTCTAATGCATTTTTGAGAACTGCCAAATTGCATTTGTCACAATAACAGTGATTGAAAGACTGCAGATATTGAGTGCAGACTTAGAAGAAGTTAACTCCATTTGGAAAACAAGTTTGAGAAGAAGCCATAATGTATTCAGCAATAAAATGAGACTGATGTAGAAAAGATTTAAATGACACAGTCACAGGCAAATGACACTAATGAAAACAAAAATTCCAATTATCACATTAAGCTTCTAATGACTGCATTACTGGCAACCATCAATTTCAATGTAATATCTTTGGATGACTGTGATGATTGCAACAACTGCATCCTAAACCCAGCAAGTTTGATATGAATCATCCCGATGATGACAATGACTCTGGAGATAATGTTAACAATTAAACCATCAACAGTTAATCACAATATGAAAGCAACAATGTCTGTGATTATAAAAAGATAAACTTATGGCATAACAATGAACAACATGATAAGCATAACTGAACTGTTTTCATATCATATGGAACAATTCAACAGAATCTTGAGACAACAATGAACTGTAACTGACAGCTGGTGCATATGTAAGTAAGTAAGTAAGTAATGCATTTGTTAACACGCCATATGTCCATCGACTGAGCGAGGAATTGTAGGCATATCTTATACAGCGTTAATCCTTGTTAGTGTCCTTGGACTTTCCCCTCTTCTTCCACTTTCTCATGGAATGTTTCATTCCAAACGTCACTCTTCAATCTGTCTTACCCTGATTTTCGTTTTCACCATCCTGCTAACTGCCCACAGCACTGTAAAATTTCCCACCTAAACATTGAAGTCTCTTGCCTTGACCTTTCAAGATTTTGATCTGGCAGTGAAAATGACTCAACAGTTCAGTTCTTGCAGATTTTATCTGACTAGAAGCGGATGAATTGGCTGGATACCCTGATGCAGCTTTTGCGGGATGCTGAGAAATTCTGACGATTTATACTACATTACAATTACACCATGACAACAATAACTGAACTTACTTATACTTCTATCAATAACCACAATGGCTGATAAGGATGTTCATGCTATGTTTGATGATAACTGTAGGTCTGTTACAATAACCATAATCCCTAGTGTTTACTCCCACATTATTTGCAAAGTCCTCAACTATCACATTTTTCTGTCCATTTCATGCTTCACTGCCTGCTACTCGGGAATTTCTAAACCAAGCTCATTCCCATTACTTGTCTGCCAACTGAACCAGTGATTCCTTCACCATCATAATCAGCAGCAGCAGCAGCAGCAGCAGCCTGGTCTTACCCGGCTGCTGGTGCTGTTCTCATACACAGCTACCTTTCTTGAATTACATTCCAACTTCTGATTCATCTGATCTATTTCTGCAGCCATTGGGAAGCACCAGGCATGGAATTAAATTCCAGCTCTAGGCTAACCATCCCATCCACACAGATAAATCGAAAGGGAGATAAGACCTCCAAGATTTACAGGCATCCAAACAACATGCTATAGGGTTACAAATCAAAGACTCCTCCAAATGAAACAAGACAGCATCAAGAACGAACAAACCAGCCAATGGACCAACCACTCAGTGAACCAAACAGACCCACAGTTGCTCAATGCATGTCAGCCCATAAAAGTCAGAAGAACATTTGCAAACTCCCTACTCCTTCCTCTGCCCAACCTTCAAAATCACTGCAACGGGACACAGATATTATCACAGCAACGGGATTTATTTCAGTGCATTGACATTTCATTATATCCGGAGCAAGACAACACAAGACAACACGATACAACACGATACAAAATGAAATAGAATATGACGCATGATCAAATACAACAGAATTTAAAAATAAAGGTTACCAATCATAAGAAACATTAGCAGCAGCAGAATAATAACGAATTTAGTTCTGGTAATGATCGCAGTTGTTAAGACGGCAGGTGCAACAGAAGCAACAACACCAGTAATAATGTTGTTGGTACTAGTAACAGCTGTAGCAGTATATTTAAAATGTCACTCCATGCCACTTCATTATCAGTCTAATTCCTGACAAGTGCATTTTCCTGGAAATGGAAGAATATGGATCGCTGCAATGAGTGTTTGTTTATTGCATTAACTTTAACATCATTTAGGCTAACGAGAAAATCTTTTGTGAGGTACTTAAACAGCTTTATAGAAATGCTTAGATACATACATTCATACATACATACAAGCATACATACTGGCACATACACACACACATGCATGCACACATACATATATACAAATGTATGTACACACATACATACATACATACATACAAACATACAAGCATATATGCACATATACACACACATGCATGCATACATACACACACATATATACAAATGTACATACATACATACATACATACAAGCATATATACAGACACATACACACACATGCATGTATACATACACACATACATATATACAAATGTATGTACATACATACATACAAGCATATATACAGACACATACACACACATGCATACATACATACACACATACATATATACAAATGTATGTACATACATACATACATACAGTTATGGCTGAGAGTTTTTGGACAACTGCTAGAACATTCTAGAACATGTCAGATTTATATAACTATTCAAAACACCTGATGCAAAGGTTGTTATGGGGATTTAGTCATCATTTGACCATTACTGGCATATATGCATAGCTTTGACTAACGTTTGTCAAGTTAGTCGACAATAGTCTGAACGATGTACAGGATTTAGTTAAATCTTCCAGGCCGAGAAGAAGAAACAAACTGTTTTGACCAGACTTCAGCTTATGTTTCTAACAATACATACATATATACATACATACATACAAACATATGTACATACATACATACATACACACATACATACATACATACATACATACAAAGAGACAGACAGAGAGAAATACACACATACATATACACATACAAGCATACACATGCATACATAAATATATATATATATACTGGAAACATACACACATCTATAAACATGCATACAGAGGCATCATATGGAAACAGTTGCAATCAATCAAATACTGGGTAATGTGCCTAGAAACTCACACCAGAGATCTTACTCTAAGCCACCTTGCAATCAAACATTTTCCATTTCTGACCTTTCCATGTGTCCAGTATATCCGTGACAACAAGTATGTCCTCTAAAAATGGTCAGAGAAAAGAGATGTTCCTAGTTGTCTGAAAATTTCTACAGCTGAGAGGCCGAGATCAAAGGGCCACATGGCAAAGGTGGCAGACAGTTGTAAAAGGCTAATGTATCACATGATTCCCACTTAAATGGAAGGTCATAAAATGGACCAGTAGAAGGCAAAGCTAACACTGAGGAACATATAAGCATGACAGCAGCAGAAGCCAAAGAAGCTCTACAGAGACTTAATGCTTGCCTTTCGGAAATAAAATCAACAGCAAATGTGAATCTCGGAACCTCAGATGTACAACCGTTTGCTACTACTGTTACATTCCTATTGTTCATCAGATATGAAGATACATTAGAAGCATGACATGATCCAGCTGCAGCAAGCCCGAAAAGCTCTACAGAGACATAACAATCACTTTTAAAATCCGAAAAGCTCTAAGAGACATAACAATCACTTTTAAAATCCGAAAAGCTCTAAGAGACATAACAATCACTTTTAAAATCCGAAAAGCTCTAAGAGACATAACAATCACTTTTAAAATCCACAGCAAAATGAAGACAAGAGAACCTTAGTGCACAGAAGATCTGGGTAGAAGGACAAAAACCAGGCAGAATAAATAGTTTGCTGTGTCTAATTATTTGTATTACAATTCTTTCAAATAATGCCTATAATGTTTCATTCACAAAAGAAAACCTTTGGTTCTCTCATTTTTTAATAATTTCCACAAAGTTTCCAATTTAAAAGATTTTTTATTTAAACCTGCAACCTGTGTAAATGCAGAAACTTTCATAAATCCCCAAAAAACGATCATATGACAGCACAATGTACCATTTAAAGAATACCACAGAAATGCTACGATCATGACCATAGAACTTCCAAGTACTGGTACAGGACCATAGAAATTCCAAGTACTGGTACAGGGCCACAGAACTTCCAAGTACTGGTACAGGACCATAGAACTTCCAAGTACTGGTACAGGGCCACAGAACTGCCATGTGCATAGTCGCTGGTCAAACCCAAAAAAACACATCAAAGAACTTTAAAAATCATACATCATTAAAAATATTGAATTAAGTAACCTCTTTAGAGATTAAGAGGTGTGCACTGCACCATACATATGCTTTTTGCCAGATCTGCCACAACTACTTAACACTCTCAAGTGTTGAGTTCAAAAAAAGAATTGAGTAGCTTTTTAATACTTGAGTACATAGAACTTCTGCTACATTCTTTATTCAGTAATTATGTCAGTCAATTAAATGTAAATTCAGCTCAGAGCCTCACAGGAATGCTTTCAGTGCCATCTGTTATCAATGTCACACAAAGAACTTGGGATATGAACATAGAACAAACAGATTAAAAGGCCATAAATTAACTGCTTTGCCACCAAGCAAAATCTCACATCTTAGTGGCAACTTTATCAACAATATACCTCACTGTCTTTGGTCCTCCTTTCAATGTTAACACACCATACACCTCAACTTACCACCCTTCCCTAGTCTGAGATTTCAAACTGCTTGATACTGGTCATGGCAATTTGTCAATGCCATGCTGCAATCATATCAGTGCTCAAGTTTCTTCTGCTCCTTCCCCTCAGAACAAATGTCCATATATAAGTGCAGACTTGCAATCATGCATTTTGACTCAATATGACTCTTAATGTATATATGTAGGACTGTGGATGGATTGCACTGAGGAGAAAAATACAGTGGGGGGCCTACTGAAAATACGTGAACCAGTAGACATAATGGCTAGAAAACGACAGCTGGAGTCGTCTTTGTTTGGTCACAATTCCATCTTACGCAAGTTTTGACAAAGCAGTCTGAAAAAGATAGCAAACTGTCTCTTCCATTTGATAATACTACATCAACAATGATCAAACATCAGCATGCGAATGTATAGAATGACAAAGGACACTCTTGATGTCACTGACACTGGCAAGTATCTATATCAATTATCTGTGACTGAGTGCAC
The DNA here is from genome assembly GCA_964023275.1 of Norana najaformis. Lineage (NCBI taxonomy): Eukaryota > Metazoa > Annelida > Clitellata > Crassiclitellata > Hormogastridae > Norana > Norana najaformis. Next base: position 37,626,024 of record OZ029915.1, on the reverse strand, counting down.
AGTAGTAATCCTAATCTGAGGATTTCTTCAGCTCTCAAGAAGCTAAGTCATGAGAACCATGCAACCTTTCCACAGTCAAAAAACATCGGGTGATAATAATAATAATAATAATAATGATAATAGTAATAGTAATAATAATAATATTACAATGATTTATATAGCACCCTAATACGACCGAGGCTGAAAAAAGGGTGCTAGGGTATATAGCCAGATTCAAGCTATGGTGCACTAGAGACACCCAATATGCGCCATATATGACAAAATATAATTTACTCATAATACTCGCGAGTACTCTAGTATTCGAAAAGGTACTCAGCAGAGTACTCAATTCCAAAATACTCGATTGCCACAGCCCTACTGGTTTAATGGAAGGCTTCAAATGAAGCAGGGCCTGATCTATGGAGAAAAGGAGGGTCAGCCAAGGCTGACACATGCAAACAGCCACCTGGTGTCTGGTAATCAACTTGGCTCCACCTGAATTAGACTGGCATTTGCTAATTCGCATCTGTTCTTCTTGTTCTTGTTGTTGTTGTGCCTCCTATTTCCAGCAAGTGTGATATCTTAAATGCCAAATGGGCTAACTTTAACAGAAACTGACCAATAGACAGGCCAACAAAAATTGTAAATACAAAATCTGACCAATGACATGACCCAAAACTGCATTCTGAAAGTTTTTGTCCATTTATGATTTTTAAATCTATTTCAGACTATTTTATAACTGATATCATGAATAATTAATAATAGAATTATGATTGTAATTTAAAAATACAAATAATACAATTCGTTTTAACTTATACTCATATAATTTCTAACAATTTCATTTAAACAACAAAATCAGCAAGGGGTGGAGCAAGAGGTCCAATAAAGACCTGAGGCTGGTGCATAGGTGGCAGTGTAAAACTGCAAACTGGTAAGTCACACACACCCACAATATACCTCTGTTTACAAGGTGCAAATTTACCTCTTCAAGTTTCATTCTGCATTCAGTATAAGAAAGCTTTTACAGGCAAGAAGAATTAGCTAAATTTGCAGTCTAGATGTTTCAGCGAGCGCTTCTGACACGATGACATGGTATGTGAATGCTTCACTCAGTGTTCATAATTTTCCACAATTTTGAATAATTTACATACCATGCAAAGTAATCTGGGCTACGGCTCGGCGACACAGCTGCTTGTAATAAAAGGGTAAAAGTAGGTTGCTGTCACCAGATGATTAACATTCCAGGACACACCAGCACAAACAGTGTCACAGAATGAAGTTCAACCCTTTCACACTTCAGAGGTTACTAAGATGGAGATAAAGAAAGCTCTTGAGCCATTTCAGGTGACTGACTCTTAACAAGGAAAGTGTAGCAAACTCTGAAAAGATTTAGTAGTTTGATCCAGATCAACCAAGCCGTTAAGATTAAATACAGCCATTTGTGTTTCAAGTTCTGTCTTTCTGAAAAAAGACATTTTCAAGCACTTTATCTCTGCAACAAAGTATCCTTATCCTAGAATCAATGATCCACATGCACTATAAGTGCTTATTATGAAGGCTTTTCTAATAAACACAGTATCTTAGCAGTTAGGGTCAACAAAGGCAAAAGTACACAAATGACAAATTTGCAAACATGCATTTTTCAGAATGTTGGTACCTAAAATTGTGCTATACATATTAAGACATTGAAAGAAAATATAAATAAAACATAACAAATATTATTAACAGTAGGTGAGAAAAAGAATAAATGTCTGTTTTAATGCTTACTTTTCCTTGTAAATTAGGTTTGCAGTTTTTCCTCATTTAAACCTAACTTACATGTAACAAGTGATTCTGTCTAACATACTTTATTATACTCTACCGGGGTAGCCAATAAGAAATTCTCTTTTTTCAGCTTCCTGCAGCAGTGCAGCTAGGCGTGTACATAATTTTTTGACAAAAAGCCTTTCTAGTTTGGTTTCGAAAGTGACTTAAGATAACCATGTGACTCACACTTTGTTTACCATACAAGTTCTGAATCATCAAACTGTGTAGGCTTAGGGCAAACCCCAGCATGAATCTGCATGATGCAGTCATATGCTTCTACGCAAGATATGCAAAACCTCAGGCATATACCCACACCTCATTTGCATAAAACAATTATGTCACAATAACGAATCCTCACAATAATGAGAAAGTCTCTGGTTCTTTATGGTTCAAAATTTAAACCAATTTAGGTCTCATAACTGCATCAACGCAAGCCGACTATGTTACCAGGATATCAGCCATCATAATATGGCAACAGTACCTACATATAAATAAATACCAACAGTTTTATGATGTCTGGCCAACATAAATTCTGGTAGTGTTACGACCAGATAGTCTACTATTAATAACTGTACACAGCCTCCAGATGATTAGCTTAGGAATCCACAACCTAACTCTGCCTGATAATTTTCCAACAAAATCTAAATGTCTCACCCACCCTCTAAACAGTTTTGATTACCATAATTGTTTCACCCACTTTGCCCACCCACTCAACTGTCTCTATGTATGACTGCCCTGGATCAAGACCCTCAAACATTTTAGTCACTTATCACTTGCTGTTGGTCTTATTTGTTTTCGTCTGGGATTGTCAGCCGTTCTAAATAAAAAAATTTAATGCATATGCTTGCAGCAACAACATACTTTCATTGCCCGACCAAAAATTCTCAATTTTTAGGTTAGTACAAGAACTCCAAACAGTTTTCTCTAAGTTGTGCTAAAAGAATCCAACCAGACTGTTTGGAATAAATTCAGGTTTCCCACAGTCTTGAATATCTTAACAGAATGTTTTTAATTTCTTTACAGTTCTACATAAGCAACATAAAAGCTTCTGCAATGTTATACTTTCCCAAAAATTCATGCTCTGCATGGTGGCCAACAGATTCCAGACTGTTCATCTTGTTATGTGAGGTGTGAAGGAGACAGTAACAGCCTCCCCTAAGAAACCTTCAGCAAGTTCGTATTTCCTTAGTGCCATAAATCCATGCCTTCTGCATTAGACAGTGGCAATATTATAAATTAAAGAAAATAAATAAATAAAATAAAGCAAGGTGCAGATTCATTATGCAAGTCTCATGCTGTTAAAATAAACATCCAAAAAACAGCAATATAAAAAGAAAATCACAAACAGACTGCTTCAAACCAAAGCATAAATTTTAAACAATTTAGGCAGAAATCCAGACGACAACAGTTGAACAGATTTTCCTAAGAAATTGAACAGCTCAGAAATAGATTGCCAGTTTGACAGTTCTAAAACACAGAGATTCAATACCCTGTGCAACAGGAAAGGGCATGACCACAATCCCACAAGTTAACTCAAAACACCTTAAACTAATTTCAACAAGATATTCTTTTCTTAAGAAGTCGAATGGCTCGGAACCGAATTACCAGTTTGATAGAATACACGGAGATTCAACAACTAGCACCTTTGTGAGGTTCTTTAAAGGTGCTATATAAACTGGAAATTTCACACATACATATATACAGTGTAACAGAAGTGATCCACAGCACAACCACAATGTTCATAAGTAAACTCAAAAGACTTATTACCCATTTTAACAAGAAGCAAACTTTCATCCAACAAAAACCAAGAATTAGATAACTTAACACACAAAATCCAACACAAAGAAACACAAAAACTATATCTATGGCTCTGAAAGAACACTCACAATGAAATTTGCCTTAAATCTTTAAAAAAATTAATGAAGCAGAAAAAACTGCAGAAAACAGTCCAGTGTTTCATTCAGAATCATGGTGCATAGGCTTTTACCAGCTTCATAAACACACAAAAGCCTCTTCACAAATGATACTTTTATAAAGTTGACTCTTACAATCCCCAGATCTGGCTGAAATACACTCAAGTGCAGAGCACCAGCAGAATTAAATCAATCGTTCAGTCACATTTTTGCTACTGACTAGTCAGCTTGTCCAGATCCAAAGCTGCAATTCTCAGAACCAAGATGAAGTTCTTGACTGAGTTCTTGACATTAAGGTCTTGATGAAAAAGGAACCGAAATTGGAAATCGCTCAACACTCATCCAGGGAATTAAACAAACTTTCCCACCCAGACACTAAACTAAGGTATCAATTTACACTCTCAAAATGGAGTATGCAGAAAATTTGTACAGTAATCAGCAAAACCGTCTAGCTGTAGAATACAGTTGCTGAGCTACCACAAAGTATGTCTACAAGTATAAACATCACACTAATAGTAAGAATGCATCTTTATATATGATGCTGCATCAATCCCTGTAAATTAACCATTCAGTTAACACTACGTGACTCAACACTGGACTAGTCATCACTGATGGAAAAATTCATCACCAAGCATTTTGAAATTACAAATTTTCATCTCTCCTAGTTGTGCACTATAATTTGAAAAATTATGAAACACAAAGGAAAATAGCATTGTTTAGAAATACTCTTAAGATTGTAATTGTAATTTGAGATTTATAAAGTGCCTCTTCGAGGAAAAACTCAAGAGAGGTGCTTTCGACCCGAAAATGTAAAATCACTGTTAAACGTAATATATATCCACTCAAGACTGTAGGGTGCAGGCAACATAATACAACAAACAAAATAAAATGAACAGCGCATTGAAAGGGGATATTTGCACTTGAACTGTGCACCCAGTAGGCAGCATTATACAAAATTTCAGGAACAGCTTCAAACAATATTACAGAATGTGGATGACAGGTTGAGGTGCAAGCAAATAGGCCTACATAGAAAAATATGAATACTGTTGACTCAAAATGTCATATTACCAGCAGACCATATCTGTATAAACACAAAGACTGGTTAATTTTGGCTCTTCAGGCTGGCGCTTGATGCAAATTTTGTTCGGCATGGGTCTGCGAATAAACCAAGCATAATGAAAACAAGTATGACATTCCAAATATAGCAAGTCAAACATGCATTAAACGACAGTCAAGTAGGTTGCATACTAACTCATCTGAATGCCCTACACACAATGGTTGTTTTCTTTCCGAACATTGTTTGAATGAGTACATGTTTGTGCTCTCCGGCATTCATTTGCATGTGCACTGCAACTGAATAAATTCTCCACAGCATGTTCTATGAGTTCTGACTTCAAGCCCTGCCTGTGCATAACTGTTAAATAGCAAATTAAACTGCACCTAGTATCTACTCCAGGAATCAGAGACCGTACTAAATAAATCCGTAAAATTTGCCAACAGTTACAAACATATGAATAGTGCTACTGAAATGCAGACACAGCAATCAGGAAAACTGCTTCATGTTCTTTAGCTTTACTTAACCATGTAACAGCCAGCAGTAGCTAACTGTGCACCATACAGGATACTAATAACTTCCTTCCCAGACTGCATGTTTTCACCATTTTAAAGCAAGAGCTATACCAGTAAGCTAGTTTCAAATACGGCATAAAAAGCACCTGTGAACATTAATTAAGCAATGTTCTCATCTAACACTACCCTCCTGACAAAACACTTTCTTGCCTCTTCTGGATAAAGATGCCAAAACGGCCAACAAAATTTTGAGGAGCCAAAAACTGAACCCTTAATTTTGAAACTCATCAAAACCAGCACTGTGGAACCCTCAGTTTGAATCTATGGTCACATTTTCAGAGATTTGTAGTTCATTTGGTTGTGTGGACTTCGGCTTGGATTTCCCTTTACCTCACTGAACTAAAAGACTCTGCTGAAAACTGCAGAATATGCAGAACTTTGTTTAATGAGCATTTTAGAAATTCTTTTCCTTGCAAACTTACTGGTATGACATACTACACAGACCACGTCTGTTGACAAGATGGCTACGGGTTTTGTCTAGCATGTTGTTTTTGCCAAGATGGCTGCATTTTTGTTCATGTGAAATTTGTTCAATAATATTCATTCATTCAAATCAAATCTACAGTTTTGGAATAAATTCTCTCTTTCACCATCGTTTTTATGTGCTTGAAATGTGTTTGGACGCTTGTTATCGAAGCCTTTATGAGCCGCCACTGGACTCACCAACCTTGAAGGTTGTTCAAACTCTAGACAGTGTTGAGCTGCAGTTGGAAACACCAACAGAGTCCTCTGAGCACCCCAGACTGTTCAACTATGGAGACTCTATGACCAATTGGCCGGCTGCTGAAGAATGTTCTCCTTCCAGACCTGGTGGCCAAGGGAAGTCTGGACAATGCGTCATTCTGGACAATGCGTCATCTACTGTCTGCGAGGGATTGCTGGATGATGGCGCTGTTGTGTGCTGCTGGCTTCGTCTCCTCTTCTTCAATGCTATGTGTTCCAGGAACTCTGAACAGGCAGTCAGCAGTCATCTTGGCATGGGAATCTGTCTGTGTGTCTGCAGGAGCTTGCTAGTGGTGACTCCTAGTCACCTAGCAACGTACGCTTACTGGCGACCTTTTTGTTCTTAAAGACTTCCCACATCATTTAGACTAGCTATTTGTGAAGTACTAAAGGTGCCATAGTAAGTGTCTGCATATATGCATGCACAGCACAGGTTATACAGAAGTTCAAGAAAGGTCCGAAGACAGTAAGTAGCCAGTTGACTGATGGAAGTTTGCTTGGCACTCAAACATTTAGTGGCTTTATCGTGGTAACTTTCACTACTTCATAACTTTATCTGATGTAGAGAATTATGAATATTCACTTGTCTGCCAGGGGAGATTTTGTGTTGTCCAGTCCATTTCTGCCAGTGAACCACAGAAATTGTAATCATAATCTCTAGACTTCTCCTGCACCCAAGACAGCTAAGCCACAGGAACCAACTTATTCACAGGTGCTCAGTCAAAACAAACTCAGCAGGAAGATAAAGTCTGGTATGGTTCCAGGTCACGATCCAAGGATCCAGGTCAATTTTCAGATCATTGCACATCTAATCTATTTTTAAAATAAATTCTACGGCACCTTCATAATAAAGCACAAAGCACTAACTGAAAGCACAACTATATTCTACACCAATAACCACTAAAGGCCTAGATTTTAAATTCCTGAAAGCTGCCAATAATCTTTCACTGCATAAAATACCAAAAGTTATAAGGGCTACTGGGTATTCATAATCTGATATTAATTAGCAACAAAGGGAACAAATAATTACGTACTGACTTCAGCTACATTTGCCCTTAGGGTAGAAGTATATGGAGTATATGATCTACTGAAGTGCATGTATTGCAACAGCAACGGACCGTTAGACGACCCTTCTTCTCAGGTTTCACAGACTTTTCGAAACTGTCGATTACATATAACGCACCAGGATTTGATCCATGGACACTAAAGTTAAAAAAGTCAATGCATTTCCCTCAATGACCACTAAAGTTAAGTAATCGTAATTCCGAGATTTCTACAGCGTCCAACAAAAGCCGCGTCACGGGGACCAGCTTATTCACAGACGCAGTACAGACTTAAACCTGTCAGGAACCACCATGAAAGAACGACAGAAAGAAGACAGGAAATGGTCTGGAAGGGACCTCCAGTGGGCCAGAAAGGTCAGATCAAACCAGAACAGTGTTTATGCTGACCGTGCAACTCTGCGTCTTTAACTTGTATCTCCTGCAAATCGTAATTGTAATCGTAATCTCGAGATTTCTACAGCACCCAATGAAAGCTAAGTTGCGAGAACCAGCTTATTCACAGGCGCTCAGTCAAAACAAAGTGTCTTTTAAAACATGATGGGGTGTACCAGTCATAGTTTAATGAAGGCAGTTAACTGCACAAAGTGCGTGGATTGTACTCATCACTTAATACAGTCATCATTAGACTGGCATGACGAATATGACAAATCTCCATAAATCTGACAATGCACTACATGCAATTCTCTTCACTCCTCCGTTATTCGCAAGCCTGATTCATTTCTCCGACGCGGCTTCTTCCTCCCCTCAGCAAAACCGGTCATAAATTAGTTGAAAGGAACTGGCCAATCTGCTCAAGGGCTTTGACAGGTTCTTTAAAGGCGCCACACAAACATTCAGAATTTCAGATGCATGCATACAAACAATACTGCAACTGCTTCTGGCTTTTAGGCACCGATCATCTGGGTTCGTTCTTCAACCGAGTTTTCAGTAAGCTCTCGTCATAGCTCTAGAATTCCTGTATTTCATTATTAAGCCCGCCTCGGGAACAATTCCGCAAAATCATGTTCTACGATCAGGCGCCTCAAAATGTCAACCTAAGTTCTAAAGACATTTCTTATTTTATTCCATTCAACTAACCTGCACTCTGTGACAGTAAAAAACCTGTTCGCAATCGTTCGATCTCCGGAAAGTTCTAGGATGAGGCAGAGGACTGAAGCACCGACGCTGCCTGTCTTTGCTTCAGCAACCAATCGCTCCACAGACTTTCTGCGCTAACCGTCCGGATCTCGGAGGGATATGACGATCTTCGGAAGACCAGTTATTATCTCAACACCATCCGTCCGTCCGTCCGTCCGTCCGCAGCCCCGAACCTACAGACTATTCAAGATAAGCGAGGGTGTGACAAGCGCCTGTAAATCAGCCAGGTGTACACAGGCCCAGCGTCTATTAATAAATGCAGTGCCCAGCCGGCGTACGTCGCGGCCAGATCAAGCGCTGAGTGGCCGGCCCCGCCGTCGACTAGGAGCACGAGGAGGCAGATGGAGGAGGTGAAGCAACGGGCCTAGATGTTCCTAGACATGTGCTGCTACCACTGCGTCCGTCCGTTCGTCAGTCCGTTCCTTGGCTATTACGCAACCGCGCGGCCAACCAAACGACGCCTACGGCAGACGATCGCTGAATGACGCTAGCCCGCTCCTTCGCCAGCCGCCTCTGCGGCCTCCTCGAACGCGACGCTCCAGCCCGTACAGCAGCCCCCTGCGTGTCTTGTCTGCCGCTGCTGCAGCTGACAAGACAGACCAGGCCTACGCTCGTGTAGGCCTGCGTAGGTCGACGGCACGTGTAATGTTACGCAAAACTCGGTTACTTTTTTCCACTCCTTCGCGAATTAAACCCGAAGATTATATCAGATTTGTTGCTCAACGCACTCCAGAAAGCAGGCGGACAGACCCGATGTGCAATGACATAATAATTGTAAACTTTACTTGACGCCTTCTGGAGGGAACTGCTTCAGAGAAGTTCGAATCTTAAGGAGATGTTGAGTGAAACAAAACACACGACCGGCGGCTCTTCGACCATCGCATTCGTTGAAGTTGGGGTCATTATCTTCGTGAGAATGTTGACAAGTGATGTAACTGGCCTGGTTAGCTACTTAAGTTATCGCGTAGGCCCCAACGTCAAGGCGCCTCTGAGCGTGAGAATGCCGGTTCGCGTCCCGGCCGTGTCTTGTTTCAGGAAGACCTTAAATGGTGTGGCGCCCATTCAAATGGGCAGCGGTGGTGAAGGATCTCACCCAATTATTTCGTCGAAAAATGAGCAGGGTCAAGGCCATAGGTCGCTATAGAAAAACGTGTACATTTACTATTACTCTCTGTCTCCTCAAGTTGGCGGCTCTCTTGTAGATACAATCGTGCTCTCATCTGAAAACTTACCTCTTCCGTTTATGGTTCTTCGTGTTTCCTCTTCCTCAGCTTCAGTGTGCGCGTCTGAACTTTATAAGGAGGGCATTATCAAACAACAGTTGTGTTTGTATTGTACGGCTACTCGGAGAGCAAGAACAGCCAGAACAGGTCTAACGTAAAATGTAGGCTTAACTGTAATGTAGATTATCCTTGAATATATTTCGACGTCACTCAAGAGCCGACAAAACCAGCTTTTTACGCCTGTGCAATGACAGCTTGAGGAATGTCAGGAACGTCAGCTTGAGTAATTGCGCCTTGTAGTAGGTGTATGGATGAGACAAGAGCTTACCGACGATGGTTCCGCGCTTTTAGTCGACAGACAGACAGACAGACAGACAGACAGACAGACAGACAGACAGACAGACAGACAGACAGACATGGGCGGCAGACTGACACGTGAATCATCATTGCGCTGTGCTGAGCAAGTGGTGGGAGCGGTGTATCGGTGCCCTTGGGGTGTCGACCAGCACCTGGGCCAAGGTCCTTGTCTCCCACCGCCACCGACAGACGAGACTCACCTTATCGGGTCGAATTACTGGCGGCCATTGCTTAGTGTGGGACAGGAACAGCCCCGAGCGTGTCGTAGCATAAAGCAATTGGACGGCGGACGGACGGAGGCGTCTATGGCTGATCTTAAAGCTGGATACATCGCGCAGACCAAACAGCCAATCAATCAATTCCCAGGTCTGCTCTGCTTCTATTGCTGCTGTTACTGCGTCTGGAGAAGCTGGTTTTGTATAGCCCACTCCGGTAGCTGTACTGTCGGGTATTCTGCCACTCGCGCTCCGCTACAAGTGGCGAGATTCGACGAATTTATCCTGGAATAACACGGAATTAATTGCGCTATATAAATGACGCGCAGTCCCATCTTTTCAAGGGTTGCCAGCTGTAACTTGCTACTTGCTACGCTGCCCCGTTGAACCACTTACTGCACCCCTCGATTGAAATCGAAAATCAGTCCACAGACTGCTAGAAAAATTCTGTAAACTATGAAGTCCAGTATAAACTTGGGCAATCTATCACAGAAACCCAAATTGTACGAACTATTTCTAAAATCAAAACAATGCGAGAAGACATTCAAACCATTTTGGTTCAATAATCATAATAAAAATCTACGAAAAGAAACTACTAAACGAGTTAACGCTAACTAAAGAAGTAAAAACAGTCACCAATCTATCTCCAGCGACTGAACAGGGTAATTTCTCTAAAAGCAACGCCTGAAATAAGAATACAGCTGCTTCTGACAGTCAGAGGGGTACAGACTAGGCCTGTAATGACAACCTGGTGTGAGATCACAGTCGGCGACTTCAAATGCTCAGCTTCGCAGTCAAATTTATTCATCCGAGTCACCTAAATGTTTCGGATTCTCATGTCCCGATTCGTGCGTCGGCTAAAATTGAGATTTGGCTGCAGGAGTTCAATGTCAAATTTAGTTTAGTAAGCCCACAGGGCTTCAGAGAGATTTTAAATGGAAAAATACTGACAGGTATCTTTGTCACTGGTTCTAAAATTACGGATACACTTCCGTTTTGTTTGGGATGATTGAAAGTCGGATTTTGGCTCAGAACTATACTACCACGTTTCTAAAACCATCTTCTAGAATGGTCTTCTTGACAAACACTACAAGAGGTCACTTTAAGTATTAGTGTAAATAGAACCTATTTCGACTCAACATTTTCTAAAGTACCATGACAGAAACTAACCACAAAGTATTTGTCAGTAACACACCCAAGGTAAGGTTACGGTCGACCCATTGCATAACGAATTTTAAGTTTTTTTGTGAAACCTAAAAACTACACATGTATGACTTATATGAACAACTGCTTGAGCTGTGAAATAAGAATGGCACATTGTTCTATGCTAAGCATCTAGTAAACTGTCTTAAAATGGCCATTAATTAATTAGTTAATTTAGGTTAGTTAATTTGTTTCACATGAACTCATTCGGCATTGTAAACTGGCAGTACTCTTTATTTCAAGCCAGGACAGAGATCAGTAAATAAAATGTTTTGTTTTCCAAACTAATTGCACAGAGAAGCAGAAGCAGCAGACTATAACCCAGAAGCCATACAAAATGTGCTGCAGACTGATACTGAAGGCAAAAGCCACTACCGACAGCAAGTTTCATGCTGCATAAAATAAAAACTGTAGTGACATCTGAATCCCAAACATAAATGATGGAACAACAAAATAGTAAGTGCATGCAGGAATTACAAGAGGCAAGAAAAGTTAATCAGTGGTATGGATTGGGAGGGAGCAGAAGTTACTGCTACAGGCAAATGGGAAAATAATAGTACTTGAACTCATTCTTGTGGTTCCCACACCCACAGATTCCACACACAATACAAATGGCAAGCAACTAATGTCACAGAAAGCCGAGCAACTAGCGTCACAGAAAGCCGAGCAACTAGCGTCACAGAAAGCCGAGCAACTAGCGTCACAGAAAGCCGAGCAACTAGCGTCACAGAAAGCCGAGCAACTAGCATCACAGAAAGCCGAGCAACTACTGTCACAGAAAGCCGAGCAACTAGTGTCACAGAAAGCCAAACAACCAGTGTCACAGAAAGCTGCACAACTAATGTCACAGAAAGCCGCACGATTAGTGTCACAGCATTTGACAACCATGACAAGTACAAAAAAGGCATCATATTTTATCATGACATAACCTAAAGAACAAAAAAATAATTAACAAATGAATGCCTCTAGTATAAACATTGCAATATCAGGCCTCTAAAAAGACAAAAGCTTTGTTAGTTTGTCATGTAAAAATAATCAATAGACACTTAAATGCAACATTTGAACTTAGCTGCGTATTATCCCAGAAGACATTTCATATAACTGAACTTGTCTCTCCAAAGAGACCCAAATACAAAGTTCTGATACACAACTGACAAATTCACATTGCCATCTCTAAGGACCTTCAAAGGCAATGTCATACCAACATGACAAAGGTAATGAACATTTGCATTTGATATGAGCAAATAATCTTTTTTAAAGAATTCCGCATGAATTAGGTAGAGAATAATTTAATAAAGCCTCTGAGAGATAATGTCCTAAATCAGTCAAAATCGTCCTCTTTTTCTGCAGCGTTGCATCCTTCTTGTAATGTAATCAGCACAAGCTTTTTAATGATGAAAGACAGACAGGTTTTCGCTCAAGCAAGAACACTACTGCAGCCACCTGGTGATTAACAAGACCAACATCAGCTTCTACAACCACTCTTCCATTTTCAGTTAATGTTACTCATGTTCCTTATCAATCTTGTCAGATTCCTATCCAACTATACACTGAAACATCTTGAATCTGATAAAAACTTCTCAAGCATCTCAAAAGAATTTCACAAGAAACCAGCATGAACAACTTTCTTACACAACCAGGCTTACTCCATTTCTTGACAAAGTCTGAACCAGATGTGCAAATGGCACAAAATACAACACATAAATAACAAAATCCACACAGATACCAAAATCAGGTAAAATATTACCAAACCATTATGCATGCATTGTGCGTTTAGTTTCATAGCATATTTCTGATATAACCACATCACTGGAGCTGTTAGTACAATTGATGATTCAAAGCAGTTTTCTGCATGGCCAACATCTAATCAAAACATCATCAGAACCATACAGGCACACTGGCCTTCTTTTGAAAAAAGAAGACTCATATCTGCACATCCTCACACACAAATGTAGTTCATGTAAAGTAACATGTGACCTATATTCACATGTACAGAACATACTTACATATGCACACTGTACACAGTTTGTCTGCTTGAGAAGCATTTGTGTATCCGAGGTGCAGTGTTTGGTTAGTAGCAGCCAAAGGTTGATGTTTAATAGCAGAACAAAAACCACATGGAAGTGAATTCTCCCGACTCCAAAACAACATCACCACAAAATGACCATCAGCTGATACTATCAGTATTGATTAACAAGACAGCATTAGATAAAGTAAATAAAGAAGATTTTAGACAATATTAGGTTTTATCACAAACTTCAGCTAAGCCAGATCAATTAAATTAAATTACAAACAGACAATTTATTTGAACTTTGATAAATGATTTGATTGCTTCATGATTGCATAATTCTTTATGCATAATTCAACTGCTTTGAATAATGAGCAGTAGGATAGTGTGTAATTTTTAACATCTTCGTTATAAACAACGAAAACACAAGAACTACAAACAAGAAACACTTAATGCTGCCTTCTTTCTCGTATAATCAGCTAATTATTGGAATAGAAGCAACTGCAAATTAAACTAAGTGGATTGTATGTAAAAATTTAAATATCTAAAATAATCTGCATTTAAAAGTCACATGCCTTTTGATCTCACACAAGCTTTTGATCTCGTAACACAAACAAACGGCATCAATTGCATGATTCCTGAAAAAGTTGATCAGCTAGTTTGAAAAATCACTAGATTTACAATCTCAGTTTAGGAAATTTTGTGTGTAGTTTCGGAACACAAACAAGCAGTTTGAAAAACTGATACTAATCTAATCTAATCTAATCTAAAGACTTTAACATAATGCCCAAGGCATCAATCGATGGTCACTTCAATTGAAAATCACAATCAAAATCAAAATCCACTGGAGAAGCCAGGTTGAATTCCGATAGGTCAGAGAAACCAAAAGCCAGGCTCTAGTGGTTGAGTAAGTTGAAAGTGATGCATCTTTTCAGTGTTTAGACCCGAATGATGTCATAGAACTGACAAAACAAACTGAACTGGGCAGCAAATTCCAAAACTTTGGACCAGCTACCCAGAAGACCCAAGAGCCCAACACTGTTCAGGTTTGGAGCACAGCAAGAGCCACAGCGTCCATTGATTGAATTCAATATCTGTTACTACGAGGGGTGAGCATGGAACGTAGATCGGTTAGTTGATTTAATTGTAGTACTTTGTGAGCTATCAGACAGATTTTGAAATTCATTATTTGCTCAAAGGGTGGACAGTGCAAAAATGAATGTAACATTGGTTTAATATGCTGATATTTAGGGGTTCCTGTTATGGCTTCAATGAGAGAATTTTGAACCATCTGCTGTTGTTTGTGCAAATCTCCCTTAGTGAAGCCAATAAGAAGTGAGTTACAGTAGTCAAGTCTGCTGGAAACCAATGCAATAGCTAGTTGAATCAAGACAGTTTGAGGCAAAAGAGATCTAATTCTACGAATATCCCGTATGTCAAATTGAGATACAATTGAGATACATTCTTGCTTCTCTTTGACATCATGCATGCTATGACCTTAGTAAATGGTTCATTATTATTATTATTACAAGAAACTTGCATTTAAACCAAAAATTCAGAAATATGCAGTAAAGCTTCTATAAGACACACAAAAACTGAAATCCAGATGTTAAGATACTGATAGCAAAATGTCGGATAACATGCAGACCTCAATGACTTTAACTCTGGTTTAAATCTCAAGCATAAAAACTGATGTCAGTTACTAAGCCAACTGAGACAGCTTCATTTTCATATAAATTATACCTAAGATATGTCTCTGCAGCCAGAAGCACACACTCACATATCTGATCATGAATTAAAATTAACACACTGCCATAATACATGATGTATGTGGCTGCAGTCGGTCAAGTTCTCGTGCTCGTGTGTTTTCCACTTAGTTTTTATTTATACGTACACCGGTAGTGTGTTTTTCCGGCATCTTAATTAAAATGCAACTGACATTTGGCACGTTGCAGGGTATGCTAAACTAAAAAGAAAAGAAGTACCATAAATTCACCTACAATCAACAACCGTGGGCTCAATGCCCGTAGGTGTCCGATGCCCGTTTCACAATGTGTCTCCACTCGATTCTGTTTTGAGCCGCATGTCCCAGTCTCTGCAAGTCCGCGCCACACCACTCCTCAATGTCATCCACCCACTCTCGATGTGGTCTGCCTCTCTTGTTCGTACCTTCCATAATTCCAAACATCAGAGTCTTAATATTTCTGTCATCCTTCATTCTACAGATATGTCCAAACAATCCAAGTTTTCGCTGAATAACCTTCTGCAGTAGATTCTCGGTTATAGCCACTCTTTCGTAAACCTCTTCATTCCTAATCTTCTGAGTCCATCCGATCCTTAGGATTTTTCTGTAACATTTTCTTTCAAATGCCAAGACTCTCCGTCGTGAGTCTTTTGTCAGGACCCATGTCTCACATCCATACATCATGGTGCTAAATACACATGTCTTTAATACCTCCAGTTTTGTTTTCATGCTGATTGCTCTGCTCTTCCAAGTTTTATCCATTGCTTTCAACACTGCTATTCCCCTCGCTATTCGTATCTTTATTTCACTTTTGCAATCTAGGTCATATGTCATATTACTTCCAAGATAAGTGAACCTCTCTACATTCTCCAGCTGCATTCTTTCAACCACTATCTGCTGGGTGATGTTTTTGTCGCCAAATACCATTGTTTTTGTCTTATCAAAGTTCATGTACAGTCCATATTTCTTTGCTTCTTCATTCAGCATTCGTGTTGTGCACTCCAGCTCTGTAGGTCCCTCCTCCAATATGTCCACATCATCTGCAAAACGTAAATTGTTTATGCATATTCCCTGAACTGATATTCCTTTGCTCTTGACCCTGTCCATTGCTCTTTCCAAATCTGTTATAAACACCATGGGCGATATTGGATCGCCCTGTCTCATACCCCTGTTGGTTCTAAACCACGGTCCCAACTTGCCACATGTCCTGACCGCCGCTTGTGAAGTACCATTTATGTCTCGTAACAACTGAATCAGTTTGTTGTCAACCCCATACGATTGTAGAACGGCCCATGTCACGTTCTGGTCTACACTGTCAAATGCCTTCTTAAAGTCTACAAAACAGTTGTATACCTTTTTATTCTTTCGCCTTGCTTTTTCTGCTATTAGTCTTAAAGCCAAGATTTGTTGTATCGTGCTTCTATCCTTCCGAAATCCCGCCTGCTCATCCGTCAAGTATTCCTCCATCTGGCTCCTTAATCTTTCCGCCAATACCATCATCAGCACCTTGCCCAGGTGGCTTATCAGCGCAATGGTGCGGTAGTTGTTACATTCCAATGGGCTTCCCTTTTTGTAGATTGTTACCAATATCGACTTCTTCCACTCTTCCGGTGCTTGTCCTTGCTCCCATGCCATGTTACATAACCTGTGGATTTCACCCAACAGAAGATCTCCTCCATGCTTGATCATTTCTCCCGTGATGTTGTCTCTACCAGGGCTTTTATTGTTTTTTAACCTTGTTATCGCTTTTTGAACTTCCTCTAACAATATGTCTGTGTTTGTTTCCGTCGTCGGAGGGGAGATAGCCTTTAGTTCTTTTATTATCTCTCTAGTAAGATCTTGATTTGGCTGTTCGCTATATAATTCACTGCAATATTCCGTCCATCGCTGTATTATATCTTCCTTTGTTGTTAGCATTTTAGCCTTCTCGTCTTTTATTGCTGTGAGTCTCGGTTGCCAGTTTCTGTTTACATTTCTTATCATTTTGTAGACTTCTCTGCTTTTGCCTTCTCCAAAGTTCTTTTCAATTTCCCTGCACTGCTGTTCCAACCATTGTGCTTTATCCTCTCTTGCTGCCTTCCTCACCCTGTTGCAACTCTCCTTGTATTTCCGTTCTGCTACCTGTGATGTGTCTCTTTTGAGTTTTAGCTCCCTCTTTTCCTGTATCAGCCGCAATGTCTCCTGTGTTATCCACTTTTGCTTGATCTTTTCTTCTTCTGGAACCGCCTCCTCTATCGCATTGTTTATTGCTGCAGTTAGTTTTTCTGTTCTGCTTTCCAAGTCCTGCTCTTCCTCAAGTTCTTTTAAATTCCTTCCTAACGCCTGTTGGTACTTGATCCTGGTAGACTCCTCCTTCAGTCTTTCAATGTTCCTTCGCTTCACAAAGCATGGCTCATGCTTTTTCTTTAGCTTCAGTTTGATGTTTGCCATGACCAAGCTGTGGTCCGAGTCTATGTCAGCACCTTGAAAAGTACGGCATAGTTGAACTGCTGTGTTCCACTTTCGTCTTATTAAGATCATATCAATCATGTTTCTTGTTTGTCCATCACTGGAGCGCCATGTCCACTTTCGACATTGTTTTTGTTGGAATCTTGTATTGCAGATGGTCAGGTCATTGTCTACCGCAAACTCCAGTAGTCTTTCACCCCTTTCATTCCGGTCTCCAAAACCATATTTGCCCATAACTCCTTCCCATCCCGTTCTATCAGTACCGATTTTAGCGTTCCAGTCTCCTCCAATTATGAGTGTATCCTTCTTCTGTACCTCTCCGATCAGCTCTGTCAACTTTGAGTAGAAGTCTTCAATCTCCTCTTCACTGCTTTCAGCCGTTGGTGCGTAAACCTGAATTGTTGTTATGTTGAATGGTTGTGCACTGAACTGTGCCAGCATCATCCTTTTGTTCACGGGTCTGTAGCGGATGAGTGCATTTCTGGCTCTGTTGCTGAGCAGAAATCCCACTCCTGCCTCATGTCTGCTGGGATCTCCAGACCATATTATTCCTCCATTCCTCATCTCGCCTGATTGTGTCCAACGCATCTCTGATATTCCAAGTATGTCGCATCTGTATCTTGACATTTCCTCTTCCAGCATCTCCAGCTTCCCTGCCGCCCATAGGGTGCGGACATTCCATGTGCCCACCGATATCATTTCTCTTGCGGGCTTCAGACTTTTTCTTTCGGTAGCTAATTTGTCGATCCAACCCCGATCGCTCGATTGGTTTCGCGGACCTTGTTTTACCGGGGGACGTCCGAGCCGGCATGTACTTGCATCCTTTTTGTTTGGCATCAGATTTCAATCGTCTTGGTTTTTACTGCCAGAGTATCGACACCCATCTGGCAAACCTTCCTCCTTTATCCGGGCTTAGGACCGGCGCAAGGGACTGCTGGCTTGCAGTCCCCTGTGGCGGAGTTTAAATTCACCTACAATGTTATTATTACCAGCTGCATGTAACTGTAATTAGTAACTTCTAACATGCCGGTGTCTAATGCACAAGGCATCAACTGATGGCGCACCAAAGCCAAGCTGCAATCAGGTCAATATCCAAGTCAATCCACAAAAACATAGAGGCATCCAATGGTTGATAAGCAATTTGAAAAGGTAAGTTTTAAGCTGAGAACGAAATGACACAAGCAAACTTAAATTTAATGCATTCATCCCATTAAAATTTTCCACTGTCAAGTAAGATTAAGCTGTTTTCTTAGCCATTCCTAAAGCTGCATTGCAATCTTGGTTAATGAAGAAACAACCAAAAGCCTAAAATTACTGTTGCAGGCTTAACGCCATTACCAACTGATTATGAGGTGGCAGTAGCAAAAATTTTAGGCCATGTTTAAAATATTTTAAATTTTGTTTGTTAGTTTTATTACCAACATCAAGATTAAAAATCTGTGTGTTTCGCATGTCACAGAGAAAACGAACAGAAGGCCAGAAATGATCGGCAACCATTGACCTCGGACAATAAACGGTATACTATAGAAAAGAAACTCATCTGGCAGAACTTATTCTGGTACAGAACTGGCAAGGACTGGCGGTAAATAGCACAAAAAAGTTTAAACGGGAAAGTAAAACATGTAGAAAGCTAAGTTCAAACTGACAGATTAATTTTCTCATGATGTACAGCTGTATTGATGTTTGAATGAATAGTCGATTATATGCAACAAACTTTTGGTGAACACAGAATCCTGCAAAAGATTAATAATTCTAAATGACATAAAACCAAGTATTATGTAAGAAATAACTTATCCACAAAGATCTATCAGAAATCAGAACAATTTGTTAACAAAGCAGTAATATTTCAGATCACTTGCACTTAATACTCAACTCAGACAATTGTTCTCAGATGTTTTGGAACCAGTTAGCATCTGTCAGCACTCACACGCACCTTACAAAATTGTTTGTGCATACTGGTGAGCTATGTAAGTGCCAAGTGCTTATAAAACTCTCAGTATCTATTAATCCTCAGAAGCGGTTTCTTTGTCTGCACTTTCAGTGGTCAGTACATCGTCTAAAGACAGACCGGATGCAGAGGTCTGGACATGCGGACGAGGAGTAGAGCTTTGCACAGCCGGACTTGGAGCAGTCACTGGTGGTGGTGGTGATTCTATAAATAAGGGCTCCTTTATGGTTCCCTCTAGCTGTCGGAGGATATTTTCAAAGGAATCTATGCCGAGATAGTCGATCTGTCCACGCTCCCAGTTGAACTGTCTTTCACGGTCGCTCAGCTGCTGCTTCGTGTAGATCTTTAGGTTGGAAGATGCTTCTGAGGTCACCTGCACAGAAAATTCTCATTACAACAATACAATAATTCTCATTATTAATATGTACTTCATGACCATCTAAAAAGTACAATGAAATGGGTAGATTAAATAATGAATAAAAACCAATATATAAATGAACAGTTTTACTGCGCCCTCTAAGTTACTCTCAAAGGTGCTCCTCGCTAGCTTAGAGATTTTGTTAAACACCTCCATGCAAATAATCTTTAAATAACTAGAAATGTCACAACTGGTGGGCTCTCACGTTCATGTAGAACCCAACATATGGAATCCAGAGCAGACTTCAGAATTAACTCTGAAAAGCATACTTGCACGTAAGTATGGGCTTCTGTCACTCTAAGAACTACTGATACGTACAAAAGAAAATGCTCAAGCCACACAAAAACAGAATTTGGACATCACGTGAGCATTTAATACAGATTATAAACTTTAAGTGAACAACAGAAACTTTCACTGAAAATTACAGGTAAGCAGCATATTAACATATTAATCAAACCAAAATTTATGACTCAGATTTGATATGTTCAGCCCCATCTTGGATTGGATAGGTCCAGAAGATAGAAAGGCAGATGTAGACTAAAGTCGAAGGGCTTTGGATTCACGGAAACAAGGCTGATTAAAAGAAAAAGAAGTCAGAATAGTATTTTAGTTTAAACTTTTTTATTTTTAGTGAATATCTGCAGAATGTGCAGAGCTGCCAAGAGAGCAGCAAGAGGGTCAGAATTGTCATGGCTGCATAACATAATTATCTGAAGTTAATCACTGCATATCTGTTTTGTGGATTTCCCTACTGTGCACTGATATGTGATGCAAAATGTGTTGTCAACGACTGAGAAAATACTTGATCTTTGCATTTCTTTTTTTGTGAATTTAACTTTCTATCACTATGCTGATCCTTAAAACGAACTGAACTTAAAGCGAACTGCTACTGCCCAGTCTAGAAGCTTTGAGTATGTCGGTCCCACCTGCTGGAACCATCTCTCTCTCTCTTTCTCTCTCTCTCTCTCTTTCTCTCTCTCTCTCTCTCTCTCTCTCAGTCTGCGACTTGAGCTCCTCTCTTATCCTCTCTCAGGGTTTCGCAGGCGCCTGAAGACTGTATTGTTTAACAGTGATTTTACTTGTTCAGGTCAGGAGCACCTCTGTTGAGTTTATATTCTAAGATGTGCTTTATAAATCTTAAATTACAATTACAATTACCTCATAAATGTGAAATGCATTGTGAACCACCTAGAACTAACCTCAAGAGAATCCTTAGCAGCACCTAAATTTGCATCCTTTTCAGTCACATGAGCTCTTGCACCTGATGTAGCATCCTTTCCTGTCACAGCAGCAGAACCTCCAACATCAGATACAGATGTCACAACATGAGTAGCTTCTGCCAAATGGGTGGCGTCAGCCGATGGCTTCTCACTAACAGGTTGTTCCTTGACCTTTGTGACTACAGCTTTAGTCTCCGCTTTGGCCTTTCCATCAGCAGCAACTGCAGCCTGTTCTACCAGTGGAGGTGGAGGAGGAGGACCTGGTGGGTGAGTGAACTCTGTCATCACCTGACTGAACTCTTTGGCATGGTACATCTCTCCCATAAATGGATGGCTCTCTCCTTGCGCCATGGGGGGCTCTGTGTAAAAGCTTTCAAAGTGAAAGAACGGCCGGCTCTGTGGGGCAGCCACTATCCCAGGGACCTCAGAGACCGGTGGCCGAGGTGTAGGATCATAGAAGACTGAAACTTCGGGAGGAACATATGGAGCTGTCATCTGGTGCGTTGTGTTCTCAAAAACTGGTAGGGGTGGAAACAGTGTCCAAACTGGTGCTTCACATGATGGTGGAGGTGGTGGAGGAGGAGGATGACGCTCAAAGACATTGACTAAAGAAGCCTAAAATATAACAGAAAATATGTTCAGTTAACTTCTTTAGTAAAACGTTCTACTGCAAATAATAAAAAAATGACAGTAAGCATAACATCAATGCCATAACACAAGTAGAAGAATAAAGGCCAGCTTCCTGACCTTTTACCTCCATGGGAATGTAACTTGAAGCACACACATAACACAAGTGTGCACCTGTTATATATTTATGCATGCATGTATTACTATTATCATTAATTGGTAACTTCTATAGTGATAGTGTCTGTTGCACAAAGCATCAACTGATTGTGCACCAAAACCAAACCACAATCCGGTCAACATCCAGAAGGTCAGTTCACAAAGATGGAGACTGTCTAGAGCGGATAAGCAGTTTGGAAAAGGTAAGTCTTGAATTGAGAATGAAATGACACAAGTGACTAAGCAGAAAGAACATACAGAGACAGAGTTCCAAAAGTCAGTTGCAGCAACCAAAAAAGCCGGTTCATCATGAACAGTTCTAGTACAAGAACCGTTCTAGTTACGGAATAACCAAAGAAAGGCAATCGGACAACCTAGTTGAACAGTGACTGAGGAAAAAGGAGTGATTTTAAATACTATGCATTACAATGTTATAAGAGCAAATATGATAAAGAACTCCACATTTTGTCAATCTGGTAAGATTGCAAGAATTCTCACAAGTGATGTATCCAGTCTATAGTGAATCTTTTCCATGAAGACTTTCCACCACCTGTTAACAAACTCTCCTGCATGACTGGAGTAGCCCTCGACCTCTCCAGTTGCTGTATTATATCCTAGAGACCATGGCTTTACTGATCCAATGAAATGTACAACCTTTATACTCTGACCAAACCTGAAAATGAACAAATAGTTTTAAACTCAGTCAAACAAAATAAATTATTCAGCTTCAGGCAGGTATTATTGGCTAAAAACCACAGTACTGTTTACAGAAATTGCCAATACAGCATACCAAAGGCACAAAAAATTGGATCCTTGCAACTGTGAAAAAGTAAGGGTACCACACTTTATTCATGCCTCTATAAAACTCCCAGGAAGAGTGGATTATAGGTTGAAGGGTCTTTCAGTCTAAGTGCAATGAAGATTGTCTCAATTCAGCAACAGGTTATCCTTTCGTCCTCCCAGCCTACACTGGTACACATATTGCAATGCCAGATGGATGATGGACTGAGTTGGCCCATACAGCCTGGTACTATATGAATAGTCATGCAACCAAGTACTAACAATGCTTAGCATTGCTTCACTTTGCAGCATCATTTTCAAAGTCCCAAGCCATCCATAGTTTCTATTAGTGATATAGTACATGTACTAATTATTATCAATTTTAAAAACTGCATTAATTTTGCCTGCAGGTAGCACTAGCCATAAAATCTGCTTACTGCTTCAGTGCAGGAAGATAACTGTAGAAGGCATGTGCAACGATGTTGTACACAAACGGCAGATGCCTTTTTATGTCTTTCGTAGACCAGTCGGAGAAGTATGAGTTTAGAAGGCCTTGGTCACCACCTGAGAAATCACAGACACAGCTTAACGCAAAGCCTTTCAGTGAGTCATGCCGTCAAGTCTCACTCTCTACACAAAGTTTTCAAGTTCAGAGTATAACCTACAACAAGAATCTGGTAAAATTTATAAGCAAGACAAAACCTATATTCTGAAACAATTCTGTTTCTAAGCCACTGCTGTTATCAAGTCAATGACAACAAGAATAACTTTCAAAAGATAAGGTGTTGCTATTTCGTGTTTTTCTTCAGGTCCGTTTCTTAACCATAGCATACATTCATCAACATCAACTCTAAGCACAACTAATCATAACATAACAAAAACATCCAAACACTGCCTGTTCATAGAAAAAAACACAGGTAAGAATACATTCTCAAAAAGGTTCACTGCTATCCTAGGCACATGCACTAGCAAACGAAGAAGTTATGACCGAATACTGTGCAAATTAAGTATGACTCTCAGCATAACATTTCTGGCAGCAACACAATGCCAGTCAGCAAAAAACCAGACAATTTATGGTCACACACAGAACGAAATAATATGCCCTTCTTGTTGCTTATCTTCTCTTGCTGCCTTCTATAAAACTATAGCTTATTTTAATTCTGCAGCAAAACTCTATACATTCAAGAAAATATAATTATTATTATTATTTCAGCATTTATTAAGCACCACTATAATGACAGAGCATCAGTCAATGGTGATGAGCAGTTATGAGTGTAGGACTTGCTCAAGGCCCCTACACAGTAGCCATCTCAAGGGAGGCTTCAACCTGTACTCTCTGTGTTACAAGCCGAGCACTCTATCCAATTGACTAACGTAGTCAAACTGTTAGGTTGACTTGGGTTCTTTACTATTGAGGCAAAGCTCAGTGCACGAATCTGGGTATTTATACAGCATTAAAAAAACTCTCTCACAAGTGTTGAAACATAGCTATCTAACACATCTAACAAGGTGTTACACCAATACAGACAAAAGTCATTTGATCACAGAGATTGCACAGCTAACCATCAAAGCTGCCATGTGTGACAGCAAAATGAAGAAGAGATGCATAGGTTTCCTCTGATGGCCTATAGACAAAAACTCCAGAATTGAAGCAGTCAGGCCAACCAACATCTGGTGCAGCAGAAAACTCTTCTCGTTCGAACAATTCATCTGTATTTTGAAGTACCTACATTTGCAAATAAAACAATTAACACTAAAAATTACTAGTTCAGTTAGGCATGATTGATCGAAAGAAAATTATTAGGCATACTTCAGTATCAGAACCAATTTCTTATTTAATTTATATAGTTCAGCCATCCTGTGAGTGATTCATAGTAAGTTCACTTAATTGCAAGGTCACTCAGAAACAGCATATAACAAATTGCTTTAACTTCGTCCTGCCACATTTAGTCTTGTGAATCAGAAATCAAGCAGTATCTTCATAGCACAAAAGAAACATTCTATTTGTGAATGTATCATACGTATTTACACATATATTAGAGGTGGGCATTTAGCAGGTTATTAACACAAATAACATGTTAAAACTTTAACATGATTAAATTGTTTAGCACAACTAATATTTTTAACATAATTAAAATTTTTAAGGCAGCAACCAAAATCTGTGCTAAAGCAGCTGTAGATATTCACTATAACAATTGTATACTAGACATGTATTCCAAGCACTTAGTTCATACAAGGGAAAAAAGGTGTTGATAAACAAATTTGGTTGCAATCATTTCAAATTGCATCAGTTCAGCTATCTTTAAATCATGTGAAGTGCTCAAAAAATATTAATCGCATTAAATATTTTAGTTGTGCTAAAAAATTAATCATATATAAATTTTCCTAAGAGTTGGAGTAAGTTAATTAAATTTTGCAAATATTTAAATGACAATGGATTACAACAAGTATTGGTTAGATGGACAATTTCTTTTAAAAAGACGAACACTTGGCCATTTGTAAGTACCGCAGTAAACAACTCAAACATCATCAGAGTCTCATCAGGCTACAGTATCACCTTAGAAATAGACTAAGTTTACTCTTCTTTAGAGTACAAATAGTGGCTTCCACATGTTTATGACTTATGTGTAAAAGTCCAACTACCCTTATGACAGTCATAAACGTTTGCCTGCCACTGTGCCCATCACACACTGTACATCTTGCAAGCCACATTGTTGAAACCATAATGTTTACATAACATGCATGTTTGAAAGCAAATTCAAGGTGTACATGAAATGTACAATAGGCAGGATGTATGCTAAAAAATTTATGCATGGTCTCTGAGGAAAATAGCAGTCTGGCTAAACAAGGTTCATGACTTGGTCTGGCACATCAGGCTCATATATATACATACATACATACATACATATACATATATATATACACACACTTGCATATTATTTTCACTTGTCACTAGCAACTAGTTCACCAAGCAAGTATTTTGTTAGATGGTTTACAGAGCATAAATTAAAATAGTGGTAAAGAATTCACTATCAAGCAGACATCATGACTTTGCCGAAAACATTAAGATATTGATAGATATGTACATACATACGTACATACCTGCATACATACAGTACATACATATATACAAGAATTATTTTGTAATATTACAAATTATTTTACCAAGATTAATAAAAGCAATCAGGCCTACATTCATAAAAAGACACTTGTATTCATCTGATTCACTTGCCTGGGAGTTGTTTATATGGGCTATTGTCTGATATAATATATGCATATACACACATACATACATACATGCATGCATACATACATACATATATGAAGAACTATTCTGTAATAGCAAATAGGCCAAAATTTTTAGAAAAAAATTCTTCTATTTTCTGAATTTTCTACTAATTAATTTCTTTATTCAAGCAACTTTATCCAGTTACCTAACTAAACACTTGCTATTTACCATTGTGTCGGCATCCATGAACACACATTTCGTGAACTGCGTCAACCTCCAGCAGTGTAACTTTGTAAAGGTCACCCCGAGGTCAGGTCGGCTCAGAAGTTCAAGGTTGACGGCATCTTGGCTGTCTAGAACATCTACTTGAACCATGACATCAAACGCATACAGTAGCTGATCCCTGCAACAGCACAACCAACACCAAATGAAGGCAGGATAAAGTAAGGGCTGGTAAGGTATGAGTTAGCAAAGACAGACGGACAATGGAGGTTTCATCATTACTATTAACAAGTGCAGGCAACTATGGTCTTCTTGGTAAATTATTGTTTGCACAATGTTTCACAAGGATTAGTTTCATATCTTTCCCAAAACATAAATATCTTTCTTCTTCGACAGTCCTTTAACAGAGACAAGAAGAGAAAACTGGCAATTCAAAGGTCACAGCAAGTTTCAACGTTCTGATACATGTTAGCTGAAACTAAAACTTCTATACTTCTTGAATCCATACTTCTTGAATCCAAACAACTTACAAGGACAGTTAATTCCCTAATTTCTATTTTATTCTTAAAAACTCTGATAAAAACATTACATTATGCATCAAAGAAGTTCAAAATGAAAAATATTATTCTCTTCAGTTATTAGTCTTAATGTGTAATAAATGAAAAAGAGATAATTTGATAGTTTCACTTTATTAATTAAAAATACAATTAACAAAAAATGGAATACCGCATCTCCTGTGATACACCGGGCGTAAACATGACAACCAGCTGTCTCGTTGTACCAACATTTCGTAATGATTGGCTGAGGACTAAGGCACCCAGTGCGTAACTATCGTTAGTTACAAGAGTCACGTATGCCTCAGAATTTGCTTAAGAAAATAAAGCACAAACATATTAGTGGCTCGACTCCTCTACAGAACATCAGACTTTACAGTGTCAAACATGTAATGCAGTGGTACAGTTCATTTTAATTTATTTTATTTATTTAGAAGTACAGCTGAAAAACATCAAATGGAACCATGCATTACTTTTGATCCTGAGTTATCAGATGGCAAAGCAAACGAACTGTTACTTTCATGATTGTATATTAGTGTGTTGTAATTACCTAGATACTTAGATACAGTAGCACCTGTTTCATAAACTTGCTCACAGTGTTCTCCACATCAAATAAAACATAGCAAAGTAACCTGATATGATGTGCTTTACCACGATGAAGCCAGTCAAAATCGTTCATGCATAGCTATCCAAATGATTTCACCTCTTGACATTCTAACAAGAGGGCCAACACAAGTTAACCAAGGGACTAAAGGAGATCAATTGCCTGTATCAAATTCCACGGCATACTGTTGTTTCATTATACATTATAGGTTGTCATCCCCCATCAATCAAATTATCATCATAATCATCAGCATCATCATCAATCACTATCATCATCATAATCATAATTCCTGATGATTTTGCAGGGATGGGTGCTAACAGATGACCTTCACACTTTTTTGGGACATCAGAGGTATATGTCCTAAGTCAAGGTCTTTCCAAAATCTAGTCCAAAGTTCAGATGGAAGCCACAGGCTCCTAGCACCAGCTGCAAGTCTAAACAGAGCAGAGCTAACCTTTTAGTTGATTGACTGGTTGCATACGGAAGGTCCTTCCATTATCTGGATAAGCAGACAGCCTTAACATTCTAGTTGGAGGAGTAAGTGAAATGCAACACCACCAAGCAGCCTTACTCTTTCCAGTAACACAGTTGTATGGCTAGGCTCCCTCTGTATATCTTTCTTTGTAAAAGACAGTAATTCATCAGACATTCACATTTTCCATCTTAAGGTTAAAGTCTATGGCCATCAGGCAACAGACTTTAACCTTCACATGGAAAATTACTTTCAACAATCACGCTGAGCAAACACCCATCACAAAACAGTTTAAAAGCAGATTGAAAACAACTCTTACCAACCAAAATGGAGCGTATTCACAATCAGGAAAAAGTCTGAAGTCTGATCTTTGAACAATGCTCATTAATGGATACACAATGGAGGAATTTGTAATTTTTGTTACTGGAAATTTTTATGGTGACACTGATGGAAACTAATTAGAGGCACTCTCTGCACTAGTCTTAATGATGTTAAATGTCAACATTTAAAACAGAATATTTCACCCATTAGTAAACACTGCTCAGTTAACCAGAAGAGTCACCAGTGGCAAGCTTGCAAACACAAACTGTGGTTGAAGGTCAGTGTCACATCACACACGCTCTTTGCTCTTTCTCAATCAAATCCATGATTTCTCGGCACAGACAACATAAATAGGTTTGGAGGTCTGAGGCTCGACTGTCTAGGTGGAATCCTGTCTTTTCCTCTGAGGGTGGCAGACCATTCCAGTCACAGAAACTCACAATAATATGCAATAAAAACCGTCCAAAACCCTGTAAATCCGTGTTTAAAACAAAAAGTAGTTCTGACACACAGACTCAGCAACAGCAACAGTCCAAACTGCCAGAATCATCATGCAAATTTCACCTTTAGGAGACAAAATCTGTTGAAATGACATGAAGATAGCCAACCACCCACCAGTACGGGTCATACGTTCATGGACACGGGCAGAAGTTCGAATCATTTACATATGCAAAAACCTACATTTTAATGGCATTCTTGTCTCTGACAACCCTATAGCATAATTAAGGGAACACCCCCTAAACTTAGCTGACCCACTTCACCTGAAATGAATGATGAATGTGTATCTCTTTCTAAATGCACATTTCACATTTTGACAAATACCATCATGGCCTTTGGAGAGGTACTTAAAAAGTGCTATATCAAATGTCTAGATAAATACACACACATATGCACACACACACACACACACATGCACACATACATGTTATTGACTGAATTCTATTCCCATATGAAAAACTTCTTCCAGCCATAACAGAAAATCTATAGCCATTGAGCTCAAGATCTGAGACAACTGCAGAAACCAAGTTGGCACAATCAAGGGAAAGCAAGCAAAAGAACATGGTAAAAGCACACCTAGTGAGATGTATTGCCCTGTTATGACAGAAACAAGATAATAAAATATATAAAATATGCTTCTACGTATGTACCTAGCACGCAAAAGTTTGTTAAGTGGGGTCCAAACGTGAGATTACGGCCCACTGTTAACCCTAGCCTTTGGTGCTTGATAGCAGAAAGCAGTTAACAGCAAGATCCATGCTGGAATGAAAAGGGAAGGAAAGAAGGTGTGGGTGCCAGCCAAACAAGACTGCCTCAGATTTATTAGGGTTTTTGCCAAACCAATGAAGCAGAACCATGCATGCAGAGAAGACAGGTACTCCTCAAGTTTTTTCCTTGCCAGACTGATCCGCAGGCAATGCAAAGAGAAGTAGCATAGGTAACTGCTGTATCTGGACTCCAAAGTGATTGGCTGTGGGATTAATAGAGAAGGAATGCTGAGGTAAAAAAGCTAGTCAGTTTAAGTCCTAGAGACTGCCAATGATAACACATGCTATACAAGTATGCTGTCTGGTCCATCTATGAACTCTGGAAGACATCAATCAACCTAATTAAAAATAACTGTTCTTATTCCATACATAATATGTAAAAGTAAAAAAAGATGAAGCATACAAGCACTCTCTGACCATCACATACTGTGCAATTATAGCAAAGTCTTTAAAGGGAACTGTTAATTACAATGATAATTAGACACATGCTAAACAAGCAGAAGGTCTTAACAGGTAATGACAGGCTTAGAGCTTCCGATTTCAGGTAGAAAAATTAACATCATGCATGCAAAGGTAAACTTTAGACTCTCTTAATAGATCTCTACTGGTCAGAAATGCCAGGATCTCTTCCACTTGTACTTGCATGTTCTTTCATAGACAGTAAATCTCTGTCTGTCTGTCTGTCTGTCTGTCTGTCTGTCTCTGTCTCTCTCTCACTCACACACACTCTTTAGTCTGGCTAATGCCTTCTCTGATGCGTCTGTATCTTACCGGAATCCTGCTCTTTCCCCTATGTATCTCCCTCCTGCCCTCTTTGCCGCCCTCCTCAGCCCTGTCTCCTGCTAGCTCGGGCTAGATGTCCAGACCCAGACAGGTATTGATTAGTGTCTGGTCAAAGTCTGCAACTAAATCACTACCCATGAATTCTTACTAATTTCTCACTACATGACCTAGTAACAGTGATTGGCTAAAAATATATATAAACACTGAATAGGAATTAACCCTCAAGCAACCTTGCACCAAGATTTTTAACCCTCAGCAGTATTTGTGTCAGTGGGTCTTCCAGCTTAACTGCTACAGGCAGTTTATTAAGTACAAAATTGGACCAAGCATATAAGGCTGCAAGTAGTGTCACAGTTTATGCCATACTGGGTCAAGCTATGCCAGGCCTCGTGTCAAAGCACAACTGTGATTATGATGTCAACTCAACACGTCTTGTTTTGAGTTGACATCATAGCTCCGGTGACACCTTTGGATTTGTCATTTAGCAGATAATCAAATCTAATTTAACCTAATCTAATCTAATATGAGCAGGGTCGAGGCCATACGGTCGCTATATAAAACCGTGTACGTTTACATTTAATAGTGCACCAATGTTAATTTATATCGCACAAGACATCAATCAATGGGTGCTCCAGGCGAAATCGTAGTAAAACACTATTCATACAAGCACAATCATTTACCAATCCAAACACAACCATATAACACTCCTCTTCCAAATCCCATCCCGATTCCTAGGCTTTTATCTATCTTCCCGCTCGCTCCAATTCCAAACACGATCCACCGTAACCGTCTGACCCTTGGATCTTGATATGGAACCGAATCTTACCCTTACTGTCGAGACTGAAGCACCTATCAGCAACTTAGCAACTTCTGTAAGCTCTGTCTCTCTGTGTCTCTCTGTCTCTCTCTCTCTGCCCCACCACACACAATAACCCTACTTCTACTACACACAAGCACACAAACACGCCGGTAGATGGCGGCCCACGCGGCAGCGGCTGAAGAAGCATCAGATAATTGCACATAGACCTACAAAAACAGCCACCGAGGACAACAGGTCACAGATTCCAAACAAAGTCCACCTCAGCCAGGCCCGCGGGCGCCGCTTTAAAACCAGCTCAGTCACGCTCAGACATGCCTTCGGACCCTCTCGCACAAACCCTACTACATAGCCCTGCAGCAGAAGCCGGGCTACATGCGGCACTAACCAGTATTCATGTAAGACACTCAACTTACTAATATCCGGCATGGCAATCGTAGATTCTGTTGGCAAATGGCGTGCAAAGATAAGAACGACGATTCCAAACGATGCGAAAATGTCCTCTAATGCGTACACTAAAACTTCACCCGCAGATTGTTCCAATTCACCCCTCGCTGTGTCCTCTAAAAACCACACCTGCGCCAGAGGACGTCGCCCGACAACCAGCTCAACCACCGGCTAGTCACGTGGCCCTGGTTACCGCCTCGGTACCGAAAACGAGGCTCGTCTGACACGTGACCCATCAACACGGACACACGCACGTACGCCATGAGGCTGATGCAGACAGCCTTGCCATGGCGTATGCGTCAAGTTAATTTAGGCAGCTAGATATTAATGGTGGTGGGCTTATTACATAAGCCGAAATGTCATATATTGTTTCTGAAACAGTGGTTGCTGAATAGCGCCTACATGTGCTCATGGTAGTCGACTGATGTATCTTGAATTTAATGGCTATAGCCTATACGTGTCTGAGATGACGCCATCAAGGGTTACCATCGATTATGACGTCCTTCGCCGACCTTCGATACGAATGCGTCGTTAAACATCGGATTATCTTTCCTATTACTTCTTGCACAGACTGTTTTCTTCATCCACCTAAAACAATGTACCTCTATGTAGAGTTGCCACGTGGCTGTTCGAAATTACTGGATACGAGCTGACGATATGTGGAGCCTGGCCAAAGTGCACCAAATTTCCCATATAAACTTCATAATAACATACATGTGCATTCACCCTCTACCGCCGTTGAATCTTACCCTGATCCATCCAATCTGCCGCCTTCCCATTTATTTCTCTCAACCTAAACACAACCAACCGTAACGGCTGTGTCCCCTTCTCTCCGGTCTTCTGGCAACCGCACTTTGTTCTTCTTATGCAGTCTTTTGGACAACCCCTCTGAACTGATGCAGCACTCGTGAATAAGCTGGTGCCCTGCACTTATTTATTAAAGCACTTATAACGCACAGAAACTGAATTTAAGTAGTGCAGGTCTTGTTAAGGTAAATGTAAACATTTTTTCTATAGCAACTTGTGGCAGGGCAACATCACATTAACAATGCCATTGTTTCCTTGTCTAGCATGGCTAAAATAGTGAAACTCAATGTTGAGTTCAAAAAGCTTTACCAAAAATAAGAAAACTTTTTAGCAGGCAAGTAAAAATACCAGACACTTGTGTTTCCGGTATTAACTCTTGATTTTTTCCCGTACTTATGGCACAAATGCCAGACTGTCCAGTTCAAAACCGGACAAATGGCAACTCTACCTATATGTCATGTTGTATAATTTTATGCAATCTAGAGCAATTTCCATTATGCATCAGTGAATCGAACCCATATACCATTGCGGTAGTCCACTTGTTTAATTGCCCAGTAGTCAAGTATTTTGATCAAACTATGTAAATCATTCCAACGACATTGTTGCATATGAAATTTTTCTGGCCAGTCAAAATGCTTTAAATCAAGTGTTGTCAGTTGGCTCACAAAGTGCTAGCTAGCTAGGCCTGCTGGTCTATCGTTCCGCTGTGTGGAACTTCACCAACTACTCATTCAGCTCGTTCAGGAGTCAAAATCAGTTCAATTTAGACTCAAGATATACCTCTTCACACATGTTTGCCACATAAGACCATAATGCTAAAGACATGCCTTAGACTGCCTCAAAAGCTGGCCTTCTGGAAATTCAATAGAAATATTTGGTTTGGTTTTGATGCACCAAGCTAGGCATGGGGATTCCGATAAAATTTAAAGCTATACTTTGTAGCTGCGAGTTGGACGTTTATAAGGATTTGAAGCATAGCTATCATTTGACAGGATGTTACCGAACAGGCTTAGATGTCTACTTTAAGATCGATCTCCTGTTTAATACTACCGGCGATTTTGCAGGCTGTGTGACATACTTATGGTTATGAAAGCAGAACCATGCGACAGTTGGATATTGCTCATAGGCTTAATGCTAGTTAGCAGCCATTAACAGTAAATGACAACATACAGGAAGTTACTGCGGGTTAGCTGGAGGGAACACAGAACAAATGCCTCAATATTGGAAGAAATGAGACCAACGAAAAGACTGCTGGAGGTAGTGAAGGGCAGGAAGTTGAGATATTTCGGCCACCTACTCCGCGAAAACAAACTCTCTGCATACCTACTACTGTACAGGGATATGTACAGGGATCAAGACCAAGGGGAAGACCGAGGCGAAGATGGATGGACGACATCAAAGAATGGACTGGACTATCAGAAGCGGAATGCATCAGGAGCACACGGGACAGGACAGCATGGAGAGGGCTGATATCGAGGACTCTGGTCTCCGACCTTCAGGAATGAGGATAGACATATACGGATACGGAGCAGCCATTAAAGTGGCCAATAACAGGGGACAATATTACACAGTCTTCTTCCACTACAATATGCCCTCCAAAGTAAAAGCAGTTTCTTAGGCTTCAAAATATTATTACTTAAAATTATAACAATATGGAATTATCACTAACTTAAACATTAAATGCAAGGGCAGGAGATCAAGCTTTTGTTCAAAGTTACTGATCACCAAGGAATGAATGACTGTTTGAAAGATATCAAGACCAAGATATTTAAGCAACAGAGGATGGAGTGTTCACCAAATATTTGGCTAAACAGAACAGAACTTAAGGAACTTTATTGAACATTAGTCTTTTTTGATAATTACAAACAAGGAAATGCAAAACTTAGATGGAACCAAAATAAGGAAATTCTTTAAACAGGAATTTTTAAACATGTTTGTCATCAGTTGTTGATCTTTGCATGTGTTATGAAGCCATGAGATCTTAGAACTTTCCAAGATCATGGAAAACTGGCACTGCTGAATTTCACATACACCATAGGATTCCTTTTAATCTAGAAGTTGGAAGCACTCAGCACTCTACAGTTACGCTTGTAACATGCATTGGCAGAAACCGCCATTACCCTGGCAGACAGACTTCTGCTCTTCCAGTTCTATCCTCTGTATACTTTTCAGATGAAAGGGTTTCCTAGGATGTTAAAAGTAGCTGAGCATGCCAAGCGTCCACTAGCTTTATGGAGCTAAATGATAAAATTGTTGGGATTGCTCAAACGGCGGCAGACCTAGCACCTACATTTTTTGGAAATGGGAGGTAGTCTCGAATCCTAAAGAAGTTCACACCTAAGTTATTAATTATGCACTTAAACACACCACAAGATCTCTAACACTGATCAGTAATAATTGTTAACACTTTCTGCTTACTTCTAAAGTGCCACTTAAGTAAACAAAGCACCTCTAGACCATTCCATCACTGACGAATCTTGAAATTTGCTAAAATTTCAAAAAAAGGAAACAACACAGCAGGGAAATTTCCTTAACTATGCATTTTATTTAATTAAAACATAACAAATCTGAAAATTAGTCAACTTACACAAGCTCTACAAATCTCAGTGCAACCATACCTAGCAAACCTCTGTCTGGGGGCTTCATCGGATAACACTCAATCAGACAACACCATTTGAAACCAAATTTACTGAATAACAAATGACAGAAACTAGAAAAATTAGTGCAGTGGTGCAAGAATCAGCTATTTTACAAGCACCAAAGTTTAGTCCTTATAGGTATGAGGTTTGCACTTATGTTCCCCTCCAAAACTGTTGAAAGCATAAAGTTTCTAATTTAATTCCAATTCTGGAGTGAACAGCACACCACCGAAGTTTGTTAGCAGTCAAAAATGACTGCTGCCGTCCTTCTATTTTTGAAATAAATTGTAGCAACCACAAACAATTTTTTTATGAGAAACTGATAATGAAAGCTGAATGCCAAAGCAAATTTATTACTAGCAGAGCAGAACTCTCAAAACAGCGAGGATATGCCAGCACTCTGAAGTACCATAACAATAAGACTACAGGAAATACAATGAAAATACAAGCACAGTGGAAAAGGACTGATAATTCCAACTTAGTCAGACAATCACACCATCTTTCAAACAAGTCGCATCAACACTGCTTTGTCATGATTTCACACCTATGAACAGCAATTTCTGTTATTTCAATTTCTGCACTCTGAAGCTAAAACTACAAATATCTTAACCTAAGAAAAAAATATCCATTATGTACGAAAATAATATTGTTCTACATTTATCCGTGGTTCAGAAACAAACAAAACAAACAATTGGCAGAAAACAGTGTTCACAATAACATAAAATGCCTGTAGATAATGATAATTTCCAATTAATACACACATTATAGTGTCCTATACAGGCTTCTAAATACACAATTTTATGCCAAAGAACTGAGCTTTCACAGTTCCGGAATTTAACAAATTTACAGCAGAATCATTTAAACAGAAACACCTGAATAAAAGAAAGAACAGTCTTCTGAATGTACCAGTTTCATTTGGAAAGGCACCACAAACTGCTGGACCTAAAATGTCAGTTATGTATGTTCGTATGGATATATGCATCTAAACTTATCACTGATGCCAGGGCAGATCAGTCATAAAAACAAAGACATTTGAATTATCAATCATCCACTTCAGCCCGTTATCTCGATGAATTGTATATACTTTCCCATTGTTTCTCCTAGGTTGAAGGTTCCTTTCAAAGGCTTTGTGGCCCTCTTTC
The DNA here is from genome assembly GCA_964023275.1 of Norana najaformis. Taxonomy (NCBI): domain Eukaryota; kingdom Metazoa; phylum Annelida; class Clitellata; order Crassiclitellata; family Hormogastridae; genus Norana; species Norana najaformis. The sequence continues at coordinate 37,590,124 of OZ029915.1, read as the reverse complement.
TACTCATAGCTGTAATGAACAAGAACAAGTATTTGTAACTGGCAACATTAACCAAGAAAGTAATTCCAAAAACAAGACACGGGCAGCAGTAACAATACAAGTTTACCCAAACACACAGATATGCAAAGAAGTAGACTGCAAATGCATTAACCAACAACCTCTACAGGGAATGATCTCTGACAGTTGAATTCCTATACAGAAACAAATCTGTTTCTGTCAACCATCAGTTTCTGGGCATCGTGTAAACACTGTAAGAAACACTGATCAACACTTCTGTTATATAAAACTTCAATGTGAGATTTAATAGAACTGTCGAGACCATAAAGACCATATGCGATATGTCAGCACATAGATGAGAATGTTTGCATTCAAGGCAGAAAACAGGACAAAGCATTTCTCATCAGCATTGTTTCATTCAGGATGAGAACCTGCTCTTAGACTTTTGAGATTTTGTAATCTACGAGTTATTTAGATATTTTTCATGCTTTGTAACCTAAATGAGATTTTTATTTGCCAGCTATGCAAAGGATTTTTCTCAGACGAACTAGGGAGTCAAATATTTTACATTTTTCTTAGAGATTAAAAAAAACAAAATAAAGAAAATTCCAGTGATTTATTAACCCACTTATCTATGTCTTTGTAGCTGTCATCTTCATCAGCATCAGTTCATCACACTGGCCATTTTGTGGTGATGGGCGCAAATAAATGATTTCCAATTCTTCAGTCATGTCAAGTCAATGCTTTCTTCATGTTTAGTCCACTTTTTATTATTCCTATTGTCAGCTTCATAGCACCAATATGATGCACATATGACATCAACAGACGACACACCCAAACCTATCCACAATTCTGGGCCCTCTTAGTTCAATACCACAAAAAAAAGGAGGACAACCCAGCTGACAATACATTTTGCTGAGAACAGTTTTCAGTTGTGTCATATGTATACTATGCAAGCTTAATGAAACTGAAGCGAAACTTCAAAGAGGCTTACCAAACGGCTGATCATCACGGACTAAACGGTACGTTTCAAAGTACTGACACTCATTCCAGATGTAGATGCCAAAGGGCTCCAGGTTTTCCACCTCAGGCACTGCAACTCGGTACTTCTCACGGACAACCTCGGCATCCGGAATGTAATATCCAGACTGAAACCATAAACCAGTATTCATTCAATTTATTCCATAGGATTAAATCCAATTGTCTAACAATCTGAACTAAGCTAAGAGCATTTTCACCCTTACTTTCTCCACAAGGGTGAACAACTGCAAATGTCCGATAACATCACAAGTTACATTCATAGAAAAGTCATTAATACAGGTTTCCATTACTGTAGAATTTTCAAAATCAGTGAAATGAGTGTGCACTCCTGAGGCATATATTACTTTTGTGTCTTTCTTCAGCATATCTCTTCATTCACTGTTTTAAAGTTATCAGGTTTTTAAATCACATAGTATGTAGCTACTAGGTCAGTTTTGGGTGAAAACCTAAGTAACTGATCAGCAACACATATCACTGATACACACAATTTGAAACCAGTTAAATGCTATTTTCTTATGATTACAGTAGCAGGCCCGAAAACACTAATCAATGAACATAAATACATTTGTTACTACCAAGCAGCCTGGTCAGTCACACTTCAAATACAGAATATGCAATCACAAATTCCCTAAATCCTGAATATAAATTAAACCTGTGAAACGGAAACTTATCATGGGTAATCAAAATAACAGACTTAACAAACGTTTGTGTCAAATAACATTAACCAATCATTTTTATTTACACAAATAACACTGCACCATTGTGCAAAAGGAGAAGTTTATTTGTTCAGCCGAGGTCTATGTAACTTTAAGTGCAGATGTATACTGGAACAATGAGGCCAGTGTCAAATGCTGAACTAAATTCTGGATCCTAGTTACTAATACGTTATATCAGATTTCATTTTATAATGCAGGCCTTGGTTTTGTGTTTCATTAAGACTCAAAAGCATGCACTGCACCACCAGTCACTACTTCTCTTTACTTGCTCAATTCATTCCTTAACTTTACTTTAATACACCAGTAAACCTTATCTTCAGATGAAGTACATATCAACACAATCATAATTCAGTGGTCAGTCCTAGTTCCCACCCTCCTCCACTTGATCGCAGTATCCTCCATCGCTTATTGCGCTAAATAGATGATAACTACTAAGCTACGTGATAGCTTGTTACTTGTATTTAAATATTGAGCCAAAACAAAATTATACCTGAAACTTGTACAGCAAATCCAAGAAGTTCTGTGGCGGTTGGACAACAGTACGGTTTAGATTCATGATGAAACAACGGCCGCGGTCACGGTCAACAATTGCAGTCAAGTTCTAGGAGAGTATCCAATAAAAGATGTTTATTCTTAGCAACCACTGACGACTGCCTTAATTCAAGACTATCAAATGTTATCTTAAAATATTGTTTCAGGTGACCAGCAGCAGAATTTGACTGTAAAAAATTACTTCAAAACTTTGCAAAATAGTCACAAAGTTTTAATAAATGCATCGAGAAATCTTCAATTAAAAGGGTTCAAATTTAATTTATCATTTCTGGGTCCAGCTTTTGTGCAGAAATGATAAACGTTACATATTGTATTAGTAAACAATGCATTAAGATATACATCAAAGTATCAAATTTATATACAAGTATGGTGTATCAAACTTTTTATTAGGTAATCATGTTTTTCAAAGGTCTACTCTTAATATCCTGTTTAACAACCCTGATAATAAATGTTCCTTCATTTCAGCCTATCTGCAGAAATGTAGATCATACAAACTGACTTTCTGTAGTTGATTAATACAAATCAGTCATTTAAAAAATGATAACAGCTTCTGATCCCTCAAGTCTCTGTAACCAAACAGTTGGATACTACAAATTTCATGCCAACAATGTCTATAAGGAACTGCAATTGAAAAACCACGCCAAATAGTAATTAGTTACTTCTACTGCGCCACTGTCTAATGCACAAGGCATCAAATGATGGCATACAAAAGGCAAAACAGCAATCAGGTCAATATCCTGAAGGTCAGTCCACTATGACAGAAAAGCAGCCTATGGTATACAGGCAATCTGAAAAATGTGTCTTAAGCTGAGAACGAAATGACGCAAGCGATTTAGTAGAACAAACAGAGAGAGAAAGATAGTTTAAAAATTTAGGTCCAGCAAGTGAAAAAGTTCATTCACCAAGAACAGTTCAAGTCTGAGTATAACCACAGAATGACAACCAGATGACATGGTCGAATAATGATAAGAATGGGGAATAAGAGCTGATTTCAAGTACCGTGGAAATAAAACAACAGCCAAGCATACCTTTTCAAAATCATGAACAATAGTTGACCTTCTTGAATCAAGCACAGATGGCACCTCAAGTTTCTCATAAACACCATAGGCCTTGTCAATTTCAACCTTCTCCTGGAACTGTCCAGCATAACTGCCCTCATGGTAGCGAACCTCGCAAGCACCCATGTAAGGCTACAGTAATATAAGAAAAAACACTCAACAGTTAGTATCATTCTCAAAACATTCAAGGGCATAATATTCTCAGCAGTCACATATATAAGAATTAAAAACTCGGAAAATATTCAATAAATCTTACAATTAGCAGCCCATCACATTTAATTTGAAAATTCGTAAAACAGAATTTTGTTTTGGTGTTGCATTCATTATTTATTCATAACATGTTGATGCCAATCCAATGTCTGATGCACAAGACATCAACTGATGGTGCACCAAAACCCCACAGCAGTCACGTCATTATCCAGAAGATCAGTCCACTAGTTTTCAGAGGCATCCTGCTGTGGAATAGCAATTTGAAAAAGGTAAGTCTTAAATACATAACGAAAATGACAAAGCAACTGAGCAGAACATACAGGTCAGGAAAAGAGTTTCAAAATCTAGGTCCAGCAACCAAAAAAGCCTGTTCACCAAAAATGGTTCTAGTCTTAGGTATGAACAAATGATGCCAATTAAATGACCTGGTTGAATAACGATACGTCTGGGGAATGAGGACGGATTATAAGTATTGTGCTTGGCCAGAGTTTGCGTTTATATTATAAACTATAAGCCCCAATTTGAAACAAATTATTTGCTGAACAGGAGGCCAATGCAAAGATTTAAGTACAGAGATTATAAGCTCATAGTTTTATGCTATTATTTATTTTATTAATTATGGCCCTAACAGAGTTCTAAACTCACTAGATTTGCTGCAGTTATGTAACACTTTTATACAAGGTTCTTGAAGCACATGTCTTTTCTAATTAATTAATCTGCATGGCTATCAATTACTTCTCAATTTCACCTCAGTTACAAAGACAGAAATTTAAAAATAGTGATAAAAGACAACATGTTTAACAATTCCACACTACCACACGCTAAATTTGGGTAACAGATTAACAAGTGTGTCAGCTGATTCTGATAGAAAGTGAAAACCTCCAGCCGCTGATTAATCCAATATAATTTTCACTAACCTTATTCTGCATGTGTTTGTAAAGGAACAGCCCAGCAGCAATACTAATTGCAGCAATACACATAACAAGCATCAAAGCCAGTAGCAAGATCATGCCATTACGGCGACGTCTAGCTGCATCAATCACTACCAAACGTGCTGACAACTCATCAATCTTCTTTTTTCCATCTGATAGTGGCTAAAAACAAACATTCACACATGACGTCCTTGAGCATTAGGATCCAATACAACTTCACTTACAAACTACACTGTGTATTGAACACATACGACCTTCAGTCATCTGGAAAACTTCATTAAATGCATATGTTTTCTTAAACACAATTTACCTAAACAAGAATATGATAAAATAAGTACTGGACTTTTTGACTACCATTTAACAATTGGAAAAGGCTTTGTCATCACATATCTGTGAACACAAAGATGCCTACCAGTACTGTGTTTGCACACCATTTCTGTCAACTTCATTCGGCAAGTTCGCTTTCAACAAATTCATTCAAAGTCATTTCTCAAATTAACAAATTTTACGAAATGCTCTCATAGTAGATGTTCGTTAAGCACTGCAACCGGCTATCAAAAGCGAAAGTCATATAGTTAAAGACCAGGATGTATCCGCAGTTAAACGACGCCATTCTGAAATGGATCATACGCACAAAACTTAATGTTTCAAAGTCAATCACAATATCCTTTAAATTACTTACCACGCCCTCTGGAACGACTTCTGGAGAAGGTGGCGCGACTTTCACCGCTTTCCTGTCCCCCTTCTTCGGCTTATAAATAGTCATTTTAAGCACAACTTTACGAAAATACTTCCAATTAATACCAAATGCCCTCCTGGACCTGCTTGGCAACAACGTCGTCGATGAATAAGGGATTACGTATCAGAAGACTCCGCAGTTATAAAATTTAGATCTATTAGCGCCACTATGTGATTGACTGCAGTATGTGCGTGTGCGTAGTCTACTAGATTCGTTGTACGTCCCTGATTACGTAATTACGTGACTGATTATCTAATTCGCCGAAGTTTTTACCGCAACACAAAAGGCTGTGGCAGTTCTTAACAGGCACCCACAAATGATAGCCTTAAATTCCTTTATCTATCGAACCTCATGTTTTCCATTTAAAACTCAAGTCCAACCTGTTAAAGAAACCTTATACTGATCGAGCCAATATATGCCGATTTCCCAATCCTGTCAGCCTACACACAACCCACCGTAGCAATTCCACCGTAGCAATCTCCCTTTGGTCTCGAGGCCACGGATCTTGTTCTTCATACTGTAGGCCTATCACTGGACAACACCTCTGACTTGCTGCAGCCTATAAGCACTTAGGCCTATGAATAAGCTTGAGCCCTATGCTTACTTTTAAGTAGAACTTTAGGAATTTTTTAGTTAATAATAATAATAATAATAATAATAATAATAATAATAATAATAATAATAATAATAATAATAATAATAATAATAATAATAATAATAATAATAATAATAATAATAATAATAATTAGCAACTTCTAAGGCATCAACCGATGGCACATCAAAACCAAGCCACAATCAGGTCCTAGTTAAGGATGTATTAACAAAAGGGGTTCATAAACGCATTCAATAAGAAATGTGTCTCTTATTTAGGCATATACAATACTCTTGAGACGTCTCACTTTACCTACCATTAGCTAGATGTTCGTCAAGTCGTCGTCATTCATGACCTATCTAGGCTACGTTGTTCTTTCTTGTATCTCCCTCTCTACCTTCATATCTAGTCACTCCCTTTCCCAAAATTTTGGACTGCTCTTTAATTTATGCTGCGCCTTATACTGGTCATTTTATTGGGTTAGATCTTTCATCACCGCTGTCCGTGTGAATTGGCGCCACGCCCTTTGAAGGTCCCCGTGTACGGACTCATGCTATTGCTAGTCCGATCGAAATGCAAATCTCTTAATCTCTTAAAAGGCGCCTTGACCAAGGATGCTCGTAGCGAAGGAGCTAATGAGGCTATCAGCATCTCGAGACTATCTCCACGCTTGGTTGTAGCTCCATACTCACCAGGACAGACACGTTGGGACAATGCTGAACAATGCCCCACCCTTCTGGAATAAACTCCCGCCAGAATTGCGACAGTTGTCTAGTCCATCATACGAATTCACCAACACTTCACCTCTTTCAGTTTCTGCGCAGGTCTTTCACTCAAGACTGAAAACACTTCTTTTCCAGAAATCTTATCCTGATTCTTCCTCTTCCCCTTATCTCTCTTCTCGCTTCAGTTTCAAACACCATCCACCGTAGCCGTCCGACTGTCTGGCTGCCTGACTCCTAGATCTTGACCTGGAACCGGACCCTCTTGCCTATCGATTTTGTTTCGACTGAGCGTCTGTGAATAAGCTGGTTCCCGCGACTTAGCTTTCGTTGGGCGCTGTAGAAATCTCGAGATTACGATTACGATTACGAATGTTGGTCTAGCACTGATACACTGTGTCTGTGTGATGGCTGGGTAAGGGTTTCATCTAGGACTAACAACTAACCTTTCGAGTTGTCTTATTTTGATTAATCTCCTTCACCATTCTGCTATATCTCTTTCGTTTTTTACTTCTCCGGAGTTGGATCTGGCAATGAAGCTGTAGCCGAACTCAATAACCTGACTCTTGGGGACATGAGCCGAATAAGCGCCGGTGAATAAGATCGTTTCCCAAAACAGCTTGTACGTCTCAATGAGAAATTTTGAAGATTCATATTATAGGGTGACTAGCTTATTAACCAGGGCTTAATGATATTAAATAGGAAGAAAGGAAGACGGACAGAAAAGAAGGGAAGAAGGAAGGAAGAAAGCATGAAATCAAGTAAGGAAATTCTAACCGAAGGCCTAACATTTTCCCGTAAAATGAACAAGAATAATATCAGAGTATTCGATAGGTGGCGATACTATCGTAGATGGTCTGCTTGTTGTCTAAATTGCATCTCTTATTCAGGCATAGATAATACTTTATTTATAAATAAATAATACCTCACCCTACTTACGATTAGCCAGATACTCGTCGAATCGCCATGATTCCACGATTCATCTAGGCTACATTGTTCTTCCTAGTATAGGCCTATCCTTCTCTGGTAATGTTTAAAATGGCGGACGGTAATCGTACACCGCTATCTGGAAACTTTTAGCTTTTACGAGAAGCACCTATAATATACTCCGAACTGCATATGATGCATGTAGATCCTTAGCAGTTAATACAAATTGCTATATATATGTGCATAAATATCCATCCATCCATCCATCCATCCATCCATCCATCCATCCATCCATCCATCCATCCATCCATCCATCCATCCATCCATCCATCCATCCATCCATCCATCCATCCATCCATCCATCCATCCATCCATCCATCCATCCATCCATCCATCCATCCATCCATCCATCCATCCATCCATCCATCCATCCATCCATCCATCCATCCATCCATCCATCCATCCATCCATCCATCCATCCATCCATCCATCCATCCATCCATCCATCCATCCATCCATCCATCCATCCATCCATCCATCCATCCATCCATCCATCCATCCATCCATCCATCCATCCATCCATCCATCCATCCATCCATCCATCCATCCATCCATCCATCCATCCATCCATCCATCCATCCATCCATCCATCCATCCATCCATCCATCCATCCATCCATCCATCCATCCATCCATCCATCCATCCATCCATCCATCCATCCATCCATCCATCCATCCATCCATCCATCCATCCATCCATCCATCCATCCATCCATCCATCCATCCATCCATCCATCCATCCATCCATCCATCCATCCATCCATCCATCCATCCATCCATCCATCCATCCATCCATCCATCCATCCATCCATCCATCCATCCATCCATCCATCCATCCATCCATCCATCCATCCATCCATCCATCCATCCATCCATCCATCCATCCATCCATCCATCCATCCATCCATCCATCCATCCATCCATCCATCCATCCATCCATCCATCCATCCATCCATCCATCCATCCATCCATCCATCCATCCATCCATCCATCCATCCATCCATCCATCCATCCATCCATCCATCCATCCATCCATCCATCCATCCATCCATCCATCCATCCATCCATCCATCCATCCATCCATCCATCCATCCATCCATCCATCCATCCATCCATCCATCCATCCATCCATCCATCCATCCATCCATCCATCCATCCATCCATCCATCCATCCATCCATCCATCCATCCATCCATCCATCCATCCATCCATCCATCCATCCATCCATCCATCCATCCATCCATCCATCCATCCATCCATCCATCCATCCATCCATCCATCCATCCATCCATCCATCCATCCATCCATCCATCCATCCATCCATCCATCCATCCATCCATCCATCCATCCATCCATCCATCCATCCATCCATCCATCCATCCATCCATCCATCCATCCATCCATGTTCCATCATGCATGAAAGTGCAAAACTCGGTTGGCATCTACCGAAACAAACTCTTGCCAAACATAGTTTTTATTTTGTGACCATTATTTTAAACATATTGCTGAGGAATACGGCCTCAAATAGCTCAAGAGACATTTTCAGTTAATCTGAAAACGCATCTTTCCGAATCTGTTAGATGGCAGTGCCTCAGCGCCGTCGTGAGTTTTTCAAAACGAGCTACACTGTGTTCAGATACATACACACATAAATACGTGCATACATGTCATACTTTAGAATGGACGAATGTAAGGAATAGAAGTTTGTAGATATAAGAAAAGCCAAATCAGGCAGCGTATATTCATGCTTAGCATATTCACATGTTATTTACAGAACCAAGGTTAAAACTGCACAGCGCCAAGTTGCATCGTGTCATCAAAGAAAGCAGACATGCAGAGAAACAGACAGAATTGAATTTGTCTTGCTAAAAAATTAGAGAGTGCTTGGTTATAATTACCCTGATGCAACACCCATTGTTTTGTAGGCCTTCGTATTATAGGCCTGGGTATGTCTAAACATAAGTCTGGATGTAATTAAAAATCCGGATGTAGGCCTAAGAGTCATAAGGCCAAATTAACGCAGGCTGCCACTGCGAAGCTCGAATCATGTTACAGTTATTTTGGCTGCATGGTGCATATGCGAATACTGTAAGAATTGAATTCGGTCAAAGGACAACGGGCTCGTAACTGGGAGTAGTTTGCTACAACAAAGTGTTGTAATGAACAATTTTCTTCTAGTTTTGTAATAATAAGATTTTAGACTGTAGCAGCGTGTGTCTCTCAGCGTAAGCATGTCCCGACGATGTCGACCGATGTGTTAACTGAAAATATTAGCACATGTTTCAGTCAGAGACGTCTATGGAACAGTGATCTAGTGTTAGCGACAAACGAACTATCTTCAAACAGCCTCACTCTCAGTCGAGTCGCTCTCAGAACGAACAGAAGACAGTTTCTCGATCGGAACCGTATTTGTAACTTGAAAAGCTCCTTTTTAAAGCAGAGACGAACAAGTCGCTGTCTCTAACTCCTTGACGAATACCATACGAGACGAAGCTTAGATTTTTCAGTCTATGATCAGCGACGAGTATAATGTCGAACTACTGACATCTTCCGATGCTCGAAATGGTTCATTTCGTCTCCTTTCGTATCCATGTGTAAGGTTAGTTAAGCATAAGTTCTCCTGTATTATGACACGCCTCTTTGCCCATTGCCAATCTTCTTTTGATATCCTCTGTTGTCACACTTCCAGAACAACAGAATTCTTCCTCCTGTTCCAATTCTCACCGCTGACGATAGACCTTAGACGATCATCTTTCGTTTAAGGTTTAGTAATTCTCACAACATTTCTTTTATGTATACGTTGATCCTCAGAACGTAACCGTTATTTTCTTTATCGTAAATGTTGAAGGTCATTTAAACGACGTAATTATTTTAGAAAAGTTCCGCTTATTGCTCTGCAATAGACATCGACTGTATGCATGGCGTGCGTGCGTGCGTGTGTGTGTGTGTGTGTGTGTGTGTGTGTGTGTTCCACGTCACTAAGTCATTCTTGTTTGCTCAATCTTCAGACAATTAGGAATACGGATGGAATAGCTGCTTTCCTTCGTGGAAAGTAGAAAAAAACATTTATGTGTCTCTAATCATTTCGAGATCCTTTCAGTAATTAATTATGTTTAATTATTCACTGATCCAATTTTTACATACGCGTCGATAATTATAATATGGCAGCTATAAGCAGTTAAAATAAAAATTACAGCCAAACACTCAACCGATGCCTGGGTCACGTGCACTTCAGCTGTTGCTTTGTTGTTATTGTTGTTGCTGGTGTTGTTGTTATTTACATTATTAATATAACATCAGCGCAGAATGCTTGGACGGATTTCAAATAATTTCTTTGCAATATATATCTAATTGATTCATGAAGTGCCCGCTTCCTGTATTGGATTGTACGATAATGGCCACGAATAATCGCCATTAAAACCTTCATTCGCTGAATTAATCGCCAGTAACAGTCTTAAATGGATCGTAATCCTTTATGTGCACATACATACAGTATATGTACATATATGAACATATATATACATATATATGTAAGCTATGTAATGACTTACACTCGTACAAGACAAAGCTCGCAACACAGACATGTGAGGCGAAGCATGAATCTTCATCGCGACCTTCGGTGTCAATGTCCGCTTTATATATTTGTCCCAAAGCGAAGGCTCACGCAGACATATAATATATATAATATATATTTAACAGTAACGTATATGATATATATATATATATGTGTGTGAGTTATCTAAGGTCGTCAAGTGCTTGCTACAATAATCTTTCCGTTGCACAGCATGCATACTTGCGCCATATGTAAATCAATTTCCACAAGGGTTCGAGCCGCAAATCAATACTCCACCGATCTTCATCCAGGCTAATCGTGTCTAGGATTGCAGTATGCGTCCATCCTGTAGTCGTCGTCGTCGTCGTCAGCAGCAGCAGCAGCAGCATAAACAGCAAACTCAGCCTGAGGAAGAAGATCAAAGGCGGTGGAATCCAGGGGCGGACAGAAAATAAGTACCAAGATCAATCAATATTTCAATAATTTAAATAGTAATGTAATGTAATCTGCTAATGGCATTTATATAGCGCTCTATAAGATGTCTGCTGAGAAGCCCTCCAACTCAGCCGTGCAGTCAAATTGAACAGTTTTCACCTATTGATAAAAGGTGCATGTAACGTTTTCGGTGAGAAGAATCTGAAAAAGGTCATTGCAATTAGGTTACAGGTGGTCCACAACTGCAATGCGACAATATTATTATGCAGTGTAAATGTAGAGTTAGGTAGGTCAATAATAGAGTACCATACCAATTCCAGTACAGTAGAGTATAGTGGGTTACATTAAATTACATTATAATGCAATACTCTGTAAAAATGTGATCACGATACTTAAATTACATAATAAATTAAATAAATAAATAAAAATATTTATAAATAACTATGCTCCATTTCAAAATATTTCACTATCTAGCGAACTCCCCTTTCCAAACTACGACAAACAATATATATGTTATTATATATACACATATATAATGGCGGTATGTGTTTTTAGATCATCCGGAATTTAGCAATTTATCTAGCAATTTATCCCCACACGCCTTTCCCTTCTAAATAAAAGTACTCGTATTTTTGCAACGATACTTGACTCCTCCACTCCCAGTATAGGTTCCTAGAATCTGCAACTCCAAATCTCTATCACTGACTGCAACTGTCTGTCTTGTCTTTGACGACGCTGAACTATGCTACAACTCTCACTGCCATGGCAGTAATCACCTGTTGTCTGCCATGGATCCGTTGCATCCTTCATCTTCTGACACGCACATCAGTGCTGACACTGCTTCTGCAGAATAGTGTTGAGTCAATTTATACAGATCCATAAACCACCACCAGCATCCATGGGCGTCGGAATCTATATCCGTGGGAAGGCTTGAGCCGTCCAAATTGTTAAATTTTTCAGAGTCAATGTTTACTAAATCAGGCAAATCACAAGCAAAACTGAGCTTCGTCTTTCCAACAGTAGACGTCTATTGCAATACTTCAATTTTCAAATTTTTGGCACTTCCGCTCGTGCTATAGTTCCAATTTCAAATTTGTCGTTTCAACGACTCACTTTCTCCTTCCTCGGATGAAGAGTGAGCTGTCCTACGTTGACAATTGTTCCGACGCCGATGCCCTCTGAGAAAAGCATTGACTATCATCACCACCACCAAATGACAACGACAACAATTACATCAGCAGCAAAAATAACAACAACAACAACAACAACATAAATCACCCTTGATTATTCAATTACTGTACCGTAATTTAATTTTTCTCTACGTTTCTGCGGCGCGATTCACCTGTTCTTTACCTGTTCCTCGACATAGGACTCGACTCATTTGTCACAACAGTCGCTGGTTACATGCATGTAGATCAGATGCGAAAGGTACCGCAGATGCCACAGACGCCCCTCTCACCCTTTCAACCACCCTCACATCCCCTCCTTCTAGTTCTTCCCCCCTCGCTCCCTCCCTAAAGGTCGTCGTTTTAACGTGTTTGTAGTAAGAAAGAACGTTCTGATCGACCGTGGCTGATGTGCGTCCTTATTGATGGCTTCACTTTGTATGTAATTAGCACACGTGCATCGTCTGCCTGGTCATGGAGATATAAATAGTCTACTATTTAGATCTTCATGGCCCAGTTCAACTGTGAGGGGCAGTGGAGGGGCGAGGGCGAGGGCGAGGGCGAAGTCTGTGCGCTCGATCAAATAGGTCATTCAAAAGCCCAAAGGAAACGTAGGCTGTGACCGACTTATGGTTCCTCAGTGAAGAAGAGACAAGCGAAACAGAACAATGGCGCCACCTGGCACGTATTCTGGTCTTCAGCTTAAATTAACATGGCCTTCTCACTACATCTCTCGATTATGAATATGTATGCGCATTTATGTATGCGTAGTGGACAACTGTTGTACAAATGATTCACAAGAGAGGCTGTCAAAAGAAATGTAAATTTGAGTATAAGCAGCATAGAAATCATATCCTAGTCATTAGTGAAGTAGTGCCAAGAAGTATACCTGGTGGTGTGGTGTACATTGTAGACAAAATAAGGGCCAAGCATCGAACCCTTTGAGAAACCACACGTTAGCAAAGCATTTAGCGAATAATTGCCGTTTAACTATTCAGATTGAGTGCATGGGCTGAAATACGTAGCGAATTAATTCAGTGTAGGACCAGAAAACCCAAATTGATGCTGGAGGCGATGCAAATAAGGATAATGGTCAACAGTATCAAAAGCAGAAGAGAAATCAAGAAGAACAAGTGATGTCACGCAGCCGGTGTCCATAGACAGCATGAGGTCATTATGAACAGCAAGAAATGTGCATTCAGTGGAGTGAAACTTACGATACGCTGACCGATAGGGGGACATTAGCGAGTTGGAAGACATTATTATTATTTCTGCATTTATTAAGCGCCACTATATAGTGACTGATCATCAATCGATGCCGCTGAGCAACTATGAGTGAAGGACTAGCTCGAGGTCCCTACACTGTAACCGTCTAAGGGGAGGCTTGAACTCGTACTCTCGGCGTTACAAGCCGAGCGCTTTATCCTACCGGCTAGCGTGCTCCACAATAGGCAGGTGAGACTGCATACGAATCAAACTTTACCCGTTCAAGAATTTCCGACACAAAATTCTAAGGTGAGATGGGCCTGTAATTAAAGTGGCTTTTCAGCTGCTAACCAACAGAGCCTCGAGCCGAGCAGGCTATGCGTCTATTAATTAATGTATGCAGCAGTGAGCAGCTATCGAAAGCGAGATCTCTCATCTGTTACGCTGTGCAGCTCAGCTGCGCGCAACAGCGGTCGATACACATAAATCAAACACTCACGGACTTCCTAATAGTAGAAACTAAACTTGAAACTCGTCATCCGTCTGCGCTGGTATTAGTCCGTACATACATAATTGGAAGCTTTTGTTGGCTGACTGCTATTGTGATTCACCATAAGTGGTGGATAATAAGTGTTACGTGCATGCACTTTTGACTAGAAATCTACAGACGATATAACGCCACATAGTGGTCAAGCTAGTAACTATTTTATCATAGAAAGCATTTCTCCCGGAATTGGGTTCTCCAGCTGGGCAAAACACAATCCGGAAAATTATAATTCAGAACACCCGTATAGGCGCATTCATTATAACATAAACTTTCAGTACCTCTGATTCAATTTTTATGCCCGGCACGTTAAACTCTTAATATTCATTCATAACTGGGAGCTTAGTGACGAGCTTAGTGAAGCTTCTCCCGCAATTGAGTTTTCCAGAGTTGGCAACCCTATAGGCAAGATACGATCCTGATAGTTGTTATTCAAAGCACTCGTATAGGCGCATGCATTATCACAGCCAACTAGGCAGAAACTGGGAACCCAGAATGCCGTTGAAAAGGTCATATTTAACGGCAGCACAACGGAAAAGTCTTGGCTTCGGCCATTGAGTGTTGGCGAGCACAGTATACCTCAGGAGGTCAACAGTAGATATTCATGAAATCTTCAGTGGAATTACTTTACTGGGCATTATCAAATTTTAGCTGTATTATTGTAAATTCTAAATTTTATCTGTACTGTCTTCATGCCTAAATTTGCATGCATATTCATATATATTATATACACTTTATTGTACATATAGATCTGTTACGCCAGTTCCATTTGCCTTATGCGTCGATCCTGTTTAAGTTATGGCATTAAGTGCTCCAGTCAATAGAAAATTGGCAATAGCAATATTAAACAATTAACAATTAACTGAAGCACATACTAAGCATACACTGCCAAAAACTCACCCACACACACACACACACTTGAACGTGATCAATGTGAATATTAAGGCAAACATGGCGAGGTGTAATCTATAAAAGATTGGATATCAATTTGGTAGCATGTGTTACCTAACCATCCTTCACCGAAAGATCCATATTAAGTACCCTCCTGCTGGCGTGTTACAAAACGAGAGGCTCTTATACTAACTCATCTCTGCCTATATTTGTGTCTGTTTTATTTGCCTGTTTACAGGTGCAGAACTTTGTAACCATATGTATCTGTCCGTCTGTTCAGCTATTATTTTTGTCTTATTGTCTCAACATATATCTGTGTGTCAGTCAGTCTGTCTGTCTGCCTGCCAATCTGCCAATGCACGAGTGTCGGTTGCCATCTGCTTGCTTCGGTCTGTGTTTCACTCCATGTAGCATCTTCGCTGCATTTGTCTCTTTCTAATCTAATATATTGACTTCTATAGCGCCGTTATCATAATGCACAAGGCATTAACCGATGGTCGCTTCAAGTGAAATCGTAATCAAAATCATTGTCAAAATCTGTTGTGAAATCGTACTCAAAATCATTGTCAAAATCTGAGTAGGTGATGGAGTCGTTGAGAAATGCAGGTGAGCATTGGTTATGCTGCCAATTTAAGGAGCCCTCAGGTACTCAGGTACAAATCATCTATGCATTGTCATGTACTGAAAATGTCCGTACCTTCCTCCCTCCGTCTTTCCCTCCCTTCCTTACTCCCTCTCTTTGTGTATCTGTCCATTCCCCATCCCTACATAACATCCTGTCTAATATGAAAGCCAATGCTATTGCACTACTTCGAACACTATTTACTCCGAAGTCTGTGTGAATAATGCATTCTTCTGTAATCGTGGACGTGATGGCTTGAAAGCAGGTGCTTTGTGATTAGCTGACATTGAAAAGGTTCTGCAGCACAAATCTAGCAGACGAAAGGCTGCAATGGACAGAAAACGCATTGCATCGATGATTGCCCTCGATCCCTCGCTTCAGTTTATTAGTGAGCATTCAATTTGACACTCATATTAATTTTAAAGATAGTTCTTATTGACATATCCATGTCGTTTGACGTATGCATATACGTCACAGAAAACCATACTGCTATGTGGCTACATATCTCATACATCATATATCTATATACATTGTAAGTGTTTATTACTGATGTTTTATACAATTTTAAGTAATCCGAACGCTCACAAAATGTGTACGTTGGCTGACAATTGTCTGCTCAATCCTCAAACGTGCGCATCGCAGTTTAGAGGAAACATTGGAGGAAAGATGATCACTAAGTTAAACGTTCGCCATGTTTGTGGAATTAAGAGATGAACATACGACAATGGCTCAAACCATTGTTAATCTCGACACTGGTTTGTGGGAACTTAAGCAGAGCCGGTCTCAGGCATGTTCTCAATGTTCACACGAACACAGTCGCGGATTTTAGGGGACCGCTGAATTCTTGCCTGCGATTTTTATGTTAAATTTTTTATAATTAATTAATTATAAATGTTTTTATGTTAAATTTAAATTGATGGAACGTTGGTCACGACCCACCATATTCAATAGAACACTCTATCCAACGTGGCCCTTTATTCTCCCCACCGATAAATAACCCTTACGGAGCAACTAAGTTATCCTGATGCACAGCGCATAATACGCACAATTGTTTACTTACTTGCTGTTTGCGTCAACTGGCATGGGTGATTTAACCTTAATAGCAAGGAAAGGGGAGAAAGAGATGAAGGAAGGAAGAGTGGGCCTCCAAATTAGGATAGGACAGGGCCACGGGGAGGCTATAAGGCCGGCCCTGAACGTAGCCTAAAAGTTTGCCTAATAAAAGTTTAGATATATAGGAAAATGCCTGACGATATGAAATAAGTGATGTATAGGAGAATTCTGGCCACATTATTGTGTGCTTTTACTAGCCAACAGGTGCATGAAGCGCTGTGCACGAATCGCTGTACCAGTCAGACTTCACATTCGTGAGAAGTCTGGAGATTTTAGGTGAATAGGCCTATCTACACCTGCTGCTAATAAATGACGTCTGCTGTATTGCATGACTGTAACTGAGGAAGACGATGAGGAGGGTGAAGAAGATGATGAGGAGGAGGAGAAGCAGGGCAGGAAGAGAAAGCGTAGAATAAAGTCGGAAAGGGCGAAGGAAGAGGAAAGGCGGAGGAAAAAGAATGCATGAAGAGGAGAAGGAGGAAGAGGTGGATGAAGAGGAGGAGAAGAAGAAGAAGGAGGAGCCGAAGGATGAAGAGCAGATGAAGGAGGAAGAGGGGCGGAGGTGGAGGAGAAGCAAGAGGAGGAGGAAGAGAAGGAGGAAGAGCAGATGAAGGAAGAAGAGGAGGGGTAGAGGAGGAGGAAGAGGAGAAGGAAGAGAAGGATGAAGAGCAGATGAAGGAGAAAGAGAAGGGGCGGAGGAGGAGGAAGATGAGGAGGAAAAGCATGCGTTCTGTATGGAAAGGAATCCATGGCCGACTGTCTATAGCTTTTATTCGTCGAAATGGTCTTTCAGTATATCATGCGAATGGTCAATATAGGTTGTAGTGCTTGTATTTTGCTACTTCAGATCGAAATCGTTTTGATATACACCGCAATATACTTGGGGTCGTACTATGATATATAGATATGTATTTGTATATAACTGTGTAACAGGGATAATGTGCATTCGACAAACAGAGCGAGAGAGAAAGAGAGAGAAAGAGAGAGAAAAAGAGGGAGAGAGAGAGAGAGAGAGAGAGAGAGAGAGAGAGAGAGAGAGAGAGAGAGAGAGAGAGAGAGAGAGAGAGAGAGAGAGAGAGAGGTACAGATGTTGGCTAATGTGCCAGTGACATGTGAATATGAGACTAAATCACTAAATCTAAATGTTATTTTCAGGGTTCAAGACTCGGACAAAATTTCAATTAAATAAACGTATTTACATGTAGGCCTTCTGTGTGCATTTTAGTAAATGGTTCTACTTACTCAGTTGAATATTTTGACGGTAGCATCTTAGAAAATGTATAAAATATAGACAATTTAATGCATTAACAACAGAAGTCTGCATGCAACAAGAATTAGTGAAAAGAAGAAAGGATTATTATCGCTTCATTTATTAAGCGCCACTGGCTAATGACCAAGCATCAATCGGTGGAGCTGAGCTGCTGTGAGTGAAAGACTTGCTCAATGTTCCTACACAATAATCGTCTGAGGGGAGGCTCGAATCCGTACTCTCCGGGCTCGAGGCATAGCGCTCTAACCTATAGGCTAACGTGCCTCTCTGCATGGATGCCGAGGATTCGAAAGCCGCTGGAAAAAAGCAAAAGAAAAGGACATCTGCCCTTAGATAGTCTGACCTTTTGAATTTTATAGCGCCATTACTGTGACAAGCGAATCTGATAAACTCAAGTCAGTGCATTGAGAGATGTACAAAGATACATACGCCATGGAGGACAAGCATAGTATATAAGCAAGCTGAAACTAAACTTAAATCGAAGAAAGAAGCAGATAGTGGTGTGTTTTAACAAGTGCTCGTCGTCGTTGTGTGTGTGTGCGTGCGTGCATGTATGTGTATAGGGGTGTGTGTGTATGCGTGTGTATGCGTTTGTGTGAGGTGCATTTAAATATTCTGAGTCGTAATTTGAAACGTTTTGCGCCAAAGACTTCGTAACGATTTCCAGCGAATCTTTTGTCAGCAATTGGCGAGGCTGTATGCAATACGGTGAATGACCTGGCAGGCAGGCAGGCAGGCAGGCAGGCAGGCAGGCAGGCAGGCAGGCAGGCAGGCAGGCAGGCAGGCAGGCAGGCAGGCAGGCAGGCAGGCAGGCAGGCAGGCAGGCAGGCAGGCAGGCAGGCAGGCAGGCAGGCAGGCAGGCAGGCAGGCAGGCAGGCAGGCAGGCAGGCAGGCAGGCAGGCAGGCAGGCAGGCAGGCAGGCAGGCAGGCAGGCAGGCAGGCAGGCAGGCAGGCAGGCAGGCAGGCAGGCCACTTCGTTCGGCCTGCAATGTATACCCAATGACAATGTCTGTGAATGCGATATATGCCAAGCACGAGGCGGATTTACCAGGGCGTATACAGTTCACTGGTTGCGAGCGTTCATTTCTAAACGCGCTAGTAAGCAACATAACCTAATATGGGTTTCAAATGGTTTGGAGGACTTCATCTGAGTTAGAACCATTGGACTTTATACTCGTCAACAACCAATTTCTTCCTGTGTCTTTCCCTAGCTATCCGTCTCTTTCTCTGTCTCTCGCTGTCTGTCTCTGTCTCTGCCTCTGTCTCTGTGATCATCACTAGTTTCTGTCTTTCTCTTTCTTTCTTTCTCTAAATAGCTGTGGCCGTATTCACTGAGAATGCAGCCTACTATCATTCAAATTATTTCACATGTTTAGAAGCCTTGCATTGGAAAATTAGCACCATCATTCAAAGACTCTGATAAGGCACCAATATTATGTCTAGCGTGTTTTACTTTGGAGGATATTCTAAAAGGCGCTATATTATGTTCCGAAACAAATATTCATTCAGAAGGAAGCTTAAAGTAGAGAGCGATTGCCAAACACAGTAGGACACTTCCTCTGGTTTCATATACAGATATATATATATATATATATATATATGTAACAACTAAAAACAATTTATCTATGAATCCGTGTTAATATGTTTACAAAGACGCTATATTTTCAGAGGTGGGCCCAGGATCTGAAGTTAGGGTCTGGAACACAATGAGAAAACGATAAGAAAAAACGCCAGACCACCAAGTTTTAGGAGCGTACGCCCGTTAGCCCCCCATGAAGCCGACACTGATTACATACTGGCTTCAGTGTGTGTGGCATTAAGCGTTTCATGTCAACACCGCAGCCAAAATATGACAACACATACGTATATGAGATAAATCGATTATACTGGGTATATACGCAAGTGTGCAAACTAAAGGCTACACACAAACATACATACATATATATATATACATAATCAAACACTGTAGAGATTAATATATTATGCTAAGGCACTCATATAGGCTTAGTGTAATATATTGTATATATATTGTTAATATAATATAAAAGTGTAATATATAAAACGTGACAGTTTATATGGCACATTCATAGTAGGCCTACATTATTAATAAATGTGCGGTCCTCTCACCATATTCGAGTCTTCAGTTTATTATATATATATATACACACCTCGTCAGCAATTATATACACATATACATGCAACTGTTATACAATCACGTGTATACATATACATGGGGGACTTTGCATGACGCATATTATATCTACGTCATACGTGGTTTATTTTTTGACTTCAGTAGGCCTGCCGTGTTTATTACATGCTGTCGTTATGTGAACCAAATATCATAATATAATTATATAATATATAGGCGTAAATGCTTATAATATATATATATACACATATGCATCCTATAACCATGTATATGTATATACAGACGGCTGCTTCTCTTTGATAAACAACACGGTATGATGATTGACGATGCGTGATACATTATAGGGGCGTTACCGAAAAGTAGTGTGGCCAGAGCGCTCACAGCAGACACAAATGTCTAGTCTACAAATATCAGGTAGATGATTGCAGACCACATTCACTGATTCTGCCTCAGTGGGTTTATATGTTGTACGAGGCCACATTAAATCCATTACATTACCAGACGATTTATAAGCATTGCATAGTAACATTAGTGTCTACGGTGTCAGCAGACATTATTGTCGAGAGTTCATCGTACGCGGCAGATACATCAGTCGTTGCGACCGTTTCGAGCAATACAAAGCATTTTCACGTTTTAGAAACGAGGAAGAGAGTGGGGAAGAGGGGAGGAAGAGGGTGGGGGAAGAGCGGAGGAAGAGAGTGGGGAATATGAGGAGGAAGAGGAGAAGGATGCCCGAGAAGAAGAAGAAAAAGAAGACGAAGAAGTTAGAGGAAGAGGAAGAAAAAGAATGTGAAGAAGGAAGAAGAACGGAAAGGAGAAAATAGAAAGAAGGGGGGAAGGCCAGAAAGTATATAGGAAGCACTTGAATGCTACGAATAGGAACGCTTTTTTCAATCAACGTCCGTCCGTCCGTCTGTCCGTCTGTCCGTCCGTCCGTCTGCCTGCCTGTCTGTCTGTCCGTCCGTCCGTCTGTCCGTCCGTCCGCCCGCCTCCGGTCTGGCTGTCTGTCTGTCTGTCTGTCTGCCTGTCTGTCTGTCTGTCTGTCTGTCTGTCTGTCTGTCTGTCTGTCTGTCTGTCTGTCTGTCTGTCTAACTAATATTAGACATGTTGAGCGTAGTCGAATGACCTCTGCTATCTATCTCTGTCAATAACGCCTTACATGCTGTCGCTATGCACATATAGAGTCGAGACGCGTAATCTATGGGCAGCCGACGGCACCTAAATGCGGCAGCGTTGTGCTATCGATTTTCTTCGGATCACGACGAGCCTCGTTTAAAGATAGCCATACATGCACGTCACCCAATAATTCCGACATATAAGACATTGTATTTAGTCAAGCATCTGCACTTTGAAACGCGTTCGCAGCCAACAGACATGCATGCACGCCAAGCACCTCAGTTCCTCTTTTAGGACAGACGGGAACACGATTCCGAATTTACAAAATGTCACGCTCTCGATTGAAATACTCTTTTGTCTGCTGTTTCTGCCTTTTCGCCATGAAGGTTATGTTCTTGGCACACGAATCAAACACTGACCTTTCACAGCGCATTTTGTCGTCCTTGACCTTCTGTATGTATGCACGGTTCTGGGAATTTCAAGTCAGTCCGGAGAAAGACACGAGATCTATGCAATTACAGCAATGCATATGTAGACAGTCAGTCGGCGAGCAAGCGAAGCACTCACAATCAAACCAACAGGCTGTTTGAATTTGATACGCTGGTTCCAGGCTCAAATTCTGCGGCTTTTGTTTCCAATACGCGATATCTATTGGTATACGTAGAATTCTTCCCCTTATCTATCTTACCCTTTCAATTCTAAACACCATCCACCGTAGCCGACCGTCTGTCTGCTTCCCTGACCTTTGGATCTTTACCCGGAACCGAATCTGACCTTATCGATCTTGCTTGACTGAGCGCTTGTGAATAAACTGGTTCCCTGACTCAGCTTTCATGTTTGCGATTACGTTAACGAAGAGAAAAACGAAAATGGATGGATGCCATTCATGGTAATAGCCCTACTAGTCACAAGACAGACTGAGAAGTTCTTAGAAGGCGCTATGCAAATGTTCAAATAAATAACTATTATCCACATCGCATGTGGTTTGCTTTTGAAGACGTTCCTCGCATGTCTAAGTGAAGTAACAGTTGAACACAAAGCTAAAAATTCATTCTTAGGTGATCGATGTACGAAAACGGAGAAGTTTCATTTAACAGACTGTGCATGGTATGTAGGTATTTTTAGATCAGCAGTTGTGAATGTGCTTGTGTGACGCACGTGACGAATGCGCGATGAAGGATTTACTTCAAAGGAAGGCTACTTTAATAACAATTAGAAGTGCTGGCCATTGTAGGCCACCGTACTACATAGCTCGTAACAATCTCCCACACGGCCGCCATCAACCTGTTGATGCATTTACTAATTAAAAGAATATATACAGATACTATACTAATAACGCCAACGTAATCGCAAAGTTGAATTGCTAATCTCTAAGAGTTGGGCGACGTGATTGGAATCTAAATTCTGCTGATTAATCAGGCTTTTGAACGTGTTTTTATTTTAACTTATATCCATAAATTCCTCGATTTCGGTCTGTAGTTTAGCGTGTTTTAAAGGAAGTAGCGCTCTTTTCATCTTGGCGTATTAGGATACTTGCATTTTATCAAATAATTTGGTCATGAGCCTCTTGTGCTCCATGAGTATCGCTCAGTTGTTCAAAGACCTGGCTTTGTTTGTTTTACAGTTCCATTCGTACAGTGAGCTCCTCCTTTTCTTTTAGCTAAAACCTAACAAACCTAAAATAGTTCCAAACTAACATAGACCTGGCACCCTTTAATTGCGCTGCGCTTATGAGTTGGTCAGTAAGCTTAAGATTTCTTGACTGTTTTCTTCGACTAACTATAAGCTCCGTCAAAGTCTGTCATATAGTTTTCAGTTTCTCATTTAAATCAGCTGTTTAAATCTACGTTTCTTACTCACCCCTCATACTAATAGATTCTGCACTGGATCAATGGACTCTTGCTGTATCCATATCCTATATTCATACCTAGGACTCGAACTGTTTTGGTGAAAGGGCTTTTTCTGTTGCTGGACCTAAATTTTCTAACTCCCTACCTGTGTTTTTTTCGTTCTGCTCAGTCGTTTCTGTCATTTTGTTCTCAACTTAAAACTTTCGTTGGGCGCTGTAGAAATCTCGGGATTCCGATTATGATTCAAACTTACCTTTTTAAAATTCCTAATCCACAATAGGTTGCCTCTCTCTCTTTCTTGTGGACTGACCTTCTTGATATTGATCTTATTGCGGCTTGGCTTTGGTGCGCCATCGGTTAATGCCTTGTGCATTAGACACCGGCGCATTAAAAGTTACTTAATATTATTATTATTATTACTACTACTATTATTATTACTATTATTATCCTAACTCGCTTTCTGTTCCATTTATGACCTTTGCTGTAATCGAGCTTCATATTGTTATTTTACATATAACAAATTAATGTTGCGTGAACAGGATACGGGCCGCGTGCAATTCGCAGTGCAATTCGCTTTCGGCGTTCTGTTAAAATGCATAGATGCGCAGGTGCTACTTAATTCGACGCCTGCTAAGTCTGCCTTGTCCGGCTGAAGTGGACGCTGGCATTCAGCTATATACCGCAGATGCATTTCCTAAATTGGTCCGAAGCGTCCAGCTGCATCCAAAGCAGGCCGCTGTTCGAAAGAAGGCATCCGCTTGTCCGGGACATAGCCATAAGCTAAGTTCACTTTCAACATGCCTTCCGTAACACCTAACGACACATTCTTGTAGTTGCATATATAGGAACTGCCTCTGCCTAATAATACGGTGCCGTTATTCTGGTTTGCCGTGCTTGAGTGCCAGTTTTTGCCATCCTCAGGGAACGCAGACTGCGGTTCTTTGGTCATGTTGCGCATGCTCCACCAGATGAGGACCATAGAAGAGCTCTACGGGAAGTAATGAATAAACCCCCCAAGGACTGGAAGAGGCCACGTGGTAGACCATGAACCACGTGGACAAGAGTAGTGGAAAAGGATCTTTAGTGTCATGGTTTTGGAGTGAATACTGCTTGGAATAGAGGCCACGCCCAGAAGGCGTGGCGTCACATCATCGTCTGTCTGATAAGAATTAAGACTTTTTAAAGATTTTGGGCACACAATCAACCCAGACCATGAGTACGCTCTTTGCCAATCGCAGGCAACGACAAACGGGACACTCTAATAAAGGTTTCGTCATTTTCTTTCAATCAACACGATTTTATAGCCTTTTAGTTAGGCTGCATAGAAGTGCAATCATGCACGGATCAGAGCGTAGGTCCCAAATGTTAGTGCCCGCGCGATAAGCCATGGCGCGCACGGCGAACAACAAATTAGAGGGAACACCGAAGGAGACGGACGGTGGGCAGACGAACAGCGGACGGACGGAGTACGGACAAAGGACGGTCACATGGACGAACGGACGGACGGACGAACGGACAGACGGACGGGCGAACGACTGAACGGAGAATATCATGCATGGTTTCGTACAGCTTGACGTCGATGAATGTCACTGACGCGTTTCAAACACATTGCATTCAAAATTGACTGCTGTATTTCCTCTGTTAATTGGCTTAGTTAATTGTTAATTTAATCGTCGATATGTATTTGGATACATCATATAGTTTTGTTGTATTGTCCTGGCCTGTGGCAAGAGGCAGTTGAGATGTAGATAGGTGCATGCTCATGTCATCTGCACGTCGTGTCCCGGGGCGTCCACGGGAGGGGGCAGTGGAGATCTGTGCCCTTGGGTTGGCTGATGATTACTGATCCGATGAGACTTAACGAAACTGCATCGAAGTACACAAATAAAGTCACATCTGTTTAAAACTAGCATTTTAAACAATTTTTTCATTCGTTGATTAGTATGTTTAAATAGCTTGCTGTAAAACACAGAAGGTTGATATATTCTGTTTCCTGTGCGTTCTATACTGTGATTTGTTTGCGTCTAGGCGATTACCACCCAAGCGGACGTATGGAAAACCAAACATTTCGTTTAAAATCGGTCATAGTTGCCTTGCATTTAGTTCATCCGATGTCAATGCAATACGCATGCCTAATTGCGGCCACACAGTTCGCAACTTTAAGAACCATACATCGGTTTGTGTTATTCGATATTGGGAAAGAAAAGAACCGTTAGAAAAGCAATTATTACATAAAATACACTAATATAAAGTCCGTCACTTCATCGACTGACCGGTCAATTAAGCTGCGTTCCCCTTCAAACGATTCATGTTCATGGTCACCATCACGAGGCAACTGGTCGTTAACGCACTTATTGCCTATAGTGAATTCGACTGATATGCATTTCCGTGTTGTAGTGCAATATAAAATAAGAAATATATACGACAAAGACAATTAAATTCAACAGTGCAGGAAGGAATGCAGTAAACTATACTGAAATACAATACATTGAAATACAATACAATGAAATGGAATGCAAAAAATACATTGAAAGCGATACAATACAAAGCAAAGTTCACCACAAATCGAAATCATGTAGAATATATAGTTCTAATGCCAAATGCACTTTTTCCTTATTTCATTTCATTGTTCATTTCTTCCGACAAATTCAGGTGCCAACGAGCGTATTGACAGCTGGTCGTACAGTCACAGTTATAAGCGGAGTCCAAGAAAATTAATTCGCTAATCATGGTCGACTGTCGGTTGATTTTATTGTATGCACAGTGCTGCTATCTAGGACTTAGTATATGCATTGATACAACTTCAATGATCCTTTGGTTGATATTATTGAATTTGAAAGGCTTTCATAATCCTATCGGTCAATAAGAAGATTGCGTCTGAGCTGATCTTGCTTCCCAGCATGGTCCACAGCACGAGCAAATGTGCTGAGTTTGCTTTTGTTTATTTCCATGGAAATCGTTGTCAAAGTGTTGTTTTGGTTTTCAGCGGGAACAGAAGATGAAGTTAAGCAGGAGGATGCCGCAAATGCCAATCTAAGGGCACTTACGTCCCTCGCAACGACGCTGTGTTTCCATTCAAAGAAGCCAGCAGGGGCCCTGGAGGGTAGCCACACCGACCAGAGCGGTCGTTGAAGGCACCCACGCAAAAATAGCAGGCCACGTTGGCAGCGAAAGGGATTTCGTGAGAAGCAAGTACCTTGATATATGAAACAATATTTGAATGGTTTCATTTAATGCTGATGAGCATCGTATAGTTAGGCCAAACATACATCTACTATATATATATATATATACATCTGTTTTTGCTTTAGACATTATTGTGGAGCATGGTAGCCGATTGGTTAGAGCGCTCGGCTTGTAACGCTGAGAGTACGGGTTCGAGCCTCCTCTGGGACAGTTACTGTGTAGGGACATTGAGCAAGTCATTCACTCACAACTGCTCAGCGCTATCGACCGATGCTTAGTCATTAGATATTGGTGCTTAATAATTGCAAAAACAAATCCAATATAGTGCGTAATTCGAAAGCCTTTTACGAAACGAAAGCAAAACAAAAGAGTCAATTTCTTTTCGCTGGAAACACATTTAGCCGAACGGAAAACGGAGATCTTCAGGTTTTCAGCGAGTAGAATATTTTCCGGATTCAAAGTAATAATAATTATAAACTTCTAATGCGTCGGTGTCTAATGCACAAGGCATCAACCGATGGCGCACCATATTAAGACACATGTCGCGATATCTGCTAAGACTGTAGCGATGTTGTTAAGTGTTATTGTGACATATGAAACGTAAAGCGCAGAAGCCGAATGTGATACACGACTTGCCTACGATAGCGTTAATTATAAAAGCCAAACGCCAGCTAGAAAAGACAGCCTGTCGTAAGAACAGCAGCGTTATCGACGGCCGACGTAGTTCTATTCAGTGCAGCGTCTAAAAGCTAGATAGCACGCCAAGTCTAACAATAATACCAGGCGTTGTACAACCACGCAGACGAAAGTCGTGAATAATCATCGAGACAACGGCGCCCCATACTGTTTGCTTGCGCCGCGTCGTATATTGGCAGCTTTCGACTATTGGTGAGCTACGCCGCCGCCGCCTCCGCCGCCGTTGCCGCCGGCGTTATAAGCCTGCTTGGCGTTCGTTCGTTGGTCTGCGTTCACGGACAACGGCAACGTCCTTCCGTTCGTTCGTTCTTTCGTTCATCCGTTCGTCTAATGTACTTTACTGTAGCGTTGTTAATTTTTAAGTTCCGGCCTACACACACACGACGCAGCCTAGTCGAAACCCATCAGCCTACGGACGGAGCCTTGAAGGTACGTAAGCCGCAACGCACAACATTCGTTTGGCGTGTGTTCGTGTATGAGGCGGCTCCGTCGGTAGACCTCGATAGACTTTCGGAGTCTAGAGCCGAGCGGAGAATGTCTAATCCTCAGCCCCGGATAGCGGAATATGTAGTGGAGCGAACAGGCTTGCATGCGGCCTTCTGTGTCCCGTTAATACCGGGCTGCCCTTCAGTTAGGCGTACCATTGATAGCCGTAGACGTAGTAGTTGTGGAGGCCGCAGCCCGGGCTATTACTCGAGACCACTAGTAGCATATTAAACGTCGCCCGCGATGCATGTGTGTGTGTGTGTGTGTGTGTGTGTGTGTATAGGGTGTGCTTGTATGTATGTAATTATACAGGCCTGTGCCTATGATATCGATGCGGGTTATATGAGCAGAGAAGGCTAGTACACTAGCGACCTCACCCAAACACACGTACTGTGCTGTCATGCGCACACACGCATACACGACGCGTGCACACACTTTACATTCATAATTATTGTCCTTTCTTTGTTTCTTTCTTTATCTCATTCATTCATTCAGTCAGTCAGTCGTTCCATATGTATATCTAGTTCTTTTTTCTAGTCCTCTGTTTCTTCTACCATCTTTTCTTTCTTTCTTTCTTTCTTTCTTTCTTCTTTTCTTCATTCCATATTTTCGTTCTTTCACATTTCTACCTTTCTCTCTGTTTTTGTTCATTTATTCTCTCTTTCTTTCTTACTTTTTCTTTCTTTCTTTCTTGGGATAAGCTCTCCGAAACGGACAGTGGTGGTCCGAATGGGCTTTGCCTTAGGTGACCCGTGTAGCACGCGTGGGCCTTCACGTACATTGATCCTTCTGTATATCTGTGTCACGGTCGCCGCTATAATTGACGACAATCGAGTTCGGAACATCATCTAAAACCGCACAATCGTAATCGTAATTCCGAGATTTCTACAGCGCCCAACGAAAGCCAAGTGACGGGGACCAGCTTTTGTGGAGACTCGAAGACTAACTCCGCAATCGCAGATTACGATCTTCAGCTAAATTAGTTGCTGTCGTAATGA
Source organism: Norana najaformis (assembly GCA_964023275.1). Taxonomy (NCBI): domain Eukaryota; kingdom Metazoa; phylum Annelida; class Clitellata; order Crassiclitellata; family Hormogastridae; genus Norana; species Norana najaformis. The sequence continues at coordinate 37,561,298 of OZ029915.1, read as the reverse complement.
TTGGTTAAGCAGAGCTCGAGGTGTTGAGGCTGTTGAACGAAATGAGTATTAGAGTAGAGGACTCTAAGTCTTAGAAGTTGTACGGCCCTATGTTCTGAGCTTCTAGAAATGATTCAAACAAAATATGCAAAGTAGTGACAAAAAGGAGAAGATGATGACATTGACAATACAGTTTTATAACCTTTTCATAGCCTACATTAATTGTTCTATGTAGAATATTGTAAATCAACACTTTTTACGATATGGTAATGTGAAGATTCAGATCACATGAAGTTTTAGTGATCATTCTAACAGATACTGTTAATAGTAATAGTTAATAGTTAATAGGTGGATCATGAAGTTTTAATTAAGGTTTAAATTTTTGGTTTGTACAAAATGCTAACCGTTTTTATCTATTACAAAAATGTGCCTTTACTTAGGGTTTGGACTCAGGTTTCCTGGCATAGATACGGATTACTGCCTAGCTAAACCAATTTGGAAACTGCCACTTAACTCTTAACTTGTCTATAATCGTGGCGTCTATCTCTGTTTGCTTATGTATCTAGGTCTGTCTGTCTTTAGTCTGCCTGCTTGACAGTCGGTATATACCTGTCTTATTTTGGGCCTTACTGCAGCTTAGCCAGTGGCCTTACAGGGTGTCACGGTGCCGCCGCGTGTTGTGGCGTTGAGGACACTTCTCGTTAGATGTAATCTCGCGCACTACGCCAAAAGTAATGTAGTATAAATGACAGTTTCACGGTTATTTTCACCTGTAAACGACACTTCATATTTTGCAAAATGTTTAGTTACTATCTATAGTTATTTTAAAATTTATATTACTATTATTATTATTAGTATTATTATCATCATCATCATCACCATCATAATCATCATTATCATTGTTATTATTATTACTATTATTATTATTTATAATAATAATATTATTATTACTATTATTATTATTATTTATAATAATAATAATAATTATAAACAATGCAATGTCTACACAAACAAAAATCAATCAGACATTTTTATTGCAACTCAAACTTCACGCGAACATACATCATATAACTTTACGGTTAGATACTGTGGAACAATGAGTTCCTATATTTTACGGCCGATTTTTTCTATTATGGGGAAAATGACCATTAAAATAGTTCGATATTTAAAACTACGGTGAAATACATTTAAATAAATAAAACTTCTTACAGCGTAGAATCTTTGCAAGATGCTTCGCCCAGACACCGCTGTCTGGGCGAAGTCCTATCACTTACCTATATATAACACACTTCAATCCTCCCAACTCTCCTATCTTCGCCAGTAATTTACATCCAACCACTGCGTTCAATTCGCTCCTCTTCTGCCCTAATGCTTCTCCGCCCTCCAGTCACCTCATCCTTAAAATCTGGAAATCGCTTCATACCATAGCTGCTCCACCCCTCTGGAATAAACTCCCGCCAGAATTACGACAATTATATGATCCACCTTACGAACTCGCCATCACTTCACCCCTTACAATCTCTCCGCAGGTCTTCCACTCAAAATTGAAAACACTCCTGTTTCGCAGATCCTATCCTGATTCCTCTTCTTCCTCTTATCTGTCTTGCAGATCCGATTCCAAACACCACCCACTTTTGCCGTCTGACTGCCCACCTGCATGACTCTTGGATCTTGACCTGGAACCGAACCCCTTTGCCTGTCGATTTTGTTTTGACTGAGCGCCTGTGAATAAGCTGGTTCCCGCGACTTAGCTTCAGTTGGGCGCTGTAGAAATCCCGAGATTACGATTACGATTACGCTGTTGAAGAAAATTTCTCGGCTAAAGATTTCCTCGTTTGGCGGCTGTCGTTACTATAGCGTCGCCCTGACATCAGACGCCGACTGGACGCATGGCGCCCACATCTTCCAATTTAAAAGATAAAGCGACTTTAATTCTTCAGCGTTACGCTGGACTGAACTGCGCTGACCGCCAACTGATTGGTTCATTGATCGCTTCAAATGGACAATCGAAGAATTGACAATAGACGACTATTTGCAAAATGATCAAATATATTTAGACCACGATCGTAGCTTCATAATTACTTGTGTGTATATGCATGTTTATACATAGAGATAACGGTTTGTGCTTACGTAAGTGCACTGCTTGGAAGCCAGTGATGATTGATAAGCAGTAGTGAATGGATAATAATTAATTGCCTTAGCTAATTAACTCGTTTCTATAAGGACTTGCTTCAGTCCTTTTGTCTTTTGTCTTGACTGAATGCGTATTACGAATGCTAATGAATGAACATTATTAACAGTGAGTTAAGTGGCCAACAATCAAACGAACTAATACATTCTGTCATTTGGGTTATATAAAATAACCCCGCGCTATAGCATATATATATACGATAGCATAACAATATAATAGACCGTGATATATATATATATATATATATATATATATATATATATATATATATATATATATATATATATATAGCGTCTTGTACGTGTGTGTGTGTGTGTGTGCAGGAGAGCATTCCATTTAAGACAACCGTGGCGTATGTGTATCTGCGTATATATATGTTTCTGATGATTTATATAGCGCTATTAGGAATCTAACAAAATCTCGTCTTGCTAGCCTAACTGATTTTAAGATTCTTAAAACAACTACACGTGCGTCTGCATACGAGTGGTGTTTACAGAGTAGTCTCACGCAGACGCGTAAAATCCAACCGAAGAATTCCCATCCACGTTTGACAGTTAATGCATATTCAGAGTCCCTGGTACGGATTGCACCGAAGATGAAGAATGTCGCCTGGCCGAATGAACGCCCACAGCACGCAGTGAAGCTCACCGACAGATCAGTCCAATGTGAACAGTTGAGCGCAACTCATTCAGGCATACCTCACCCACTCGGGTCTGCGCTGTCCAGGGAGTTAAGAGAAACCCGGCCGGCGATAACCACTACGAAACGTACAGTCGTGGTCCGAATGGACTTTGCCGGAGACGACACGTGGAGCACACCTGGACCGTGACGTACATCGCTCCGTCCTTGCATCTGTATCGCCGTCACCGATAATTAACGACGACAGTGGAGTTCCGAACACCGTCTTCCTTCCTTCTGGCTGTAATTAATCCCTCCAAGGGGAGGGGTCAGCCACATGAATCACCGACTAGAACCGCTCAAAATCTGTGGAGACTCGAAGACTTACTCCGCAGTCGCAGACTGAGATGCATAAGATGCAGAAAGTTTCCAGCAAAGACCGCAATACATGTGGAAGGAGAATGGTCAGAGCATCAGAGCAGTTGTCGTAATTTATTTTAGATAAGTGAATCATTAGAGATGACGACTACCTTGGTGAATAAGTTAAGGTATACGAGGTCTGATTATACATTAAATTACGAGGTAAGGTAATAGCCGGTGCCAAATATAACTAAACCTGCTTCGTTTACTTATGGTGTCTATGACCTCGTTTACTTATGGTGTCTCCTGCGGATTTTCTTAATTATGATCCACATAAGTAAGTAGGTAAGTAAGGCATTTGTTATTCGTAATCGTAATCTAGAGATTTATACAGCACCCAACGAAAGCTAAGTCGCGGGAACCAGCTTATTCACTGGCGCTCAGACACAACAAAATCGAGAGGCAAAAGGATTCGGTTCCAGGTCAAGATCCAGAAGTCAGGCAGGCAGGCAGGCAGGCAGGCAGGCAGGCAGGCAGGCAGGCAGGCAGGCAGACAGACAGACAGACAGACAGACAGTCGGACGGTTACGGTGGATGGTGCTTGAAATTGATGCGAGAAGAGAGATAATACGAAGAATCATGATAAGATTTTTGGAAAAGTTAATCCTCTGCAGGCATGTGCTCCTGAGGATGACGAACATTTGGCTTAAGCGCAGACACGACAACGAGAATCAAATAACTGGATAAGTTTTCATTAGCGTTTTGATCATTTCGCCGTCAAATTATTTAGCTGCACGTAAACGTTTATCACCTGACCAAATGGTGCAATATTAAAAATAAAAATCAGCTGTTATTAAGGAAGGCCTTATACTTAGGGAACACAGTGTATAGGTCTTCATATAATAAATGGCGTATAAAACATGACATATAAAAGGGAATATATTGATATAAATACAAACGAAGCCGTTTTGTTCCACCATTTGTTCTTTAGTAGTTTGAATGCCATTAAGCGCTCGCTCTCTCATCATTCGCAACGAAGCATTGCATAGAATGCCAGTTAAGCGGCCGGCGAAGCAGCAGCAGCAGCAGAAAAAGAGAGTAGGGAGGAGAGAGAGGAGATGTACGGAGGGAGGAAGGAGACAGGAAGAAAAGGGAGGACAAAGACAGTAGAGAAAGATAGAGAGAGTGAGAGAGAAACAGAAAAAGAGACATAGACAGACAGACAGACAGACAGACAGAGAAACAGAGAGAGATATAAATAGATAGACAGAGAGATTTAGAGAGAGAGAGAGATAGATAGATAGATAGATAGAGAGATAGAGAGACACACACAGACAGACATATAGATATATATATATAGAGAGAGATAGAGAGACAGACAGAGAGACAGAGAGAGAGAGAGAGGGAGGGAATAGAGATGGAGATGGAATGACTGCGATTGCATGGGATTAGTTGAAGGAGGACCAACTACCTTGCATAGTATATCGATCGAATGAACCAACAACCAACCATCAGCGCAGAATGGAAATCGGCTTCAGCGTCACTGACGACATGTACCACGCCACACCTCGGCCCATACAAACACATATATACATATGCATACATTTATATTGATGTTTATCCCCCATGCTGCAGTGAGTTAGCTTATTACGTAGTCTATTCGTTTTGTACATAGCGTCTAGCGAATAGGATCTAGTTACATAGCTAACCTCCATGGATATGGGACTGAAAGTTGTAGAGCGTCTTGTTTGTGTGGAGTAATGATGTTAGGGTGTATCAGTGGATGGATGGATGGATGGATGGGTGGGTGGGTGGATGGGTGAATGGATGGGATGCACGACGACGTTGCTTAACCGATAATGACAGTTCTTCCCATCCATGTAAAGGTGCATACTGGTGCCTAAAATGTGTATGAATATTCCATATCCGTGCTCGAGCGACTACCTCTGCCTTAGCAGTGATAATCGAGAACTAATCGTCATGCAAAGACAGGTGAAGATTCTGCTGTTGCTGTTGTTGCTGTTGCTGTTGCTGCTGTTGTTGTTGCTGCTGCTGCTGATTGACGTGTAAAGTAAAGCTAGCAGAGGAAACCCAACGCTGCAGGATATCAGAACAGTGCGCAAGAAAGCATGCGCGCGTTTTTTTTCAGAGGTTCCAAACCGGATATGGATGAATTCCAAAGGCTCAGAACTTGATTTTTACTTCTAAGCTGATGACGTCGTTACAGATTTCAAGAAGCCGGTGTCATTAAGAGACGACGACTGCATTTGCCTTTGTCATCAACAGACGCAATCGTGCGCACGCAAGTTGCCCTGTGTTGTCGTTAGCTGAATCAATGCCGGTGTAAGGCCAAATGAGGTCCAGGCAAAAACAGTTCCGAAAAATACTGTGATTAGTTTACGTGACCAGAACGCGGGTATTTGTTTCTAAAAATATGACTGTTTCGTCGATACCATTTGCTGCCATTTTGTTCATCAGTTTTTTCCTCATTATAACTGATTGCATCGGTACAGGCTGCTTGGACTTTCATTTTGCCACTTACAAAAATATTTGTTAGTAGCAAATTGTGCTTCCAGTGCAACAGAAAACTTCAAATTCGCCTCACTTTGTTTTGTCAAAAGTGGGCGGGGTCGAAACTATCTTTTCCCCGGAACCGATTTGGCACGGCACCGGCGCAGCTGGATCGAACCGGCGACCCACGGACCTCGTTCGAACTGAACCCTACAGTTTAACTGCGCATTATATCGGCGCATAAGCTGTTTGCTACAAAACGCATCGCCTGTATGTTTCAGAGCCATCGCGTCATCATTGATGTAACGCAGATAACATACTTCTGTCAAACTGCGAATGCTTAATTGCCAAGTTAAGACAATCAAGACAATCAAGCTAACCACTGTAGAATAATTATGTCCTACCAGAGCTCTAGTGGGGCTATATAAATGAAAATGTCACTGGTGGATTAAAGGACGGATATTACGCAGACTGCTATTTATCAGCATATTATTTAGACCGGAGTTCATCTTTCCATCCATCCTCCATTTTCTTCTTGTTTTCTTCCATATATTGTAGGTCATCGTTGGTCATCAGCCTAAGTCCAGTGTTTATGTGACCACATTGACCACATGCTGGACAAAAACTTGGTATACATGTCGCTATAGCAGTTTACGAGTTGAGAATATACATACCCATGCACATCATTATGTATACAATTGTACAAATACATATACACATACACATAAACGCATACATAAACACATACATACGCATAGTAAACATATACATACGAATACACTTACACGTACTCATGTACATAAACATACACCTAATCATACGCATATGCAAAGACGTACACATACCCATAAGCATATACACATACGCACAGACATATGCATATACAACACATGCATACATACGTGCGTATGTGATAAACCAGGGACAGGCATGACGACAGAACCGGAGGGTGTCCTATGAGCTAAGCATGCACTAGCAGATGACTACCTCACTATGATCGCCTATGAGTCTTAAATATACACATACACAGGATATATAATTACACATATCCTTATATATACACACTATATATATATATAGCCAACTAGCCGTGTGTGTATATATGTATACATACGCACATATATAGCCAACTAGCTGTGTGTATATATATACATATATATCAGCCAACTAGCCGTGTGTCTATATATATATATACACACGTACATATATATATATATAGCCAGCTTAGCCGTGTGCTGCGCTATAATTAGTCACCGGAATTAAATAGCTCGAGGAGCTGATTTGACGATGAAAATGAATACTGCGTGAAACATACACGCATACGCACGCACACAAGCAGACGAACTGAATTATACTTACATATAAACGCATCCCACAACATAACACATAAACATGTACACATGCTCTCCGTTCCGTAATTTGATGTCAAAATGTAAACGTGTATTCATGCGTATGTATGTATGTATGTGTGTATGTGTGTATATGTGTATGTATGTATGTCTGTATGTATGTATGTTTGTTTGTATGTATGTATTTATGTAAGCATATATATATGTATGTATGTATCTATGTATGTATGTGTGTATGTATGTATGCATGCATGCATGTATGTATGTATGTCTATGCTTGTATGTATGTAAGCATGTATGTATGCATGTATGTATGTGTGCATGTATGTGTGCATGTATGTATGTAAGCATGTATGTATGCATGTATGTATGTATGTATGTATGTATGCATGTATGTATGTATGTATGTATGTAAGCATGTGTGTATGTATGTTTGTCTGTATGTATGTATGTATGTTTGTATGTATGTATGTATGTATGCAGGTGTGGTTGTGTGTGTATTAATATATACGCATGTATGTATGTCAGTATTATGTATGCATATATGCATAGGATGTCTCTCGTTTGCAATGCTCTTCTGGTTGTCATCTCTTTGTCATATTACTTATCCTTCTTTTTGTCCTCGTTGACCTTATCTGTTTCTACTTTTCAGCTATAGTTCGTCCTCCTCGTCTTCCTCCTTGTGTAAGTGCTGTGCAATTTCATCCTCAAGGCAACATTCCCTCCTCCGTATCCGATTAGTTCATCCTGTTTCTTCTTCTGCCTCCCTTCTTCTCCTCCTCTTCCTCCGTGTATAGATACTGCTGCTGCTGCTGAAAGATATAAAAGGAAGAGGAGGAGGAAGAGGAGGAGAAGGAGAAGGAGGAAGCGGAGGAGGAAGCCACTGATCGGCTGCTGCCACAACTTCAGCGTTGAGCTGCCGCGATACAAATGAAGCGTGACACATCATCCTCAGTGCACTGATAATCGACAGGGACATCCACCATGCCCAGACAGACAGACAGGCAAGCAGGCAGGGAGGCAGGCAGACAGACTGACAGACAGACAGACAGACGGAAAGACAGACGTGTTTGTACAAGGCATGACCATTGCAAGGCTAGGCATTGGGCTGTTGCATACGTCGTCAAATGCGTGTGTGACTGAGCGCTAATGAATAATTTATCTTCAAGTCCTTTATGAGCTGACGTTGCATCTCGTGGAGGCTGCAGAAGCCGAAGCAGCAGCAGCAGCAGCTGTAGCAGCTCACTGCATCTCGGCAGCATTCGTCGATGATAACGGCACGTGGAATGACTGAGAAACCGAGCGACAGGGTGTTATTCCATTGATATTCCACACGTCTCTGTCTGTCTGTCTGTCTGTCTGTCTGTCTGTCTGTCTAACTGACCTTATGTCTCTTGTAGTCTCTCTCCACATCTTATCTCTATCTGCTTATATCTTGCGGTGGACGCATTTGTGCGTGTGTCTGTTTGTCTTCCTTTGTGTGTATCTGTCTTTTTCTCGTATTGCTCTGTAGTTCCATGTATTTGTAGCTGTCTTTGTGCATTTCTCTTCGAGTCTGTATTTATCAACCGATTAATCAATCCGTCGCTTTGTCTCTGCTTCCATGTCTTCCTCTCTCTGTCTCTATCTCTCTCTGTCCATATGTCGCTCCGTCTCTCTCTGTCTTTCTCTATCTCAGGAATTCATCTTAACAGTGTTTAGGGCAACAGACAGCCTGTTTTTTGGTCGAACACACAGACAGAAACTAACAAACAGTCCAATCGTCTGTCCTTATGTCTGTCTGTCCTTACGTCTGTCCTTATGTCTGTCTGTCTGACAGTCTGACCGTCTGTCTGTCTGTCTGACTCTGTCTGACAGTCTGTCTGTCTGTCTGACTCTGTCTGACAGTCTATCTGTCTGACTTTTTGTCTGCCTGTATATCTGTCCTGTTGTTTGTTTGACTGTCTGCCTGTATGACCGTGTGTTTGTCTCTCTGAGTGTCTGTCCGTCCGTCTGTCTGTCTGTTTCTCTGAGTTTGTTTGTGTCCATCTGTTTAATGGAGAGAGAGGCTCATAATCTGTCTCGCTGCCCATCGATGGCGACGACTGTCCGCAGATCGACCTTCAGCGCCCTCTGTCCGTGAATGAGTCGTCGACCGATTATACCATCAATCAACAACACCGCCACCAGAATAAGCATCAGCGTCATCATCATCATCAGCAGCAGCAGCAGCAGCAGCAGCAGCCAATTCGCATCGTCGTTAATTTATGGGCCAGGCATGTGCCTCCATTCTCTCAACGATTTGTTGCTGTCCATCTGTGTACTTTTGTCTGCCCTCCCTTAACTTACATGTTAATATATAAGAGTATGTTATATAGGCATGGTATATAGGTATGTTATATATATTGTGCAGCACGGTGGTCTATCGGTAACGCGTTTGGTCGATGATCATGCATACGGTTGCGGGTTCGACTCCGTGTAACGACCCTAAGTCTTTTTGCGCACATTGTACCTCCGTCTCCAAGCAGTATAATTACAATGGCAGCAAAAGAAAGCAGCTTTATGTAACTATATGATCAAGCGTTATAAGCGGGGAAGTAAACGGCAAGTCCTGCGATGCGCTGGCCCCGTGTCCAGGACCTTGAAATTCGTCAATTTCTGGCTCAAGGGCCAAGAAAAGGAGTTGAGCGCCTCCCCTAAGTCTTGTGAGATATGGGATACTTAACTTACTTTATATAGGCCAGTTATACATACATCATACAAATGGATAATATTATACACAGCTGACAAGAACAGCATGCAGTTAGCATACGATTCCTCGCTCAGTCGATGGACATATGACGTGTTAACAAATGCATTACTTACTTACTTACTTAGCAGTCAGTGCATCTGGAGCGTCTTCAGTGAATTGTCATACAGTTACATAAAGCTGCTTTCGTTTCCTACCAGATTCATTTGAATGATGCGAAACAGTCACACAGTGTATAGGCTAATCATCAGAAATCGATGCAGCAGTATTGCCAGCATCAATTAGTAGTATGTCTTTCTATGATTAAGGCCCTGTAGATGTCTACATATTACGTATTATATGCAGTATAATTTTACAGTACCGCGGATGGCAGAATGACAAGTATACAGTAGATGCTCGTGCATTCAATGGCATTTGAGTGGAAGCATTTTACATCGATTATATATAAATATAGAAATATATATATATTCTAAACATTGGTTGAGCGAATTTATGTCGATGGAATAGAAGCCAGTGAACGCAGTGCCACTGTTTAAGAACGCGCATGCTCACACACACAAGAGACTTCGGTGGCAGCTAGGCGTTGTGGATACGACACTGGCAAGCTCAGTGGATTTAAGGAATGCCTTGTGTGATTTGTAATTGGATGGACAAGCGTTCATGGAATACCAGGCTATCCGAGCCAACTCAGCCCATCGTCCCTCCGATATCGGTAAATAAGTACCAACGCAAGTTGAGCAGTTTATATAAAGGTCGTCTGTTGTTCGCACATAAACAAATGTTACCTTTACCTTTCCTCGTATTAAAAACACAAACATCACATAAACACACAACAGGCAAAACCACTGTACAGGGAAGATGGAAATGCAACATACTTATAGAGGTCTCTATAGACAATCTTCAGAAGTATGGTCCCAGGGACGAAGCATCGTTCAGTAGAGCCATTTCAATTGTAAGGTCTTTTTGATCTCTCAGTTCGTGTTTCTACTCATCTTTTTTTCGACCCCACTAGGATGTAGAGCTGAGTTGGCACCAGATGGCCTATAATTCCAGTCTCCATGACTGATGCCACCTAACTTAATTGTTTTTGCCAGCGTCGTGTCCACAGCGCCAATCCGCAGCCAACGGGATTGCACGGATAACACCTGTTTTGATGATACCTTGGTTATATTGCTGAGCTCATGGATGCACAATTTTATTACACGAGACGTGGAGAGATTATGATCGATTTTTAGTATATGTATAGAAATATGCATAATGTATGTATAAAAGAGAGATTATGATCGATTTTTAGTATATGTATAGAAATATGCATAATGTATGTATAAAAGAGAGATTATGATCGATTTTTAGTTTATGTATAGAAATATGCATAATGTATGTATAAAAGTACATGTGTTCATCTTACGCAACACTTGTATAGGCAAAACAAGTAGCATTTCATGCATCGTTAATATTATTCATTCTAGAAGATGAAGCATTTCCTATTGGATAATAAACATTTCCTAGACGTTGATGTTTTAGATTACATGTGTGGGTCAAATAAGTAGAGAGCTATATGTGAGTAGTCCCTGTCAAAGGTAGTATTTAATTGTTACAGAACCTGGCCGCGCCATGTAATAAACAGTATATAGTGTAAGTTACGTGTAAGTTGCACTGTTAGAAATTGTCCGTAATTTTTTAGGTAAATGAGACGTCAGAGAGTTGCCAGAAGTTTCCCTTTTATATTATGTGCGCCCCGTTTTCTCATTTACGAGCTACCCGTTATTTTACGGCAAACCCCCGTTTTATTTAATGGGGACTTCACTTATTTTTTCGGCAACTCTATTAATATTGTTTTATATGGTATGGTTATATGGTATTTTTACGGTGATTCACAATTTATTAACGGCAATTTACCTTCAGTTTTACAGTGACTAGCCTTACCTTTACGACAGATGACCTTATGTTAACGTTTATTAAGCCTGATATTTACAGTGAAGGGCATTTTTGAAAACGGTTACTCGCCTTACTTGTACGGAAAATAGAATTTTAATGAAGGTGGTTTACCTACTTTTGTGTAGTCAATGGCCTTTCAACTAAGGGCTGTTTACGTCTCTTTGATGGTGAGTGGCCATTTATTAACAGCAATTAGCTTGCATATTGCTATAGCTTGTGAAACCGATTCGCCTTAACACTGGGTGATTTTAGAGCATCTGCCATATGAAAGATCTTTACAGTGGATCCTACGTTAGATTCTCCATCTTGAGTAATCGAATTAGCAAAATGTTTAACTTGCGTATGGCGAATATCTCTCTGAAAATCACCATACTTGTAAGGAGAAAGAATGAAGAATGTTAGCACTTTAACAAGTTACCAAAAACAGCAGTTTCACAAAACAAAACTTCAAGGGCTTAAGGTCATGACTACATCATTGATTGTAATATTTAATTCTCATGCAACGTGCCCCTGCAGAATTAAAGCCTGAGCTTAAACCAGTCCTGTTAGAACGTCTAAAAGGCGCGCAATCAGAAATAAAAAAATCAGAATAGAGTGTTTCAGTATAACAAACGCGCTTATATGGTGTCCACATCGATATCTGTAGTAATCAATATTCATATCATTTCCTCTATAGACTGGAAATCTGAACCTAAATCAGTTCTTTTACATCAAGAAAATATGCAAAATCAGAAAGTTATCAGTTATTCAAGAGCTTAACAAAGCTGCATGGCTATTAAAATACGGGCATCTTACACGTAGATCTCATTGTTCATTTACATATCCCTGACATAATTAGCAAGGGTTAAATTTGAGTCTAACTCCTCTTAGAAGATTACAATTTACGCAATCAAAAAGCAACTGGTTAACAAAACTACACGACTATTAATTTGATTACATCTGTCACATATTTATATCATCAATTCACGTCTTGTAAACCATGCAGTTTTGTAGATATATTCCTGGATAACACCACTCAGTGCCTAGTTTCATGCTATTACTGGAATTGAATAAATCAACCACGGTGAGACGACAGTAAAATGTAGAAGCCTGCTCGTTAAATCAATGTAAAAATTGATGCACACATGCAGTTTGAAAAGTACAATATTAAGTCTCATCTTTAATAATAATAACTACTAAAATGATAGCGTTTGGCATAAAATACAGATCATATAATCTAATAGTTATTGCTGTCAAGCAAGTGAGGTAGTTCTTAAAATAGATGCAGAACGGGTGGGACCTCGCGCTAAAGACTGACAGCTGAAACAGGAAATATGTCACAATTAACCATAGAGCATCGTTGTTATATGCCCCCACCGACCTGCTTCATCGACTGAGTCCTTGTTAGTATTGTTGTTATTCTCGGTATTGTCATTATTCTCGTTAACATTTACTAACTTTTATAGCGGCAATAAAATTATGGCCAAAGCATAATCAGTCGACTATTCCAGACGCAGTAGTAGTTGTCTGACGAGTTTAGCGTGAAGTGGGAATTGGAGCACCTTGGGAATAGCAACTTAAAGCGCGAGAGATAGCAACGGTTGAAAGAAGCGGCATCCGTTGACCTGAGAGCAATTACAGAATTTATGAAAAGATAAGAGTGGAGAATGGAAAGCAAATGAGAGTGGTTACAGCATTTGCAAGATATGGGTGGAGCACAATAAATGTAATGTACATGGAGTGGCAAAAATGTGCACATGCGGTCTTATTGTGCCACAGCCCAACCTGTTACGAACGGTCAATGCAGTACAATACGGTAGCTGTTACAGAGACCCTGAAACGTTCAAATTTAATGTATATCATTTATTATGTTAACAAGTCCTTCTTGAAAGAAAGTATCATATTAACTAATTTATGTCAATAATGCTTTTAATGCTAAAATTTTTATGTTAGAAAATAATTTTTTTATACCCTCGAGACTTGAGCCCGCCAATTCCTGGCAAACACAAAGTTATCAAACTACTACACCCGAGAGACTACTCATTACGTGCTGAAGGTAGCTACTAATACCGCTACATAACACAACTTATCTCGTAGCGGGAAAAGGCATCATAAGGTGCACGTGTGGATCTAAGCGTATATGCCCATATGTCCGCCTGCATAACACTGATTGCATGCTTCTGTCTCACTGCATGTCAGTTAAGGCGTTTGCATTTCTTGTAAATTGTGTGGTAAAATCTTCTTTTGAACGGCGACCGCCATTTTACCGTTAAGGGCTTTTGCGCATTCAATATATTAGTACGCATTTGTCCATAAGTAATGCGGCTGTTAAAAAGTTAACGAGCTTATTCTAGTAATTTTTCCACGTTTATTTTCACTTGCAAACAACACTGAATAATTTTGCAGAGTGTTTAGTTGATTTGTATAATTATTTTGCAGTTTTTTAGTCGCTAATTCGCAGGGTTGTACGGGAACTACATTTTCAATACGCGAATACAATTGCATGCAGAATGCAAATTGCCGAAAACCGGGTGATGTTATCGTAAAAAGCGTCAATAAACGGGGAATCCCCTTCAGATTTCTGGCTACGGATGTTTTAACCGCAACATAGCCGTTTCATTGCTCGTTTAAAAAAGAGATTATTTGTGCAGTGTTAGTGAGAGTGGTTATACAGACAGTGTTTACGCGTGAGTTATAGTGCTACGTGTAAGTTATAATGTTTACGTGTAATTTATAACGTTTACGTGTAAGTTACACTGTGTACGCGTGTAAGTTGTAGTATTACGTGTAAGTTACGACGAACGGACGAACGAATACAGATATATGTAGGGAGAGAAACCATGTGCAAATAAACGACTATGAAAAGACTGATGGTAAACCCGGCGCTTGTTCTTTCGTTCAGCCTGTAGTAATGCCATATGAACTCGGGTGGTTACAACTAAGGAGGTCATCTATAAATAATTTCTGTATGTATGCGTTAGCCCTCTGCCGGATCTCAAAGTCATCCAAGAATGGTCTACACGAAAGAACCGCCTAATAGCGGACACGGACTAAGGGAAGTTTGATCGTCCATTTATTACATATATAATATATATATATATATACTCGTGACTGCATGTATATAGGCCAATAGGTAGCAATCAAACTAATATATATAAATATACAAGTAAACATAAGCATACATTGTATATATCCGAGGTATACATATAATTATACACACCTATATAAATATTCATAATTGTCTATGCGGGTATGCTGTGTACTGTTATAGGCGCTCATATTTGTAGGCCAACATGCAGTAAATTAAAGCATAAACATGCCTCTTTACGTGAGTGTATGTTTGTGCATGTAGGCGCACGTGCTGTCCTGCATTTGTACAAGGCATACATTTATTAATAGTTGTTATAATATTTATAATGAAGCGATAATACATAAAATGGAAGTCACAGTGATCAAAGTGCAAGTTAGCCTATCTTCAATTTCCGATGTCAAGTTCTTTTTCATGCACTGTCTCCCCCTCACCCGGACTTAATAAGTCTTTTGGTCATTTCGCTCGTTTGTGCGAACGTCTAGAAATTCAAACAGATTTCATGAGGCGTCAGAGCCGATACTCGAAGGGAATAGATATGATAAGGGAGAAGAAATATGAAAGGGGGGAACGGATGGATACTTTGGCCTTGGCATAGTTAACTGTCTAAACCTGTCACACACGGCTGCATATGCGTGTTGAATCCGTGACTAATCGAGCGTAATCTCGTAACTTCTATAGCTCCCGTCGTTGTAATGTGCATTAATCGATGCGCACCAATACATATCCATGCACGATCTATTCCATCCGGTTATTCTAGACAGGATATCCAGTCCAGATTAACAAGGAATGTTGTTTTGGGTCCTTGAAGCGAATGCCATGCTGAAGGACTCTGCCTGCCCAATGGAGTCGATGAGCAGAACGTATACTCTCATCAATGAATTAAGAGCACGTACAGCGAAGAAAGCTTCTCCCTCATGACCTATATACATATATCACTTAGAAATGTATGAAATTTTCTTATAAAAAGCCTCAGAAGAAATTGTAACTGTAATTTTTCTCAATGAAACTGTAACAGTTTATTCAAAACTCACATACTAAGTAAATGGATAGTCAAATGTCAACTTCAGACTTCAGTACTTTGAGTGCTGTCCTTTGTTAGCCAGGATAGCCTTGAGTCTTGCTGGCATGGAATTCACAAGACTTTCACAATAAGCTGGGCTGATGTGGTTGACCCAGACTCGCTTTATGGCGTCAACCAACGATACCTTTGATGTTGGATGCTCCTCAGACACCTTCTGCTTCATAAACATCCACAGGTTTTCGATGGGATTGAGGTCGGGACTGGATCCAGGATATGAATTCCCCGTCTATTGATCCATCTTGTCACAGTCCTTGCCCGGTGGCAAGGAGCTCCATCATGTTGGAAAGTGGTGCAATTGAGGATCCCCATGTGTGTTTCTAGTTTATCCTCAAGGATTGGTATACCTGACCATTTATACAAAGTAACCATCGCCGACTCAATAGCTTGATAGACTCGACTGCTATAGCGATCAAATATGGTTTTCAACAGATTGCGCCTGGGTGATTCCAAACTTATGGCCAGCACTGTATATCACCTTCTGCGACGCATTCTCACCGACATTCTGTCTATATATATATATATATATATATATATATATATATATATATATATATATATATATATATATATATATATATATATATATATATATATATATATATATATATATATATATATATATATATATATATATATATATAGTTTAATGTATATGTTTAAAGTATGTAGCCTAATATATTAAGATGACTCCTACGGCGTCTAACTTTCTCGTCAGTGTCCCTTTTAAAATGAAGTTTGACGGAGTTGGAAATCTTAAGGCGTTATAACTTCTGTGTTATATTAGCTCAAACGAGCTAACAAAGCTTCCCTTCGTACGCATGTATACATCGAAGCCCTGCCCCGTTGGAGAAATCTGGTCGAAACCGGATAGGTCAGATAATGCAGATGCTAGGCTATGGTGGGTAAGCGTTGTGGCAGTATTACAGTGTCTGCTTTTTTGGGACACTACATTTGGATTTGTATTCGTGCAGCTGCGACGTAAGAAAGCTGTGGGTGATGTTATGCAGCGAAAGGCCACACTATTTTTGCGAGCCTGCCTAACTGCTTCCTATCATTTTATATTATATGCTACGCTTTCTGTGCGGCCAATTGAAGCCGTATTGACTTCTGAGCTCTAGCCACCTGCAGCCGAAAGCTGTCTGAGTTAAAGGATGAAAGCAGTCGTCGGAAAGTGTTGTTTTGAAAATTTCGGACAAGTTTAATTCGTTGTTTTTAACGTATAAATCGAATATCTTACTCAAGTTTACAACGGTTGTTGAATTTCCGGTGGCTCTGTATGCTGACACACAGGGGCCTCATTTCACAGCTGCACTGGGATATATTAACTTTGGACCTAATTTCGTGTACACTGTTCACATAGTTGGCCGGCGGATTGACCCATTGAACCTCCTTCTACTACTTAGGATTGCTATTAAAATTTTAGTTCCATACTAACACGGCTGGCATTCTTTAGGTTTCTTGGTGCCGGTCCGTCACCCAGCAGAGGAAGTCCTCAGTCTTTCTTGCGTATGCCCCGTCACCCAGCAGAGGAAGTCCTCAGTCTTTCTTGCGTATGCCCCATCTTCTTGCTGAAGCTCACTGTAATGTTTTCTTGCGTCTGGTCAATCGTCCATGCATGGTTCAACCGGCAACATCTCCGAGAGATGTCCTACGCCTCATTCTACTGACGGTTCTTGCCTGTCGCCTTTGTATTGTCTCAAAGGCTCATGTTGGTCAGTCACATGTGCTCTGTTACTCTTCTCACCTTTTAAAAACTGCTAGTGCTGCCTTTTCCTTCTGTGGTCTTCGCTTTTCCAGATTACTGTTCTCTACCAAACTGAATACCTTCGAAGACTATAGACTGTCTGCCAAGGTGAAAAGTTTCGCTTATCATATAAACACTCACTGGAATATCAATACATATCATTCTCATATTTATCGCTGGCGATGAACCCTAGTTCATCATTGCTAGCAAAGTTGAAATTCAGCCGTCTTAATATTGCTTCTATCCGTTTTAAAGCTGACGTTCTAACAGATTACGTTTTGAGCAAAACTTTGACATTCTGGCACTTCTAAAAACATGGCTGCATCCTGATGACACACACTCCTTCTACGTCATGATGACACACAGTCTTTCCTTTCTGTTACAATTGCTCCTTCATTCTCACGGCTACATGAACCACGGTCTAGTGGAAATGGAAAGGGGTAGCTTTCCTCTGCAAGTCCCTTTGTCTTGATCCGTCCTTCCAATACCACCACCAACATCGTTTGATGCTATTATGGCTACTCTAAACTAGCTACTTTAAACCGTAATAAACACACTAAACTTTTAAATATTTAGAGATCATCATTTTCGCTAACAGATTTTTCAAAGAATTTCCGGCTCTTTTGGATCCTATAATTTCTTCTTCTCCGGCCTTGTTATAACTGGCGACTTTGAGTATTCATGTGTATGCAAATGATCTAGTAGTTTTCATGAGCTCTTGACCTCTTTTGATCTAAACCAGCCACATTACTTTTCGACACATGCTAAGGGCCACACACTTGACCTCTTAGTGACAAAATCTGATTGTAATATAATACGAAACATCCTAATAAAACAATCTTATCTTTCTAACCATCTTGTTATCAACGCTTTTGTTGATTTTCCCATTAAACCCCCCACCGAATTGCAGTGTAATCACTTTCCGGGTTTGGCATAAACGAAATGTGCAGACCTTCAGAAACAACAGTTGCTCATTACTTCCTTCTTCTGACACAAACCTATCATCGGATGCCCTCCTTTGCCAACTACAGTCTACCTCACAGAACTGCTAGCTACGCACATTCCTCTTAAATCCAAAGAGGTTGCCATTCATGACCCGAAGCCTTGATTGAATTCTGAAAGTGCCGATGCTCGACTTCTCCTAGCCAACTTGAACGCGCTTGGCATCGCTCTCGAGTATACCCTTCTGTCACTTGCATTTCAAGGAAGAATGCAAACTCGTTCGTAATGTGGTTTCCAAGGCCAAATCTTATCTTACAAACCTGATCTCAAAAACTCGTCTTACCCTTGGTCCCTTTGAAAGGCCCCCAATAAGGTACTCCGTAGAAGCACACCAGCTACATTACCTAAGACTTCCTCACAATCCGCTGTGACTGATGATTTAATTAACTACGCTGGTGAAAAGATTTATAATTTTAGGCTGAAATTCTCTGTTATTCCACCATCAAATGGCTTATCATCTCCTGGCTTCCCGCCACCCACTCTTGATTCTCTTACTCCCGCAACTTTGGGTGAAATCAGGTGACTTGTTTTCTCTTCTACTGAAAATCAGTGCCCTCTGGATGCAATTCCAACTCACCTTCTGAAAAGCTGCTTTGGTATGCTCGGTATCACCACAGTCAGCCTTTGTTGGCCTCTGGATGTCGACCAAAACCCCGTCTCCTTCTGGACTCATTTCCTCCGAAGGCTGCTTCAGTGTTTTCTCGGATTTCTCTCTTGGCTTTTGACCAGACTCACCCTGGAAATTAGTATGCGCACCGACTTTGCTTAGCAGCGACCATCGACTGATGCCTTTAGCATTATTACAGTGGCGCTATAGAAGTTTTTGGATTATTATTATTATTATTATTATTATTATTATTATTATTATTATTTGCTTTCTGTGCAGTCCATTTAAGCTGTCTTGACTTCTAAGTTCTATCCCTGCAGCAGAAAGCCTTCTGAGCCAAAGGGAGGAGGAGAAGGAAAGATGGAGGAGGAGGAGAAGGAGGTGGTTGTGGGGATGGTGGTGGAGGAGGAGGCCCGGTGATATAACGATACGCAAGACTTGAATAACCTCATGAAATCTGAAGATCGTTGTGTAGCTCGTATGCATCAATACATCGCTCAGAAGATTATAATTATACTAGTATGTGAACTTGGTTGCATTAGCCTGCCCAGTTGCTCCAGGCCTGACACGGACACTAAAGTAGTTAATGTGCATATACACACGTGTGATTCTGGTGAGCACAGGCCGTATGCACCGAATATGTCTGTATCGAGTGTGCTCCGGGTATTCCTTCAGCGACCAAGGAACACGTTGAGAGTCTTTGAGCCGTTAGTCGTAGCTTGGCGTGCGCTCTGAGCTCACATGATATAAAAAGTTATGCAGGTTCCCTTTAAGTAAAAATAGAAGATCTCTGTGTGTAGCATAAGCATTTTTTCTAACGTCTGATTGTAGATCTAAACTTAGTGAAGTGTCCGAAGTACCGAAGTGCGTGTACAAAAATAAAGAAAAATTATTGCTGAATTTACAAGCTGCTAACAAAAATAATTAGGTTCTTTAATGGCTCGCCGAATGCTTTTTGAACCTAAACTTTGCGGCTTTCTGAAGAAGCCACGATAAAGTAGGACGTTCAACAGGGCCCTCCACAGTTGGGTGCATGGGCGTCAAATGGTTGGTTCATGTTGGGTGCATGGGCGTCAAATGGTTGGTTCATGTTGGGTGCATGGGCGTCAAATGGTTGGTTCATGTTGGGTGCATGGGCGTCAAATGGTTGGTTCATGTTGGGTGCATGGGCGTCAAATGGTTGGTTCATGTTGGGTGCATGGGCGTCAAATGGTTGGTTCATGTTGGGTGCATGGGCGTCAAATGGTTGGTTCATGTTGGGTGCATGGGCGTCAAATGGTTGGTTCATGAACAGCCATTCAGTTGGTATGAAAGCACTCTGCGGCGCAGGCAACAACAGCCACCCTTTTGACGAGCCCGTTCTACATATTTATTGTGGTTCAAAGGCCGGGCATATATAGTTCACGCGAGTGCTCGTTGGAACGCAGGAAACTGTAACAGGATTCTTCGGAATCTTGTGTTTCATTGGCGCATCCCTATTAACACCAGTCAGCCCGTGTTAGCACCAGTGAACTAACTATTCGCTGTCGAGTGAGGCTGAGTGGTAAAGTACCCCCGATACTTCGCATGAGAATCGACTCTCAAACGCATTTGTCCGTGTTCGAAAACGGGTAAGATCAAGCATGTAAGTTAGCCAAAAGACGCCCATGTGCATGAAATGCTGACGACTGTATTTTCTCGGTCTCGTCATATGTTCTGTGACATTGACATTTCGTGGTCGTAGGACAGTCTATGCTTGCATGCTGTGTATTCGTGGCTTGAGTCTGTTTGCCTATTGCATGTGTATTTTAAGCCAGAGGCGGATCATGCCTTTGAAGAGTACCTAACCCATCTGGATTCACTTTGGGGTAGGTTAGTGGACGAAGCAGATCATAGGAAATCCGCCCTGGCTGAGCAAATGGTTAGTCGTCCGTCGATCCATGGATCTTAAGAAGGACTGACCTGAGAGATATAGCAGATCCTCAGATTGAACTTGGTCTTTACGTTTTCTGTCGATCGTCTGCTTTTCGTGTAAGAGCAATGGACAGACAGACAGACAGGCAGGCAGACAGACAGGCAGACAGACAGACACAGACTGACTGACTGACTGACTGACTGACTGACTGACTGACTGACTGAAAAGGAAAGAGAGACAGGCAAGCAGACAGCAAGAAGCACAGAAGCATAAATCGGCAGACAGACACAATGGGACACAATCGGCTGCATTCAACGGATTTTATTGACTCAACAGCGAGCACAGACAGACGGTGGCGTGCTCACGAAGCAGCGCGCCGATTGACGATGCCCATCGGCCTGTATGAGGCCTCTTTCCATCCTCTTCCACCACAACTCTACCACCGCCGCCGTCGCCTTCGCCGCATCTGGCGAAAGATGGCAGAGCCAGAAGCACTGGACGCATCATTACATGAGGTACTTCCGTCAATTACTGCCCAGGGATTGACAGAACGCGTGGCAACAGCTCGCTTCTGTCTTTGTCTCTGTCTGTGCGTGTCTTTGTATGTCTGCCTATCCGGTTGTCTCTTTGTCTGTCTTTGCATGTCTTTCTGTCTAACTATGATATGTGTTTTTCTGGTTTGTCATCTCGCTTTGTCAGTTGGTGTCTCTGTTTTGTTTGCTTCTGCCTTTCTGTCTGTGTCTGTCGCTATGTCGGTGTCGGTCTCGTCAGTCTGGTAAGCTGCATAATGTTTGTTTGTCTGTGTGTATGTTGTCCGTCCGCCCGTCCGTCCGTCCGTCCATCCGTCTGTTTGTCTTCTTGTGCCGTAGATGGCGTGAAGAGCAGATGCGTGGCATTGAGAAGGC
The DNA here is from genome assembly GCA_964023275.1 of Norana najaformis. Lineage (NCBI taxonomy): Eukaryota > Metazoa > Annelida > Clitellata > Crassiclitellata > Hormogastridae > Norana > Norana najaformis. The sequence goes on along the minus strand of OZ029915.1, from coordinate 37,539,321 downwards.
GGTGGATGGGAGGCTGCGTTGCTCTTCAAGAAGCCCAGCCAACCGATGCATCTGCGCCGGTGGAGAGATAGAGCAGCAGAGAGGAGGGGAAGGAAGAGGATGATAGAAGAACAGGCTGAGGAGAAGTAGGAGCAGAATTGGGAGGAGGAAGCATGACGGGGAGTCGAAGGAGGAGGGCTATGAGCAGCAAGAGGTAGAATATGAGCAAGACGAAGAGAATGGAGAAAAGTTAAGAAAAGGAGGAGGAGGAGGAGGAGGAAGAGGAGGTAGAAGGGATGAAGGAAGGTAGAGGAGGATGGAAGTTGAGTCGGAAGGGGAGAATGACTGCTGCCCTGATAATTTTATTGCATCCGTGGATTCGACTGTTCAAAGGTCATGACCTTCGTCTGAACCGGAAGTCTGTCCGGACAAACAGGCGATGGCAAAGAGTATCGAAACCAATTAAATTAAAGAGATCAAAATAATGTTCTTAAAGAACACGTAGGATCGAACGCCTCATAGTACATAACGGATCTAATGTTCCTCTTGGACATACAAGATTTGATGTACTTCTGGCCCAGAGAGGAACGTAGGTTCCGGCTGAATCTGATCGTTCAGGTTCCTGATAAGAGGAACGCCACATGCAGTAAGCGATGGATGAAGATGATCTTCTTCTTCCTCTTCCTCCAACTTACTTCCATCTTCTCCTTCCCATTCTCATTCTTCTCTTCCATCTTCTCCTCCTCCTCTTCCTTCTACTCTTCCTCCTCCTCTTCTTCCTCCGCCTCCTCCTTCTTGTGTATATCGTCCTTCATTTGAGCATTGGTATGATCCGAGAAGTGTTGTTAATATTGTTGTTTTATTTCTGTATTTATTAAGCGCCACTATCTAATGACGTATCAATCGATGGTCGCTGAGCAACTGCTTGTGACCTGCTCAAGGACCTTACACAGTAGCCGTGTCATAGGGGACTCGAACCATGCTCTCAGCGTTACAGGGCAAGCAGTCAAATCAATAGGCTATTGTGTCAAGTCTGGGTATAGAATACAATAATGTAACATATGACGTTATTACATTTTTATCGGCGAGCTTATCAAGAAGACAGTTCAAAAATTGTGTAAAATGTAGCTTCCGTATGCATGCAGGACAGTCTACTATTATTCCTGCTCTGTCTGTGACCACATCATCGCCTGCATGTATGTATGCATACAGCATATAGTCTGGCCATTTGACACGCATAGCCTAACGATCGACTTAAATGCGGCAAAGCGATTGCGTCATCAGTGGTGGTATTCGGTTTCGGCTCTGTCATCTATAGTGACATCTGCCGTTAAACGTTTCTTTTCATGTCGAAGATCAGGTGATGTCACTCCACTCTACTTAGGCGTCTATCGTCTCTTGCACGGTTTCATAATCCCCAATAGGGTTCTCTCCGTTCTTCCTTCCGGCGAGGTTGGGAAAAGTAAAACACCCATGTCCCATGTGAACGTAGGAGAGACGCTCGTTCTCTGCGCTTCGGCCCTTGTGCCAGCACTGGACGAATCCCGAGGTCCTGGACACGGGCCAGCGCATCGCAGGACATGCTGTTTACTTCTCAGCATGCGCCGGTACCAAATTATACTGCTTGGTGACAGAGACAAGTGGTGCGTGAAATACTCATCCAGGGTCGTTACACGAAGGCTCGAACTTGCACTCTTTCGATTACAAACTAAGGCCGATACCACCGTGTCCAAGAGGGTGGGGCGAAATATGGTTATTGGCTCTTTTACAGAAAAAAAGATTATAGTCCAAAACATAATAGATTTCAATAATTAAGGGTGTTATCGCGCAAAGAACAGAAAGTTTTAAGTTGGTTTCCTTTAATGATAGGTTTCTCTTGTCGTATCTCATGGCGGCCCGCCCGTCTCGGTATTTAAATGAATTGAAAACTACTCGATTACACATACGTCAACACATACACGCATGAATCCATATCTTATACATATTGTATTTCTAATGCGTCACTGTGAACGTAATTTTTCAACTGTTGAGCAAGCGTGCGTGCTTTTGTATCGGAAATTTCTATGACGTCACATCTGGGTTGTTGGCTTATATGCGATTGGCTGGTGAGCTTCCTGCGCTAAGGCGCAAATTTTCGATGGCACAATAATCTGGTTGTTTATTTATTTGTGATTGGTCGGCGTTCTCATGCCTTTTAAATATACGCTTCTTAATGGTTGGCTTTCTCGACCGTTGACTTGGCGGGAAACAGCTTATAGAAGCGGGCTCTAATGCGTTGTAAATGAGAGCGCAAAGAAGATTTTGTAGCAGGAGTCTGTCGTGTACTCAGTTAATAACTTGAGTCATCAATGTCGTTGAAAGATTGGTGTGTTTAGCAACTGTATATTGACGTACGTCATTAAACTGTTCGTTTATTCGATTAAATATCAAGAAAATCAAAGACTGTGCCTTTTCTTAAGTTAACACTATGCTACATCGGGCGAGTCGAGAGTTTGAAGCCCGATCGATTGGCGCTTTGAAAGATCGTCGACATCCGCTAAGAAGTATACTGACAACAATTTACTGAGTCAATCAGGAGACACACTATATGTGCGTGAGATATATGTTAAAATAGCGTAGTCGTAATCGTAATCGTAAATGCGCATTTATATAGATGCTCTTCAAGAAACTCGTCACAGGTGCTTCCGATCTGGCAACACAGGATCATGGTGAAAAAGAATGGTCTTCAACCACTGGCGAAATATAGTCATGCGACCATGACACACACTTATATGTGTCACATATTTACGCCAATATAAAATGAAGTTATTGTATAATGATACTCGTGAAACATATATTATATAATCTACACTACATCTACACTACTACTACAGTAAAGAGTAATTTATTGTAGTGTACGAGGCGAAGTAATAATTGCGCTTGTACACATAAGCAGACATAAGTCTACAGTTGCACTGGTCGTTAAATGCACGTGCATCCAATTAATGCTTACGCATAAATGAGTCAGAGTCGGCTTTAATTAAACATCAGAATTCCACGTATCGCCGGCATTTCATATCCTGATTTCGTACAATATGAATACGCCTTCTTACAACAAAGGTCTTCTACCTGCAGGATCTAGTGTGGCTATACAGGACTTTCATGTGCATGATTGTCTGCTGGGTTTTACAGACACCTTCGTCTGACACTACTGTGTCCAAACACTTTCTTGTGATTACCATTGAATGATCACACAGTTTGCATGACAAAAGATATTGTTGTTTGATGACGAAAAGAGAAATCACTCTGACTGCACGACACGTGATACTGTTGTGTGGCTACACTGAAAGATCACATTGACTGCATTATGCGCAAAGCTCGTCGTTATCTTTCTTATCGTCTAATTTGTTTTTGTCTGCTGATACGACACACTACTTTTAAGACTGTAACGATATGTTTGGACCTAATCAGCTACCCTCCAAAAGACCGGTTCCATACAATAGCAACAGTGATTCGTGCTGCTGTGAGGAACTAATTCCTGTTCATACATTCCCGCTGTGCGTACACAAAATGGCACCGCTGCGAAGTCAAATGAAACCTGGGCGAAAGCAGTTCCGAAAAAAATTGATTCTCACGTGACCAAGAAGCGGAAATTTGTTTCTAAAAGTAGAAATGTTCCGTCGATACCATTTGCTTTCGCTTCGTTCGTCAGAATCATGTTTATCCTAATTACGACTGCATAAGTATACAGGCTGCTTGGGCGACATCTTGGCCATCTATTTTTCACTTACATTAATTTCCTAGCAACTTTTTCTATCTTGTCAGCAGGGTACTTTTGGAATTCGGCTCACTGTACTGTGCCAGCAGTTGGAACCGTCTTCGCCCGGGAACCGATTTGGTACTACACCGGCCTTAGTACGTCTAGGCTTAGACACAGTATACATTCTAGACATAAGCATGCACACACGCGGACGCGCAGACAACAAACACGAGCACGCAAGGCTATCCGACGAGAGGGAACGGGACGGTATAGATTATGCGTCCGTTTATCCGACGGCATGTGTTGCATGCGTGGTTGTAAAGCTGCGTTGAAATGCGTCACATATAAACTAATTAATAACTGCGCAACGAATATTGACTGTTGAAGGACGTTGGAGAATATTGTTGTGCTTCTGACGTAGAATAGGAAGATTTACTTACTTAAGCAATGGAAATCGAGGCCAAAGCAGCTGAAATATATGAGCGACAGATATAATTATTTCTGCAACTTTCAAGAGAAATGCTGATTAGGTATGAAGGTGTAAAATGTGTGAAACGATGTTAAAAAGTTTTCAGTTTAGGAAATAGTGAAAAGCAGCAGATTTTAAACTATAAAACCATTTTCCTGTTAACTGCTTCAGTAATAAGCTAAGTTTGAATGTACGGTATCGGCGCATTACAATTAATGTTTTATTATGTGTTACTACAATCGTAAAGCCTCTGACTCTCATACTTAAATTAAACTGTAAAGTTTTTTAATGGATATTTTCTGCTAAAGTGGCTTTGCTTATCACAACATTGCTGCTAGGAGCCATAGTAGCATTTGATCCTCTTAATAAATTTTGCCAATAGACCGATTAATAATATTTTGTTTAGTAAGACAGATAATGCGAAAGGGTCTTTTGACTCTTTCGACTGCAAACGGCTTCGAGGACGAGGACGACGATGGCGATGACGATGATGATGAAGCTATATATGACATCGATGTTATGTTGTGTTGTATGTTGTGTTGCTTCGTAGAACAATGAAACACGATTTAGCCAGAACCGTAGATATTCTTAGTATTATCTCTGAAAGAGCGCAATCTACATACATGCATAGGGGCATATATACATGTGCACATACTTTACACCAAAACACAGCCATAGATCATCATGTTCTGATACGCAAAGTTCACTTCATGTTTACCTCAGCACTATGGTATATCAGGATGCAAGTCCTTGTAAGGGCCTAATTATTATATATTGGCCAAATACTTCGGACCAAGTGTTAATAAGAAACAGCCGTCAGAGGTGTTTATATATATAGTTATATATGATAGTTGTTATCGGTTCTTACATGTCAAAAGATCTGAGTACAAGGCCGCGCAGTTTTCTTATGCTGGGTCTTTTTGTATATTAGTGTATTTAATAGGTCTAAAGCTCGAACCGGTCGGCATTATTATCTTTGCCTCAAGGAGATAGTGTGAATATTTGGTGAATAGTTAGACCAAGTAATAAGCGACCGACAAGAGACAAGCGACTACTAAAGCCGAATGGTAGGCAGAGGCAGCCGTGTACGGTGCTTATTAATGCAGCACATATGATGCGTGCAGCTGTAGTCTCGTAGTCCAAAGGAACGCATCACTTGCCTGCAGTTCATCGACGAAACCAAGTGATGCGTTATAGAAACAGACATGCCAAGCCAACTGCAGAAGCCCGATCGATTGAAGCACGAAAAACAGATAAACGTCTGTGCGTATATGCTACACGCGCATATATGCACAGTATATATATATATATATATAAACAAACAATATATATATAAATATATAGCTTCTATAAAACGTGTATATATGCAGACCTACTAATATACTGCATCCATTCATATGATCAGAGTTATATGGAGTGATGCGTATATACATACGATTGAATTCGTTGATTCATATATTCATATATATATTATGTAGGAACTTTAACATTCTAAATATATAAATATATATAGGCTAGATTCGCGGACATCTAATAAAAACGAAGTGTTCTGCATATATATATAGTGCGCATGACTCGCAAGAAGATAGATTGCATCTATCGTTGAGTTCCGAATGAATCGCAATGCAGTCACAAAAGACGACTGCACGGATTAAACTACGATCGCCTTAAACCTCATCCGGTGACGTCATGTCTAGAAATTGGTCGCTAGATGTCGACATCAGCGACGCCATAGAATTCTGTGCAGCGCTCAAGAAATCACAATCAAGAAAACTGAAGCTTCGGCGGCTTTCTTGAAACAGCGCTATATAAATGTTTGATAACGAAAACGAGTATGACGATCAAGTTAGTGATTGCGTCAGCTCGCGTTTGAACAAATAATGCGGTGAAGCGAGGTAGGCAAAGGGTAAACTCAAGAAAGAATCAGTAATTTTTCTGGCAAAGCACACCTTAAGAAGTCTAGAGGATACAATTGAACCATATATTTACACAATTGTCGGAGTATAGTCGAGATGCCAAAAATGATGTTAGTCCTAACCGAAACCCTTACCCTAGCGTATAATTCGAAGTGCCATAACAATGCGTCTGGCTTTACATAATTCATTATGCAACTCTGCGCTCTTAACTATATTGTCTGGAAACAAAAGATTCTTACTTAACTGCTTATTTTTAAAACGTTCTGACCACATAATTTATCTGGTTTTATAAAATGTCTCTAGACAGTGACATGTTATCAATCAGTTTATCCGCAATCAAACCAATGCAATGTAAAGTAGTATGTGATTTCCTTGTGGACACTTTCACCCGTAGGTATGTATCCAAAACTTATATAGCGCATTTATAGAACCTCACAAAAGCGCTGCGGCATTTCTATCTAGCAGTTCCAAAAAGGCTTCTTAAATTGGGCCAAGAATGTTGCTTGAGCCGTAAGAGAAGGAAGAGTTGAAATTTCCAGAAGGGCGGTCCCAGGCACGAGAGAGCACGGTGTGCCCGTGCTGTCGTGCGGGAGTGCCGAACTATAAGAATTATGGCCTGTTGAACGTTATACTGCGCCCTTATAAGCTTTTCTCAAGCTAAACGTGTCGCTGAAATGGATGTGGTAGGTGTGAAAAATCCATCAATGTATAGCGGGGATTGGTAAGTAGTCAAAGGTCGATTTACCCAGTAGCACCGCCGAATCCAGCTCATTAATTTTGTGTTAGGGAATGTATATTAGTGATATTATTTGAACATATATAAGAAAATAAATGATATATATGACGCTCGTCACTTTCGGAACGCTAGCAGCTGCGCACTACTTTGTGAGGCGTACGGATGCTTCGCGCGTGTGCATCTATGTCTTGTCGAATGTTAAACGGCACGTTTATAATTATTTGTCGAATTAAGTATGTGCAGCGGCACGCGCAAAGTTTTATCTGGCTGACTGCGTGAAATAATGGCATTAGATGCCGGCGATGCCTCGCGAATAATATAATAGCAAAGTAAGTTTTTCATTTGGCCAGGGCCTGGGTCAGGGATAGAGACAGGGACAGGGACAAGGCGACTGTGTTCTGTTTGTAGTAATATGCTTGAGCACATACATGAGCACGTGCTCACGTCCCTATCTACTGGCTAGTATTTACGTATGTGTTTTCCAGATCAGATTTCTGTGCTGCTTCAACTGCATATGCTGACTTACTTATTTAGCTACTAATACAATTACTTGTTTTGGGATTTAACTAATGATTTAAGATGTGATTTAAGAAGGCACTCACATCGATGATAATGACATACGAGGTTACGCACAGTTCGAAAATTCATTCTATGTCGATTTCACATGACGGGTCCGGGATTCGAACCCAGGTAAAACGGTGAAAAGCCGGCGTGTTATTCGCTCGGTTGATTGTTATGATGAAACCACTGAGAGTTTTTAAGACGATGGTTTTTATTAAGGGGCGTGACATTACTAAACTATTTTGTTGGACAGTTTTTTAGATTTCGCGAAATGTAAGACATACGAGGGGCGCAATATTACAATTAGCAGACTTTGACGCACACGCATGAAGCACGCTCGCTTACGCCTCACAAAATAGTGCGAATTTGTTAATGTTCGGGAAGAGACGATCGAGCTTCGTATCAATTTTTATAATGGTGTGTGGTGCGGCATGAATATCTTCTATTACAGCAAGCCTTTCAAATTATTAATTAATACAGCGCCCTTCAGATTGTATATTGGTGGATATTTCCACCACAGTGCAACTGCGCTGCGGTCTGATGAATAATATGAGAGCAAAACAAAGATGTTTACAAAAGTTTACATATAAATATAATTTTTTTGATGTGTTAAAACGTATTGCACTTGTTTTACTGTGGATCATTCCAGTAATATCTGGTGGTGCATTACACCAAAAACTGGTGGAGCAGTCCACGCTGGCTGCATCCTATGAAGGTGGAAATTCCACTAAAATATTCCTGGACCCCAGGAACCACCAAAATTAGTAGAACTTACCACTGATTTTTTACAGTGCACTAGTTTGTCAAACTTACCACTGATTTTTTACAGTGCACTAATTTGTCATACAAGGTTATGTCAGATGAACAGAATTTGACTGACATGTTAATGACTTCGCAGTTGATGCAGTTGATGTATATATATATATATATATATATATATATATATATATATATATATATATATATAAACCTGTGTATCCAATTGTTTGATAAAATATAAAAATATATGGGCATATAGTCTAGATTCGCGTAGACATGTAGACCTACATTCATCATCCTCATATATTCAGGGTATTTGACAGAAGTCAAACAAACATGTTGGCAATATAGACCTCCTGATATACATTATATATAGATCCAAATATGCCATCAATATTCTAATAATATACATGTGTGTTATATGTATAGGCATTTATGGAATTCGAATCTAGGCTGTACATCTAATTATAATGCAATGTAAATAGTTTGGTGGAAATGGTGTCTTTATAGGCTCATTATGAGAACGGTTGTAACCCGCTGTGGCTCATCATCTTGACCGCAACCGTTTGCAGAAACAGCCGTCTGCATTCCATTTATACCTCAGACTCTGTATATCATTTCCTTCGGTTTTATGTACATTATCTACGAACCAGAGGCAACTTAAAACAGGAAGACGCCCTGCAGTCTCTTAAGATAACACTGAGAGGCAGCCACGGCTATAGGAAGTCCTCGCGACTTCATTTTTCTTAGCCTCGGCTGGCTGGTTTTTCCACCGGCAGTTTTTATTTATTGTGCGCATTTCATGGCTGAGTTCGTTATGGAGCGCAAGTGAGGCAGAAATTTTAAAAGTCTTTCTGGTTAAGCAGAGATTTGAATGAATGAGTGCTCCATATTGTGTTTGGTTAATTATTAGTCAAGCCTAGCGCATTTTCGTGTTCTTCATGTCCAAGCATTGTTATGTGATAACTTCTGAAGACCTTAAAACTCAAACTTCATGTCCAGTTAGCCATACGTCGAAATGTCGTTTATACGCGGGGCGCACCACTTGAACACACGTTTCAGAAACGCCTGTCTGTGTTGTTGTTGCAGTCAGCCGGCCCTAGGCGGCGCTAGTTACTCGAAGATGGCTGAAGACACCGCGTGGCGCCCTCTTGCGCTCGCTCCTTCAGTCGCCTGCATTGATTGGTGCTCGTCTCACGCACAGGTGTGAAGTATCTGACGTCATCGTATACGAAAAAGAACAAGAGCTTCATGCGTGCGCTCCTACAGTCTGTCTACGTACGTATGTATGCACCGCATTATCTATTTCTGCACATAAATAAATTGATATGCAGTTATACACGAATAATTCTATCTATGGTTGTATGTAATCGATAAACAGGCTATTCAATGCGCTGAAATTTGATCGGGTATACGACGAACGTTTTCAAGACTGAGCGAGGGAAACACGTTAACTACTTCTACATGTACGCATATGTGCTTGCGTCTACAGCCTAATGCAGACGTGGGCAAACTACGGCCCGGGGGGCAAATCCGACCATCACACGCGTTTTTATGGCCCCCTGAAAAAACCAGAGCGACTAGTACAGTCGTTCCAGATTTTCGGAAGCGTGTTAAAACATGTTCTCAGCTGCATATGTCTCACTAACAATGGTCAAAGTTACATTTTTGTCATTTAATATTATTGTATTAAACTTGCCAGGTAATCAATTCATTAATTGTAGCAGTTTCTTCATGTTTGACGATTAATGAAAGTTTGAAAAATTTGTAACCCAGCCCCCGGAAAAGTTTTTGAGCTTCTAGTGGCCCCATGTTCAAAAGGTTTGAAGGCCCTAATGCAAACGCATACTTAGCCTAGAGCTCCTATACACGTGCTTACAATAATACGGGTATATACATAGACATAAATATACGAACATAACATGGACATATATATATGTGTATATATATGTTTATATACATATATGCCAGAGTTGGGATAGCGACATGCAAACAGGTGTAGGAGACGTCAAGATGGGTTTTATCAAATGCTTTCTAAAGATAAAGTTACGGGTCAAATGAATAAGAAGGTTTCCTATCATCTAATCACTGCAAATATCGCTCTTCTGTAACCGATACAGTACTTAAGATACATACATCGTCCGTCTATATAATAGAATGCCATAGACATACCGGTATGCAAGACATATGTATATATATATTTAGTTATAGCTCGATGTGTATTTATATGCATAAGAATTGCAGGCACACCTATCCCTTGTGCGGCGTGTCTAATAGTCTGCCACGCAGCCATTATGCATATCTGTGGCCTGCATGTTTAAGCTTGTGTACGGACGGCTGCTTCGACCGCAGAATACTGATGAAGCATGCATACTTAAGAGGCTTCTGCATTTATTCCAGTCCAGAATGTTCCTTCGACCGACTGCATGTCTCTCATTCCCTACAAGAAATAGCATATAGGCCCCGATATGCCTTGAGTATATACCTACTCTAGTCCATATAGGAAATAGCATATAGGCCCCGATATGCCTTGAGTATATACCTAGTCCGATATGCCTATATACTATTTCCTGTATAGGGAATAGAGTAGGTGTATACTCAAGGCATATCAGGGCCTATATACCATTTCGTGTAGGGAATAGAGTGGGTGTATACTCAAGGCATATCGGGGCCTATATACTATTTCCTGAATAGGGGCCTAAAACGGGTAAGAGATCTAAGCAAAGTGCCTAAAGACCTGGAAAAATAAGTACAAGACGATTGCCTATAGGTTTACACGTATTTCACATCCGTGGACATATGTTTCGTTTCTCACTGCTACAGCGCCCCCTATATGGATCATTACTCAGACACGTGAAGGGCCATCGCTTGATACCTACCCCATTAAGCGCCGGTACCGAATAACAATGTAATCAATGCAGCTGAGCATTTACATAGCGCCTTTTAAACATGCATCAAAGACGACGCGAGTATATGTTATGTATCGGCTTCTGTCTGTGCCTTTGTCTCTTCTTGTCTCTGTCTGCTGTCTTCTCCGTCTCCAGCTCACAAAGGATGCCTGGCGGTGGTGGGTCGAAATGGAGGCGGAGTATCATTAAGGGAAAGGCTTCAGCTATTTTTGTCTTTCTGAAGCGTTTATCTGGGTTAGCCAGTCCCTTGTGATTCATCGTTCCTCTTCAAAGCAATGTCTGCTCAGAACAGACATTAATGTGGCTATAGAACGCTCGCAGATAAACTATCTGGTATCAATGAACATTTACCGTCGCCGGCCGCCAGAAAGTTTTGTTGAATTACTACGAATGGCCAAAATATTATCTTGCATAAAGTCACAATGACTGTGCTTTACTACTAGATAGTTGATGCCGATCGGTGTTCTGCATGGCTACAGCATAGTGCATGCCTGCTAGTTCCAGTCATTGCTTTTAAGAGCGTATTGTTTATAGAACACTTAATGGTGTGGCTCTTGCTAATTAGCTGCACACAGGGGCACGAGTAATGCATTCTAATGGCAAAAGTTTTATATGGCGCTGCAAGAAATTCATTCAATCAGGGAGGAGAAGTTTTCGATTCTTGCAAGAATTAAGGATGCGATATTGACTGTGGGAAACCGTCTTAATATCGGCCGTCGTTATTTCCCCTCTGACCTCACTCGGATCAACAGACACATTTCAGTGCGATTCATTCAATCAATCGATCAATCATTCTTTCGTTCGTTCGTTCCTTCTTACCTTCATTCATTCGTTCATTCATTTAATTCGTTCATTCAATCGTTCGTTCGTCCGTCAGTTCATTCGTTCGTTCCATCAGTGTCAAAATTTGGTTAAGTAATGAAGAGTAGGGCTTTTAACATTGACCTATTTAGCGGGTCGTTCATTCGTTCGTTCCATCAGTGTCAAAATTTGGTTAGGTAATGAAGAGTAGGGCTTTTAACATTGACCTATTTAGCGGGTCATTCATTTTTTCGTGACATCCTGACTGAAGATTGATTTTTTTCCAGAAAAACGTTACTCAACGTTTACCATAATTTTGGATTTAAATTAATACTTTAAGTTTCTTAACCCAAATTTGTTGGCAATGGCAATTTGTTGAATACGCCACTGAGTTTGCCATTACCTGGTGAAGTTATGACTCGCTGGTACAAAGTGGTAAATACTTCTCATGCTGTTGCCTGAATCATATGAGTCAGTGTTGAGAATTGGGGCGTTCAGATCCATCGACCCATCTGCCACCTCATCGCTAAGATCTCCTTCCTAATTTGCCAAGATCTCTTGTTCTCTGGTTTTCTTTTACTGTCTTTCTATGTCCGTCCATCTGACTATCTTTCTGCCTGCCTGCCTGTCCGTCTGTCTGTCTGCCTCTCTGTCCTTCTGTATTTGTCCTAGACTAAATACAAATTGCGGGAGCCGAGAATCCTTCGTCATGTGACGCTAGATTTAGAAATTATGTTACTCGGAGCCATCGATTGATGCGTAGTCATTAGATAGTGGTGCTTGATAAATGCAGAAAAAGTAATAATATTCATATACAACAAAGAGGCATAGACGGAGAAGGACAGCCACACACACAGACACATACAGGCATATACAATTTATAACCGGCTTTCGAGATGTTGTTTATTCGTGCTACCTGTATATGACGTCGGAATTCAATCACCTTCGATACGTTTCGATTGATTGAATCGAGGGTGATTTAAGGAGTGATTGAGTTATATTGCACTTGAATTAGGCTAATAAGTTAATACAGCAAGTACTGAGTTATTTTGCGGGTCTTCTATTTGGCGATGAATCGAGCATTTGTTCATGCATGTCAAAACGAGTTCTGCTTCGTGAATTTTCTTTATCAAAACAACTCTCGTTTTACAACTTTACAGAGTCTTAAGCGAAGCAGTTTAACTTCACAGCTGTGTTTCAGTTCGCATTTCTTATCCTGCTAGCATCTAATCTCCGACTCTCATTCCTCCTTCTTACACCACGCCTCTTTAACTCGGTCACAGTTCACTAACCATGGTCTACAAGTTCAAGACGGGGTCACACAATAAAAATCCGTGCTAACTGGAATCTTACTTAGGGCGAGGTCACATAAGAAAGAACATTTTATGATAATGCGGTTGTATGTATCGAGTGATGGGAATCGAAAAGCATGAGGCGGGTCTGGGTAGCCTCTATTTCATACACTGCCATAAAATTGGCCCGCTATCTGACTGCTATAAAATCATAGCATACGATTAGATATGCATTTACGCACATATATATATATGTATATTATATATTATCTATATATGCACAAAGGCAAAGCTTCGTTGTAAATACATAAACAAATGTTCTAGCGCTTTTAAAGCTAGCTTACGTCTTGATTCTTAAACGTGAAGATATGGATGCGTGTCTGCTATGAGTTAAACATAATGTTTTCGTTCTTTCAGAAACTTTTGTAGGCCTACATCTGGTAATAAATTACAGATACAGAATATCTTGCTGGGTTTCATTACAGTGCGACAGAATCGTGTCTGTCCTGTCTCACGAGACATTTTCTGTTCCTGTCGGCCACACCCTTTTTAACAGGGTATATTCTAGTTATCGCCTTTGAGAGATTGTAAAGGCGTTATATAAATGCTTTGATACATGCATACATAGTCTACTACTACTATATATGTACGGCTGCGTGCGTTCAAAGCTAAAACTGACGTCCCTTATATAAACTGAATGTCTCTTATAAACTTGAAAATGCCGACAAAGGCAAACGCCAGGCAGGAAACCCAATACATGTTTACAATACGTGTGTATTCATATATTCTACATAAATTTCATAACTAGCTATTGGTATTTGGTCAACTACATGTAAATTGCAAGCGTTACACAAATCCCTTCTTACTTGAATTATGCAAAACACTGATCGACATGATATTGGGCGGTTGAGAAACCACCGCCGCTGCCGAAATATATCTTAGCAGTGTTCGGTGTAGTGGGCCAACATATCAAGGCTTACGGGGTCACCGTTCGAACAGAGGCGACCAGTAATTGAGTTTCCGCATTAAAGAAACGGGAGTCCAAAGATTGGGAGCCTTGTGTTTCAACAACGCAACACGCCAACGCATGACAACACTGCCTCTTCTAGTTTTCACATAACTCGTAACACCCGTCCGCGCAGCCGAACGAACGCCCACACACTCACGCAGTCAAGCACACGCACACACACAAGCAGTAACAGGCACAAACACGCACTCAAGCAGACAAACACGGACCAATGCGCACGTGCAAATGCAGTTTATATGAAAGCCGATCTGTTGGCTGAACAATTCGCGTATGGCCTTTGGTACCATGTAAATCGATTGAAACGTACTTTTCTCAGTCTGTGATACATGTCTTGTACGACGAAAGCTGGGGCGAACGAGGGTAAGCCAGATGCTCTGATATGATTGGACTTCATTTATTGCGTTCGTTTCGAAAATAAATCACTGTAGCCGAAATATTGCAGTGGTTTTTTCACGATTAAAATAGTAGTAAAAATCTGTAACACAGCTTAATTACAGCTTAATCACATGTAAAGGCATTTAAACACCGAAGCAACAATGAAAAAGAGAATTGATTTGAAGAAATAGCTCAACGAGCTTTTCTAAGCATCTCCGCAATTATAGATTTATGGATTATTTCAAAATTTTGAATTGCGTTTCTTTCTATCAATAAATAATATTGAAATACAGAAAATGCTTTAAGTTCATAAAACTAATTCAAATCAAATTTAATCCAATCAGATCGAATCACGTTTATTAAAAATGTCCTCTAGTGCTTCTGTCCTTATTTTATATCACATAGAAATTCCTGAGTCGCAGTTTAAGCAGGACGACATTTGAAAAGTGATGACCTTTCGGACAATAATGTCAAGGTCAAGTGAGGATGCCGGTTCGCATACCGATAGTGGCTTATTTAAGAGATTTTAATCTCGGGCAAGCACAGTCCGTACACAGGGACCTTAAATTGCGTGACGTCCATTCAAACTGACGGCAGTGGTGAAGGATCTGACCCGATAAATTCATTGAAAAGTGAGCAGGGTCGAGGCTATAGAAAATCGTCTACATTTAAATTTTCATTTTAACCATCAGTGACCAACCGTGCATATCGACAAGAATTGCGACATTCACATGGCTATCCTGGGATTCGATCCCTGGCCAACTACGTAGCATATAATCGGCTGCAGGTTGTAAAGTATGAGTCAAAGGTCTTTATAAGAGGAGAAGGAAGAGGAGGAGGAGGAGGAGGAAGAAGAGGAGAAGGAGGAGGAAGAAGAGAATAATATCCACTGATGATGAAGTGCGAGTCAAAAATCGTATAGGAAGACCATGAGGATGAGGAGAAGGAGGAAGGGAGGAGGAGAAAGAGGAGAAGAATGTCCACTCTGATGATGACCATGATGGATATCCATTCGGCTGAAGGACGACATTGATTTGACGCTTTCAAACTCCGATCGGGCAGCAATACGGCCCCGAGTTGCGATGCTTTGACTAGGGCAAAGTGTTTGGTTTTTGACCTCTTGTTGTTAATTGAACTCTACTTCCGTTTGGCCTATGGCTTGATTCGGCATATGGATTCCATCTGCGGTGCGTTTAGTGTGACGACGTTTACCACGCATTAGGAGGCATGTTGTAGGCTTCAAGGACAAACGTTTCGTTAATTTTAATTACCGTCTCCCGAGTTTTCCTAGTAGGCCTACAAAACGTAAGATGTGTTAACACATGTAACGCGCTACTTATGTACGAAGTCTTCTAAGTCTATAAAGCATATGGCGTGCTAACATACGTTATGTTTTACTTACTAAAAGCTCTGACGTAATCAGTTGCAGACGTCAGTAAGGACAGTGCATAATCGACTACAGATGACGCTACAAACATTGGTGCTTGTTTGCAGAGATCGTTTAATCTCTCGTTTACTATTCGCGTTTCGACCCTAATGTGTAGTACTCTTGAATTGCTTTTAGTGATTTAGGTCGTGCACGTCACCCAGTATGCCTATGATTAATTCATCCACGTAAAATGGCGGGGCGCTCTACATGCGAACACGTTTCAGAGTTCGACTGGTGTAGGCATTCCTGCGTGGAGAAAAAGTCCCTAAGGACCTCAGGACGAGCAAGCATCCAGGCATTTAAGATTTTTACAATTTCGATGCGGTGAGGCGAACATGACGTAACACTTCTTTGCGATGGATCATTCTACAGAGTCTCCGGTTGCCGTGAAGGGTCGAAAAACGGATTACAGGCCTGAGTGTGTAAATGTGTATACGCAGTTTAATAAACACATATTTTATGCTTATATGTATCGGAATATTTATGAAATAATTTATAATATGGATGTTGAGGACATCTAGACATTAGCGTAAGACATAAATGGCACGGAATCACCACACGCACGCCAAGCGTTATGCACATGTACTTGTGTGTCTTAGTAAGTACTTTTGTGCGTCTATATGTGCACCGTTGTGGGTGTTTACCTTTGTGCGTGTGTGTGTGTGTGTGTGTGCATGTGTTATACGCACGAGTTCACCTACGACGTTTTATGTGGCGATGATGTGGCGCTTGTAATATGCGTCAATATTTTCAACGGATAACAGATGCGCGAGTAAGAATGGCATTGCACCACATCGATCGATCCTCATAGGCCTGTGTTAGACCTTTTCGAGGTCTCATCCAGGCCCAGCGTGTGCTATTTATCGGCCTATGCTCTATACGAAACCGAACCGGTATACGTCGAAGTCACAAGGCGGATTCGTTGAGTATCGACTCTTCGAAACGTGTTGCTTTAGTCCAGCGATACGCAGGCGTTTCGTTACAGACTCGTATGTATTTACACTATACAGGTATTCGACTTCACGGTTCATTCCTGGCTGTTATTTCTATTTATGCTCTGAGTGATGATGAATTAATTAGATATTTCAATTTGTGCTCTGAGTAAACGCTGGGTAAGCGTCCAAAAATAGAGTGCTTAGAATGATTGTATATAGGTTCTAAATAGTTTGTTATTGCTAACAACTGTTGACGATTGTATATAGGTTTCAAATAGCTTTTTCTTTGTCATTGTTAACAACGGTTAACGATTGTATATGGGTCCTAAATAGTTTTTTCGTTGTTTTGGAGTAGTAGCACAACTATTGCAACTCTCAAATGTCGATATTTTATGTGATGACCGTCAGAGTAACTGCACGCGTGCACAAAGTGCCTCTATACTTCGTTATTGGAAGGGCAAAGGCAAAACCCGCGGTCGCCAAATGTTAGTTTCAGTAACGGTATCTTCAGGGTATAAGGTAGCAATGACTACGAGGTTCAAAGGTCACCAGTGTTGACGTGACGGGAACCGAACATAAACAGAGAGAGACAGATAAAGACAGAGAGAGAGAGAGAGAGAGAGAGAGAGAGAGAGAGAGAGAGAGAGAGAGAGTAGGGAAGCCAGCGAGGCAGAGAAGTGCGTGTATAAGCACAATGGCAAAAGCCACGTGATGCAAAGCAGATAAAAATCGTGACTCGTCGAACAAATAAGTCATCCGCGATTAGAAAGAAACACGAAAGGCGTTGAATAATAAGGACGATGGAGACGCGGGGTCTGTCCAGTAAAAGACAGCGAATACTTTAAACTCAACGCTGTTAGCAAAAGAAAGCATGTAGCTCTAGTCATGGGCCTGATTAAAGCCAAAGAAGCAGAGATGTTGCTGGAAAAACAACTTAACAGAAGCTCTTCAGTGCAGCCAAGCTGGTAAGGCGGATCGCGCGACCCGAACACTCCATGCATTTACGTGTTCGTTTGTGTAGCTCGCGTTCTTCATTCTTCGTCAACGACATTTACGAATATGCATACATGTATATGCGTGCATGCATGAGTTATATATACCATGTTTTATATATCTTGTATACATCTTGGCATATACACGTTTATATGGTGTGTATATGTATATATAGAGTACGGAAAACGAGAGAAATGCATACAGAGGCAGATAGACAAAGGAAGGGGCTGCATATATTATATTTTATATATATATATTATATATATATATATGGGCGTTAACATAAGCTGCGATCTGTGTTATTTACCAAGGGCGGCTGTCGAACTGCATGGACGCTGTTGGAATGCATATGAGTCGTCGAGGAAGAAAGGAAGGAAGGAAGGAAGGAAAGAAGGAGGGATGAATGAGGGAGGCATCAGTCCAAAAGACCACTGGCTTCCATGTGTATGAACGGCCAGCAGAACTTGTCACTTTCAAGTCTCGTTGTTTGTTACTATAGTAGATCAACGAACAGTGGATACAAGAGAAAACAATATCAAGTGCATTGTGGTAACCAGGTAGCTTTACTGCACCATTTACGGAAATAAAATACGAGCGCTGTCTGCCTGCCTACCTGCTTCTCTGCCTGTCTGCTTACCTGCATGTCTGTCTTTCTACTTGCCTTACTCTCTGCTTCACTGTCTTACAAAAAAAAACGCTTTTAGAGATCATTAGGTACTTTGCTTGACTAGAAAACGTGGCCTTATAATAAATGTAGGTCGCACTAAGCATCGATCGATTGATCGATCGTTTATATAGCTTTTCTAAACTTAAGCCTATCGATGGTTATAAGCCTAAATAATTCGCTGTTTGCTGTTTGTGTTTAGCATAGCATACATGCTATAGCTGCTGGCGTCTGCATAAGTCTTAACATCGTTTCGCTTCTTCATGCACTGCCGTAATTATTATTCTCGAAGATAGATTCCGCGAAAGACAAATTTAGGGCGAAACTGATGTGATTGCATGAATGACGGAGAAAAGCGACATTTGCGTGTCATCGACCTAAGCCTTTTCTTATATATATACATATATACACTGTCCACACACACGTATATGTATACGTATATATGAACTCCGTATATTCCTTGCATGTATATATATATATATACCTCCGTGTTTATATGAGTGTATATTTTATTTCTGATCGTATGTAGGCCTATGGATGTTTATGGGCGAATATATGGGTTACCATTTAAACCGGATGTTTTAGCTATAGCGGAAGTCGTTACCATGCTGCAGGCAGACAAATATTAATGAAGTAAATATCTCTGTTGATACATCATTTAATGCCGAAAACAAGGCAAGTCTAAGTTTAAGTTAGGCCATAAAACAAATGTATTGTGTAGGATGGTATTTACTGGTTGCACGCAGAGACACAGTGAGGGAACTAGAGGCAGAAAAACAGACCGGCAGACAGAGGGAATAACTAGATAGGGATAACTACAAAAGATTGACGATTAGAAACAGGCAGACATACACGCATATAGACAGACAGAGATGGCGAGAGAGAGAGAGAGAGAGAGCCATACGCGACATCCAGATCAATACCGGACGCGACAACGGCCGTTGCTTGTGTGAATATTTCTAGAACTCAGTGAAGAGAAACAACTGTTAAAGCTAACAATTGTCTGCGGTTATGCTTGCAGAATATCGGGACCTAAGAAAGGGTTCTACTGCATGCAACTGAATCATACTGCTGCCCTTTTGATGTATTCTTATAGGACAGCAATATACATAGTATGTTTGTCGTTGTGTGCACAGGACATTTGTCTACATAGAACAGTTGTATGTCTAATGTGTAGGCAGTTGTATACATAGGACATGTAACAGTTTCACTCAAGGAAGATTACTTGTTTGTTTATTTAAGTATTTTATTATATAATTGAAATAATTAATTTAATTAAAACGGCGCCTTTAACATGGTGATTTGGCACCTTAAGGATAAAATGTGAATACATAAACAAAACCAAAATGACATTCTATTCTTTCAACTGAAGGCAATGATAACGGATTTAATGATGTAACCAGTTACATTGGAGACTAATGACGTCATGTCGAATTAAAATCCGGTAATGACTAGTTTAAAGAAAGCGAAAGTTACCGACGTTAAGGAAGTTGAAAGAATCGTCGACTGCGGTGGACAAGTTTTGTCCAGTCAACTCGGCCATCGAGTTTTATGTATAACTACATTACGATATAGTTGAGCTGGATGTTTGAAATGGTCATTAGAATTAATATCAGTCGAGTGCATATCGTCCATGGGTCGAACGGTCCAACTGGGAGACTTCAGATTTGGTTTCTTTGAAGTCACGTGTGACTCGACGAATGTCCATTTGGAATAGCAACATGGAATTGTTAGGAAGGTCTTCGCTCCGTTTTGAAAGTTATACTTCTAACGATCAACCTTCGCACATAATTTGTAGCCAGTTTATACCAAGGGCAGTTGTATACATGATGTGTAGGAAACTATTTGAATAGTAGACAATGTAAGGTTCTGTAGTGTAAAGTATTCACTTTGAGTTCCTGCGATATCGGAGTTCGTCGAAATGTTGATATAAGTTAAAGAAATTCCTATTTGTACTCATCGCATTCAATGCAAGAAACCTTCTCGTAACACAGTCTGTCATAAAGGAAAACCGAATTAATGCCTTTCAATAAGTTAACTACAAACTGAGATTTTCAAGTGTAACTATTAGCTAAACCTACTTTTAAAGAATAGTAGTTAACTACTTTTAGTACTTAAGAAGTAGTTTACCTACTAGTGGCCAACTACATTAGGTGACTACTGCTCATAATTGCGTGCACGTACCTTAAATCGCCAGAAAAAGAATTTCCGGTGTATACTCCTATTATATATTATATTGGCTGATTGTGCGCAGCAAACAAGCGTTTCAGCGCTTTCTTCGGCGTCCTTATGTCGGCGAGCTTTTGTCGTCGCTGCGAGCTTTTGTCGGCGCGCTTTTGTCTTGCGAGCTTTTGTCGTTATGCCTTATGTACATGTGACTTAGTTATTAATTTCTCAAATTCGATATAAGTACTAGTTATCGAGAATAAAGTTCCTCTTAATATTTTCATTACATGTTCTGAAGAATGATAAGTGTAACGCTACAGGGCAGTTGTACACATAATTTGTATGTAGCCAGTTTATACCAAGGGCAGTTGTATACATGATGTGTAGGAAACTATTTGAATAGTAGACAATGTAAGGTTCTGTAGTGTAAAGTATTCGCTCATGTATTAGACGCCTCTTTCAACAGCAGTTCGACAAATACACTCATTGAGTCGATGTAGTGCAGTAAATAAATCATGACCGCTCTTCTATCGCAAACTATATTCATTAAAATTATATTTAGAACGTGCAAAGATATTGCAAAAATTCTGTTCTACTGGCGCCGTCAGTATTTGCACATTGCAAATGATGTTGTTGTTGGGATTAATAAATAACAAATGAAGTGAAATATAAACTCAATATCAACCCAGGCGTCGACGGGCGCATTTGCTTACTATTTTCCGTAATATTTTCCAGAGCAGTTGTACAGCATAATTACTATTATTTGTGTTTATGCATTTATGTATTTGTGCATTTATGTTATGTTATGTAAGAGTGAAGCTGCAAGTAGTATAGCGCATGTGGTGACTCTATGACAGTCTCTCTTTTATTAAACGAAAATCTTCGTCATTTCTCGATCTTCATTTGTATGACTTGCACCGGCTGACCTTGAAAACGAATTTTGAGTTAAACAAGACAAACAGATAAAAAGCGACTGAAGGTTTGGCGGTCCTAAGCAATAATCTGTCGCAGAATCTGGCACGCTTTCCTGCCTGGACTGAATAGATTACTCAAGATTTATTTTCCATCATCGCCGTCTATCGAACTCGGTTATGAAATGAATTCATCAACTGCACTAACTGCCAGGCCGAATACGAAGTTAGCTTTAAGGGGACTGGCTTTGTATCTCTGTCTCTGTCTCTGTCTCTCTCTCTGTCTGTCTCTGTCTGTCTCTGTCTCTGTCTCTCTCTGTTGTCAAAATGTCACTCTTACATAACATAACTATATAACATAGAGAGAGAAGTGAAAAATATGCTACCTCTTTGGCTTCTCAGTATATTTCCGCCCCTCAGATTCAGGGGTACTGACATTGCGCGCGTAATAAGTGCTTTAAATAAATAAATAAAATTATGGAATCGGGCGAAGAAATAAGCTTGTTTATCGTTATGAACAACGCAATTTCTTTAGAAAAGAACAATAGAACATATTCAATAATTTCAATAATTAGACTAGATCGTATACAGCAGAGTAAGTAAGAATACATTCAGCATTACAGCCATACTTCCGAATGAGATCTTGAACTGCTACGGATGAAAACAACGATTAAGTGGCTCTTGTTTTTCCCACTTTCGTCCAGTTTTTTTACCTCTGATCTAGAGAACAACTAATGCTATTTAAAGGTCACATATGAATCTAATTCAAAACAAGTTTTACGTCGTTGTTTAGCACTGGACATAAATATGAGAAGAGACGCTTACTTCTGTATGGATGACGTGGAATTTCAATGTCTCGAGTCCCTTTTAAATTTATTTGGACGAAGAGAGACAGGCTGACAGACAGACAGACAGAGACAGACAGAGAGACAGAGGAGAGAGAGAGAGAGTTGTCCGTGTGGCCTGCGCCTTCATCAGGCTACGTGCGGCAAGTGTAAACATGCACTCGTAGGCCTTGTGCGCTAGTAGCAGTTCCAAGCTGCTCCTTGCGGCCAACCTACCAATTGTTCCGTAAAATGCTGACCTATATTCTCCTACAGATGGCGCACTTATCTGTCGGCGTCGTCATAATCTGCCTCCTTTTGAGGTCCGTCCGTCCGTCCGTCCGTCCGTCCGTCCGTCCGTCCGTCCGTCCGTCCGTCCGTCCGTCCGTCCGTCCGTCCGTCCGTCCGTCCGTCCACTTGCTTTACTTGCATTTGCCGATATCTTTAGCAAACAGCAAGGGGTTTTAGCACCCCTTCTCATGACTGGCCTACTGCTCTCCCGTCCAGGCCGGTCGGGTTTCAGTCGACGACCTCAAATCGATTATACATAGTGCAGTATACCGAGGCCGAGAAAATAGGGACTTCTGATAGTTTGCGCGATTGGTTAATCTTGTTATTTCCTATATCGTCTTCTCTTATCATTCTTGCGTTAAGATTTGATGGCATGCATAGATATTGGTAATCCCATCTCATTTCTATTTGAATTACGGTAACTCTATCTATCAGCGCATAAACTTTGCTTTCTTTTTTCTGCGCATACGTTTCATACAAAATGGAAAACAAACTTTTCAAAATCCTTTCCTAATTCCTCGTATTCTTTTTATCTTTCTTACCACTCCAATTCAAAACACCGTCCACCACTGCCGTTTATCTGACCACCTGCCTGACAGCTGGACCTGGACTTGGATCCGAAACTGACTCACTATCACGCCCTCGCTTCCCCTCAGGTCTAGAAAGAAAGATACGTGATGCGTTCGCTCAGTACGAGGCGATATTCTAATAAAACTCGCGAAAACAAAGTCAGCGTTACAATAGGTAAAGTTCACTGCTGTGTTCCGTCCGATCTCTTCTTAATCTGTTCCAGATCTTAAACCTCTAGTATCCCACTTGATGCGATGAGCAGCATATATCTATACCAGTCGTCCGAACATGAGACCCTCCTGGAATCGTCCAAGATGTGTCTATCCACGTCCATATGCCCTCTAGGTTCATTGTCTAACCCCCATACGTGGTCATCATCACAGTGGGAGTCTAGGAGTCTATGGGCGGTTAACGCCTTTGTTCCAAGATACGCTAGCGGAGGGTCTAGTTTGTCCTCCGATGACGTAATGGGGACCTCAGGTGGGTGTAGTAGTCGTCTTCATGCGGACCTTTGATCTTGCCCGTCACAGTCACCGATTTTGTTTCGACTGCGCAGTTGGCAGTGTGAATAAGGTGGTGGTTCGCACAGCTTAGCTTTCCTGGGCGCTGAAGAAATCCACATTACGATTGAAACTTATTCCTCTCCGATTGTGCCTTTAATCAAGTCTCATCTTCATATGAATTAGGCACTAATTAATTACTACGAAATAATTTATTATTTGATGAATTCATCTGTACTCGCTAATTCTATGCATAACTAAATAGGCCCCTGTTTCCTGTAATTAATGCAGTAGCAGTAAATAACGATGAAAACATTGAGTCATCTCATTCTGCCCTCTGGTTCTGCCTTGTCTTGTGTTACCTCTTCTGATCTAATCAAATTCCAAATCATCTCAGCTGCTCTTGGCCTCAGTTGACCCCAGATGTGATGCGACCGAGTAGCCCCCCGCCCCCCCCCCCCCCGTAGGGATTCCGTTCTGGGACATCGTCATCGGTCTTTGCTGTACGAAGAAACGAGATAGTCGTGGCCGGAGAAATCAATCGATCGCCTTCCATTGAAGAGTAATAGAGGTCACATCGATGCACAACTGACCTCGATTTATGCTTTCCTTTCTATGCTTCGGTCTCTTCCTTTCGCCCACGTCTGTCTCTCTATATCTGTCTCTCAGTCTCTCCGTCTCTCCGTCTCTCCGTCTTAATCTATCTATCTATCTTTCTATCTTTCTATCGACCTATCTATCTATCTATCTATCTATATGTATATCTATCTATCTATCTATCTCACGCTCTCTGCTTTTCTTTCTATCTCCTTCTATAGTATACAGCGTCCGTTTTAATCTCTTTTAAATTTCCTTTTCTTACGATTTTGTCTACATGTCCTTTGTTGTTTTAATTTTATTCCATTCTTTCGTTTTTTCTTACTTTCATTATTATTATTTTTTCTTTTTCTACTTTCTTCATTCTTCTTCATTCCTTCTTTCTTCCTTCTTTCTTTCTTTTTTCCTTCTTTTCTTTTTTCATTCTCGGCGTATTCGTGTGTTTCTGTCTCCGCCTCTGTCTTGATCGTGTCCGGTTCCTTAGGGAGAAACTGCACTTTGACAGATGTCGCTAGCTTACCGACGAGCAATGACGACAGTTTGATCGATGAAGCCTTAATGGTCCGAACTACAATTGCAGCTAGTCCTGATTTAGATGTCCTGCAGTTGTAACCTTCCGCGGAAGCCAACCCTCGGCTCCGACACTATTCCGGACAATTCGGGAAATCATTGTACTTAGAGTCTTATATTATTTTGGTGTACTGTATTGAATTTCGTGCTGTATTAAGTCTCACCGTGATACGAATAATATTTACTCTCTTGTAGTACAACGTGCGGCACGGTGGTCTTTCTGCAACGCGTTTGGTCAATGATCATGTGGTTGCGGGTTCGACTCCGTTTAACGACCCTGGGCAAGTTTCTTGCGCACGTGTGCCTCTGTCACCAAGCAGTATACTTTGGTATCGATGTAAGCTGGGAAGTAAACGGGAAGTCCTGCGATGCACTGACCTCGTGTCCAAGACCTTGGGGTTCGTCCTTTGCTGGCTCAAGGGCCAAGAAAGGACACGAGGGCCTCCCCTAAGTCTCACTTGTGGGATATGGGATACTTTACTATTTTATACTTAGTACAACACGAAATTATTTGCAACAGTTAGCCTACACTGGTGTGCACTATATGATTGTGTCGAAAGTTTATTTTTTACTCTTGTATACAAGCCTATGCATTTAGGCGATTTTACTAAGTATATCGGCTAATTTATTGTTTTGTATTTAAGCGTATTTTTATTGTCTCGTAGTCCATTGAATCGCATAATATCGCATTATATTCTACGTGATTATATAGCATTTGAGACGGACTAAGTATTGCCGGTAATTGATTCGTCGTTACAATATTGTGGACGACCCATTATGCGTCGATGATACATGGATGCAACATACCATGGCTGTACTAATATCAGCCCATATCCGTTGTTGTAGGTATACCCCGTAGGCCGTTCTACTTGGCCGCTTGCCTTTGGACTCATTGACAACAGCCATTCAGGAGTTTAATGACATCTTGAATTGACGAAGCGTATGTTTAATTTTCAAGGTTCTGAACAGATAATCCTGGTTTCTTGAGTCATTTGCTATAGTTGTTTTATACTAGACGAAATTTGTTAACGCTGAAAGTACAGTAATCAGTATGTGCACTCAACTGTGTGAGTGCCCCGATTACTTACTTAAACTTCATTTTACTTGACTATACTTCTATAGTTGACCATATTTATATATCCTTTTAATTTACTAGTGAGTCACACGATAGTCTAGTGGTTAGCTTGGTGGACTGACAATCAAGTGGTTGGGTTTAAATCTCATCAACATTAGATGGCTGTTTCAAGATACATTGATTGCATAGTCTGCTGTCGATAGGATGAAAGCCATGTTCCTAGGCCATGGCTGCTTCTCGGGGCTGGCTTAAACGGAGTGACCTTTTCCTTCCAGTTTTACAACTAGAACATTTGCTTTTTGCAGTGAAACTCAAGGAAGTGAATAATAAACAAATAAATTACAGGTCTGTGTAAAGCGAGAGGTAACTCTACGAAAGCTGACCCCACCAGTTCTTTTCGAGAAACAAGTCTGTCTGACCGCTGGTAAAAGACAGTCAGTGAGCTCCCGAGACAGTCGAACCAATCACTGGCTGGTTCCGAAGCTGGCTTAGCTGATCCGGTGGGCTTTGGGCCCACGCTGTTGTGAGATCGCGAGACGGTTTGACTCCCGATAGCGGGGAGATAAGAGGCTGTGCGAACCTCGAGGAAGGACACGTTATGCATGTATGTTTGAAACAAAGGGTAACGTTACGGAGCCTTGCCTCATTGATGTCCGTGTGAGTCATAGCCGAAATATCTACTGTCTGCTTCAGACATCACCTCAATGGATCCGATTTTAAGGTACGGGCCCACACTGCTTCGAAGTCGCGAGACGGACTGATTCCCGATAGCGGAAAGATAAGAGGTTGTGCAAAACTCGGGGGACGACTCGTTCGCAACACCGAATCTGCCCGAGTGGGTATACTCTGCAAGACGGTCTGAGTCGCCGCAGTGGAAAGTGAATATACAGGTCTGCGTGAAAGAAAGGTGTAACCCTATAGAATTTATAACTCTATAGAATAAGAAAACTAGTCTCTCCAACCGAACTGGTCAATGCGCTCCAGGGAAAGTCACAACCGTAACGTTTGCTGTCCGATTCAGAAACAGGCTCAAAGGATCCGATTTCAGGGTTTGGCCCCACCCTTTTTTGCGAGATCACGTGACGGAATGAAATTTGGGAAAGGTGCGCAAAGACTTTGCCTGAATTCAGACGGGTTGTGTTCGAAGGTGAGGACTACGAGAGTCATCACAGAAACCGTGACCATATAAAAGAGAGTTAGACAGAGAGCCAAAGAGCTTAACCGATGCGTCTGAGTCCGAATCAGGTCACCCAGGAAGATTAAGAGATTAGTTGATACCGAAAGTAGAAGGGGTAGTGATATGGGTGGTTGCGGGCGTAGAACTGGGTTGGATTCACCCCGCCCACGAAGTTATGTCCAGACCCCACGACCGCCACACAAGACATTGCTCTTCAAGTCGGACCTGTCAAATATCTAGTCACAAAAGTTAGGCCTACACCAATGCAATGCAAAGACAGAATAAATTATCTGCATAAATACATCTGTGAGTTCAGACACGTAAAGACAATAACATTACAGCGACATCACAACAATACAGTCAACGCAGCACTTGTTAGCAGCGGATAAACTTTAGCCATTTCAGATCTACATCAACCGATCATCTCCTCTTGTTCTCTTGAAGTTTGGCGTGCTTGGATATGCCTGGAAAACAATGTAAAAGTAAAGTAAATCTCCCAAGTCCCATAGCAGAATGTCGGTCCTGGGCACAGGATTTGAAAGTTAGGTTTGCTTAGCTGCAGACCCAAACGCATCGGAGGAATCCATTGCCTCGCTCTCTTTCCCAGGAATCTGCGTAATGCTCAGACTTTCTCGAACATTCTGCTTCATTGATTAACTGATTCGCCCTTGAATGGCTCGACTGGTTATAGACTCCATCTTTCGACTCAACGCACGCTAACACTTACGATCAATGCATTTGATTTAGCTCATCCATTGCTGATGTCTGGCTGACTGACGTGCATGCATCGTCTCGACAACGCATCCAGGCGGATAACAAAATTGATTCAGTCAGTAAGTACTGAACTGTAGTTTTCAGTACTAAAGTTCTCAACATCCGAAAGCCTACACGTGTACTCCTAATTATATTATTACTATTATTACACATGTATACGAAACATAAGTAACATAAACTATTACAGAGGCACGATATATAATCTACAAAATGATCACATGTAATTTGGTCTGTTCAAATGCAGATATACTAACGTACAATCGAATACATTCGTTCAACCATCTGTATGTGTTAATTTAGCGTGTGATTTATATAGCGCGTGGAAAGAAGCAGGCCATTAACTAAACCACGACCGGACGTTTGCAACGAGCGCTGATGGACAGATAAACGAAGTAGACGAAAGGACGACGAATATTGACCGCGACACACAGAACGAGGGACAGGCGGACAAAGTAACTGAAGGACAGATGGAAAATATGAATGAAAGGCAGAAGGACAAAGTAACTGAAGGACGGATGGAAAATATGAATGAAGGGCAGACGGACAAAGTAACTGAGGGACAGATGGAAAATATGAATGAAGGGCAGACGGACAAAATGAATGAAGGACAGATGGAAAATATGAATGAAAGGCAGAAGGACAAAGTAACTGAAGGACGGATGGAAAATATGAATGAAGGGCAGACGGACAAAGTAACTGAGGGACAGATGGAAAATATGAATGAAGGGCAGACGGACAAAATGAATGAAGGACAGATGGAAAATATGAATGAAAGGCAGAAGGACAAAGTAACTGAAGGACGGATGGAAAATATGAATGAAGGGCAGACGGACAAAGTAACTGAGGGACAGATGGAAAATATGAATGAAGGGCAGACGGACAAAATGAATGAAGGACAGATGGAAAATATGAATGAAGGGCAGACGGACAAAGTAAATGAAGGACAGTGGGACAAACTAAATGAGAGACGAACGGAAAAAATAAATGAAGACATACGAACAAAGTGACTGAAGGACAGATGGGCAAAATCACAGAAGGATAGACGGAAAACGTGAATGAGGGACAGAGAGGTGAATTAAAAGAAGGGGAGGAAATGAGTGGCAGAAGCCATTAATGAATGGACGCTTCTAGTGAACAGAAACCCGTATTATTCACAATTATATAGACGTCTGAATTCAGGCAGATAGTTTTTGTTAATCTATTGATGTATAGATAAAATGTGCAGTCGGAGACCAGAGACCACACACTCACGCACGCACGCACGCACACACTATGTACAATCTACATAATCTAATCTATATGTATTAACCGCGAATGTCTCATCGGTTACGGTGTCTATATCTTGTCCTTACACAAGATACATGCATGTTGTATGCATGAGTATTGTACTGTAAGCCTAGATATATCCATGTAACCAGGTACTGTAGGTTTACATAGTGAACTTGGTGTCGAGACGATGCCTTTCGTTTTCAGCCGTCGATCTTCAGCCGACCGAAATCCAAGCGAGTGATAAGTCGACGCACTTTGCACTCCATTTAGACTTAGTCCGGCCGCAACCCACTAAGCCTAACGGGTTTAGGCGAGCCAGCATTCGTGTGCTGAAGAAGCCGTTCAGCGGTTGCTACATGAGTCTCGATGATTTATGTCACGGATGCAGGAAAATCTGCTGCACGATCTGATCTTTAACTGTTCCGCATTTTTAGTCGAACGCGTCTAAGCGCAGTGACTAGTAAAGAGTGCCTTAGTTACTTATCACACGCGCTGCCCGTTAGACCTACGCCGAAGATGTCGATGGATTTTGACTTCATCTGACCCTGACTTTTTGGCATTTATGTTGATTAATGAATGCAGCCAAATGTAATGAGATGCAGCCAGACTAGTATATTGCGTCCTCTGAGTATAGCTCTAGAAAACGCTCGTCTGCTTGGATTGGAAACAGAGTCGATGATTATAGAGAGTTCTTTATTTGCCGTATGAAATAGGAGGTTCAAGATGAAGAAGATTGCTAATGACCTTCATGTCTTTGACCTTCGTAGTTATTCCACTGGACTGTGGATGCAGACTGCAGTTCCACCTCGACTGATGTCTTCTGTAACATGATAACGGTGCTTCAGGTTCTTCTTCTTCTGGTTCTCTGCCCTCAGGCAGGTTCAGACGTCCGATGACGCCACTCCTCTCGGTGCTGAGCTTCTTCGTTCGGTCTGCTGTGTCCATCCGTCATCATCCAGTCCAACGGCATCTGTCTGGGTCTTCCTCTTGTCTTCCCCCCTCCATTCTGCGCTCAATGACAGTGAGTCCCTTATCAGCACGTGACCAATCCATTTCCTCTGTCGTCCGCTTATTGTAGCTTCAGGTTAGAATCATGCAAAATCGAAAGCCATTTTAGACTCATGCAATAGTATGTGAATGATGGAACCCACAGAATATCGACCGGGCTTCCCCCAACGGATTATGATATTTGATTTCGATTTTACTTTAAGTGACCATCGATCAATGCATTGTGCATTATAATAACGGCGCTATAGAAATTATTAGACTAGATCTGAGTTAGTGGTGAAATGGAGTGACCGAGGAAGTTGTTGGCTCAGTGGACGAGTGGTCAGATAACGATCAGCTGCGACTTGGCTTCGATTTTCTGTTATGTAGTCGACATGTTTCGCTTTGTCTAACAGGAAAAACTGTCATCATCACCGAATGTATGAGTGCCTTTTGAAATCCATAAATTCTTTTGAAAGGTTGACATGACTAATAATACCTGCCGAGTCTTCAAAGAATTGATTTTGAACTTCCATTTGCCTTCAGGAAATTGAATTCAAACTTCGAAAATTAAACTAGCTTACTGTATATTTATAAGGCTGTCTCCTGCTGGTTATTTAGGCGCAAACCAATTATGTGCTGCTTCTTGAAGGTCAACCAAGTTATTAGCCTACATATGCGATTTAGTCTCGTGAAAATTCGACGGTAGATAAATCTTCGAAAATTTTCGGCGTCTTTTTCCCGTAGATCGTCCTTTTTTGTATATTGTTCGTTTCATAGATCGTAAATACTTAATTGCTCATATAGGATAGCTTCCAGTTAATCGTCGGTGCTTCCCTAAATTTCGGAGGCTTAGCAGATCGCATGACACCTACGTATGCTTAATTGAGTGGACATGCGAAAGTAATCGATCGTTGAGGAATTGCTAGTCGCTCGCCTGCTACATAGGTTTCAGAATTCCACTTGTTAACGTTGGCAAGGCCTTCGCTACTTATCCATTTCCTGTCAGCAGGTGCTTGTGCTAATTTAAAGCACTATATATCAGACTCTAAGTGGCGTTTAGATATGTACGCATTAGCCAAAAGGTCTAACAACTACGCAGACCATTATACCTACAGAGGGATGGTTGGAGAGAGACAGAATGCAAGCGAAATGTGCAAATATTCTTACTGGAATAGTTTGTGGTCTTCATTCTGCGCTATCTTGTGTAGTTTGGTTAAGTAAATGTACAGTTATTATGATTGCTTTGATTAAGACGTCAAGAGCTTTCGAAGGTACCACGGATTATGCGATCTTTGAGCTGAAGCGCAGACATTTGAACAGCAATCCAGTAAATGATCAATAATGGTATGATCTCTACGGTTTACCCACCTTATACCAACCTGGCGACACCTATGGTCATTTTTTGCAACTGCTCACTGAGTCTCCCATTATCGCATCAGTATGTCTGCCATTATCACTATGTAGTGTATGGGGTGGCTGACTGGTTTAACGCTCGTTAACCTTCCTCTGAGGCAACTTCAAAAACCTGACATTATGTGG
This sequence comes from Norana najaformis, assembly GCA_964023275.1. Taxonomy (NCBI): domain Eukaryota; kingdom Metazoa; phylum Annelida; class Clitellata; order Crassiclitellata; family Hormogastridae; genus Norana; species Norana najaformis. Next base: position 37,507,484 of record OZ029915.1, on the reverse strand, counting down.
CGCCAGGGTACAAAGTGGATATGACATAGAGATCGTATCATTGTTTACAACACTTGAACCAATGCGCACACAAAGGCATGTCATGCGGCATTGTCACGTTGTATGTGTTGGAAAACTCGACACCGTAAAATTAAGGTGAAAGTAATCGCTAATTTATAACCCGCCTGCATGTAGGTAGTCATGCATACATCTGGCTGTTTATATAAAAGTATTAAACGTGCTTCTAAAAGATCTAAGAAGGTGCAGCTTAAGGTAAATATATAGAAGATGTTTCCTAAGCTGTCTGCATGTGGCAGAACAGTACATGTACTTGGTTTTAGAGGTTCTTGTTGTATTTACTTCGAGTTACTTGGCTCATAGATGAACCACCTGTTTTCGAAATGCTGCATGACTCACCGGTATTCGAACACGGGACACAGATTGATAATACCTTGTGCATTAAGACAACGGCGCTATAAAAATCATTATATTAGATCAGATCAGATTAGATTAGAGGTTGAATGCCCAGGCGCACGCGGTCAATGGCTCTGACCAAGGTCTCTGACCAGTTCTCTGGCCTTAGTCGAGAGATGATTGATCGTCTGTTTGAGTCGACCTTTCTGAGCAAACCTAAATCTTCTACAGCTTTTCCTAATTGATGCCTTGGCACCAACGACCATTTACATAAATCGAATGAATTGTGAAACTCGATCATTCTGCCTTTACGTGTCACTTGGTAGACCATATAGCTGTCCGTCCGTCTGTCCGCCCGTCCGTTCGTCCGTCCGTCCGTCCGTCCGTTCGTCCGTCCGTTCGTCCGTCCGTTCGTCCGTCCGTCCTTCCGTCCGTTAGTCCGCCTGCTGTGCTCGTCGTCGTCTACAGATTCCACATTGGTTGCTGCTGGTGTAAAGGGTTTTACTGTTTTCACAGGACTGTTATTGTATTCAGACATAAAAGTTTTGCATGAAACTATAAATCCAGTCTGAGGAAAACTATTTTTAAAAATTGTATCACATGCTTAGCGGTGGTAATGCAATTCAACCATTTAGGGTCTTCTTCAACTGAGTTTGTTCTGAATTGCACGCATTTGGCACATGTGTTGTCTGCTAACACCAACACTACATTTGCCGAACGTTACCCGAGAAGTGTGCTCATAAGCAGACCGACTATACTATCGTTCTGACCACGATAGTTTCATGATCGTAGACTTCATTACGAAAATGATTCTGACTTTAGACTTATTTACAGAAACGCAAATTTTTTATGGGAATGTAAGTGAGCCTGAACGGACTGAATGACGAATGTCCAAACTCTTAAAAATCGCAATATAAATACCCATATAAATACACACATGCATACATTGCCGATGACTTTTAATTTTTATGTACCTATCGCAACTGTTGCATCTACTTTCAACTCTGACTTATAACTGCGGAAGAGCAGAGGAAGAGGCAGTGGACATCCTACCATGTTCGCCGGTGCTGTACTTTTGCAGCTGTCAGTTGCCAACAAAGACAGCACGTTTGTCTCTCCAGAACGAACTATTTGACAGGTGATGTGAATTTACCGGTAAAATATTTACATGCGGTAAAAATTTGTATTTTTGATCAATCGGAATGGTGAAATATGGTAAAAATGGTACAAAATGATTTAAGTGACGTAATGCCTTGGTTACGTCGATTGATTCCGTAAGCATTAGATTTCGTCGCTACAAAGTCATTAATTCATAAAAAAATCTTTATTGAAATTTTATTATACGTTAACAGACTTCGAAGGCGGCAGATACAACTATTTTCGGACATTTGCTGTAATTATCTGCTGTCATGGACATTAACTGTCGATAACTTTGTCACGCACGGCATGCAACCGCTGAGACAGTTGTGTACATCGCGCTCCATCCAGTGTACATGTTGTACATGCAAACAGACAAAGAATTAGGAATTCCATACAAGGCGCTGCTCTATATGCACATCGCTTTATTAGCTAACGTTATATTCTTAACGAAACGTTGCGCTGTGGGTCCTTACGTCAGTATGGAAATTTCTTCTTCGCATATATGTATGCTATATATATATATATATATATGCCTATGCATATGTATATATGTCAAGTGAGGCATGACCAGTATATATCGGCCCATATAGGTGAACATGCTCGATCTGAACGTATGCATTGAGTGCGTGCACAGTGGTGGATGTGCTTGCGTGCACGGTTAGGTACAGGTGTTGGTTTGCGGGTGTGTAAATGCGTGCAAGCACTAATTGCCTCAGATAAAAAGACTACATCTGTATATATACGCATGAAACCTCTCTTCTATCGGCTGCACCTTGTGTCTGTCTTGTGCCTCTGTCTCGGAAAGTACGTATCTAGGTACGACGAGATATAAGAGCGCCATGTCCTTCCTTCCTCTGTGTTTTTTATGCACGTATAGCTCTGTCTCTTAATTGATTTTTTCTTTCTTGAAACAAAGTTGCCGAGTCTCGACGCAATCGGGTGTTGCGTTGAGCGAACAGCTGAGGGTCAAATCAGTCACGAAATCTTTAGAAATGGCTGCGCTGTAAGAAGGCCAGCCCGCAAAATCTTAGCACAAGCAGGCGCTGTGTAGAGGTCGGTATAGTTTGATTCTCTGTTGTGTTGCTGCGTTGAGCGACCCGCACTAGCAAGCATGTATCACAACAGGACTTTTGTTCCAGTCATTCTTTTGCGCTTCACTTGCCGTGTTTAATCTCTGATAAAGTTTAAGGAAACAAACTAATCGCATAAATGTAACGAAGTGATTGTCAATAAAGCGGAAACAGAGTCGGATGGAGGCAGGCAGGCAGGCAGGCAGGCAGGCAGGCAGGCAGGCAGGCAGGCAGGCAGGCAGGCAGGCAGGCAGGCAGGCAGGCAGGCAGGCAGGCAGGCAGGCAGGCAGGCAGGCAGGCAGGCAGGCAGGCAGGCAGGCAGGCAGGCAGGCAGGCAGGCAGGCAGGCAGGCAGGCAGGCAGGCAGGCAGGCAGGCAGGCAGGCAGGCAAACACAGAAAGAAAATATGTGAGAAATATGATGAGTGGGAGACAAAATTGCAATGAAGACAATGAAAATGGAGATGGGATGGAATTAGCTGGACGAGCGAGAGAATGGAAAAAGCATAGAAAGATTTAGATATTAGGAGACTGTGAGACAAACAAAACGAAAAGAAAAGAAAGGGACATCTAGTGTGTACAAATACAGTACATTTCAGGTAGAATAGCTGTTATTGCGCCGTTAGAAACTGAAGTGACCAAACAGTGGACTGCGCTGCCAATCGGCAACGGCCAAGGCTATAACAGGTGCTTCTTGATTCAGCGCTTAAACTATTCGACTTGGGTGGTCTCGTCCAGGTGGGTGAACATAAGTAGGAAGACAAAGGGAAAGACTTGCGACCGAAATAAAAGGCAACGGCTTCTTGTAGTAAGAACTGTGGCCTCTGTAATAAAGGACTATGGGCTCTGATAATAAGACTGACCTCAGGTAAAAGGACTGAGTCCTCTGCTACAAATGAACTAAGACTAAACCGCATTGAGTGAGTGCACATTGGCTATGCTCACAAGACAGTTTAAGCTAATTACGTTACTTGAGGAACAGTTTTAATTAAGCAGTGTGACAGAATTGGACAGGGCAGGTCTATAAGGAACGGAAATGGGACAGAGGTTATCACAGGTCACGCAGACATACGAACCAATCGACTGCTGAACGTACACGCAAGAGCCTGATTGTCTTGTCTGAGCTAAGAAGAAACAGAAATAAACAAAGGAACTAGATCTCTCACTGCATAAGCACATACATATATGTTTATGTACATATTTATATATATGCATATATATATTTATATGTCGACCCATTTACGTAAGTGCCAGCGTTACACTAGCAATATAATTGCTTCTTGGTTGATATCTGTCGAAGGTAGAATCTGTTAAAATTATACATATGTGAGTTTATTACTAATTTTAAACGTCTCTATCTATTTCTCTTCTCCCTCTCACTCTCTCCCCCTCAGTCTCTCCCTCCCTCCCTCTCTCCCGCTCTCTCTCTATATAATATATATATATAGGTGGGCGGAGCGTGTTGTTGCTTATTATTTACGAATCGGAGACCTAGTTTCGCAAACCTAATTATATGACTTTCGTCTGCTGCGTAAACTGAATGTCGTGCCACAACAGACAACAGAGAGAAGGACGATATGGCGCTGATCGCAATTCAGGCGAAAGACTGAACGATACTGCTACAAGTACACGTACTAAAGTAAGTAATACATCAGTATTACATCTATGCATACTGTGTATATGTAATACGGATGCATATATAAAGAGTGGTTATGTATGTTTTAGTACATCGGCTTCTAAACATTTATGTAGCGCCGTTTGGAGAGCGTCTGCAGCAAATGTGCTACATGATCTTTGCGATTGCCCTTCGTTCGTGCTGGTTCGCAGCTGCAGGAAGAAGTTCTAATAAGAACAATCGGCGTCCGATGAGAACACGTATACGTGGAGACTGGATGAGGTTTTTCTTGACAGTGACGTAGATGCATTCTGAAAAATTGTGGAACATCTTTTATAGTCTACCGCTGACTTTCTGACTTTCATCATTTGGGCGCTGTAGAAATCTCGGGATTACTATTACGATTACGATTGTTGTCTTTAAAGTTTCTGACGACCTTTATTTGATCATCAGCGTGTTTCACAATCTTCTTTTCTGCTACGAATTGATGCTGTTTTATTTAGCGCGTAACTACGTTACAACTTCTCAAAAATATTTTGAAATAATGGAGGGCATCACTTTGGGTGCCCTCCAGCCTAAATGTTACGTCAGATATTTTCGTGCCCTATTGTAATCGACGCCTATGCTTCTAGCAAATAATTATACGTTGTGCGTGTATGCACTCAACGTACGATTAGGGTGACACCAATCGCTACTTGAATTTGGGTCGCCCGCATAACACGACGTTGTCCAAGTCGAACCGTTTGGTTTAAATATACAGTCTGATGTTGCTCTTTGTGTTCAAGCAAACGGAAGCACGTGTGTTCAAACATAAAATGCATAGCGCGTATATGCATGCATGTATGAAAGTAAGTAAGTGAGTAAGTAAGTATTTATGTATGTACGAATGTACGTATTATCATTAGTATTGTTAAACTGTGTTGTAGCGTAATATGGCGCTGCTTAGCAAACGTGAAGCGAGCTTTTGCGCAGGAAATTTTCCTGAGTCAGCGGATTGTCGATTTGTTTGTGCACGTGCGGGTTACATGATGGCTGGCACGCGTTGAACACGTGATCGTGTGGTGCGATTGGAGGGCGGGGTCCTGCAAGCACGATCAGTAATTACTGCCGACGCGTATTTTACCACATGGGCGCTTGCGCGATTTATGATGTGATGATTCAGCGAGTTTTTATTACGCAATGACTGGAGGCCGGTCTAAACCAGTCTGAACTAGTCTGAAGTCTTGGTGGGAAAGGACCTATATAAGCGGACGCAAATGCATAAATACAGTATGTATATATTGTTAAAATCGATAAAAATAAATATATATATTGTTAAGGGAGCGCGAAGATTTGTAATTGTTCTGGCGTGTACGTAGTTGAAACTTTGAGTCACAGATGTCATTGATAGATTCGTGCGTTTAGAAACTGTAAGGACTCAAGTACTGTTGTGATTGAACTGTTCATTTAATTATAATTCCCGAAAAATGGCAGTGTGGCTTTACTCGAGTCAAATCTACACCACTAACCTTGCAAGTCAACGGTTAGACGCCCAAATGTTGACAACTACAAAAAATCATCATCGTCATCATCATCAAATTTTTGTTGTTGTATCTTTATAATCATTCAGACTATAACAGACGGATCCATGCTTGCGTTCTATTGGTGTACGTTTACGTTGTGATTCAGTCCAATGAACACTGCAGCCTAGTATTATATACGGTTGCGATGCTGCGTGTTCTGCCTTTTGCTTTAGTTTACAAAGTGTGTCGACGATCTTTTGAAGTTGTCAGCAGAACGAGCTTCGAGCTGTCGACTCGTCCGATTTATAGTTTAGCGTTAACTCAAGAAAAGACACACAGTCCTTTTTGTATGTATAAATAAACAGACAAACAGTTCAATAAGAACAGTATTTTAAACTGCACGTCAAAAAATTTAGGAAACGGACGAATCTTTCAACGACATTGTAACTCAAAATACCAAATGAGCACACGACAGACTGCTGTTACAAAATCTTTCTTGCTCCCTCACAATTTCTTTTCGTCCACTTTTTATGAGTTGTTTCCTTCCAAGGCTGAAATCAGCAATGCGCGCGAACAGGAAGCGTACTTACATTTAAAATATGCACGAACGCCGACCAATCACAAAAAAGTAAACAACCAGATAACTCAACCACGTTACGTCACGGAAAATTCGTACATTAGCGCGGGAAATCCAACGGCCAATCAAAACAAGTCACCAACCCCACAGCTCATTAATGTGACGTCATAGAAATTTCCGATACAAAAGCTCGTTTACTCAACAGCTAGAAAATTAATTTCAGTGTTTGTATAAATGGCTGCAAAGAACGATCAAAATACAACGATGTCGACTAATAGCGGCGGCGGACGACTCCATTTAGACGTCAGTTCCAGCTTCATTTGGGCAATCTATAAATAGACAAGAGTAAATCAATATATCTTGCTATACAAGTATATATATATATATATATATATATATATATATATATATATATATATATATATATATATATATATATATATATATATATATATATATATATATATATATATATATATATATATATATATATATATATATATATATATATATATATATATATATATATATATTGCTCAACATTTTTAAAGTCTTTTATCGTTGAAGATCCGCCACACCGTGACATTCTTAAGTGTAAGAAGACCGTTTTTTGGACCCACTTGTGCAGTCTAGGCTTCCTGATCACTCGTCAGAAGATATTCGGCGGATTTAGTTATGCTGTTGTCCGTGCGGTTCTTTAATTGTGTCTAAGCGTCACTGAAGCGGAAGTAACCATCCTTGTAGATAATAATGCCTCATAACATTTGATGACTCGGCTATAAGTGGAGAAGATGTGTACTAACTGGACCTTCCTATTACTTAGTCGTTGAAATATTTTACCCACGATGAAACACTTGCAGGCCCCAATTTAGTAACTGCACTTGGTTTGCGCTCCATCGGTGCACGACGATGTTGCCACTTGGGGTGTTGTGTCTTCACCGTTCGAAGCTGCGTCCCTGGTACAAACACTACACTGCAAAAAAATTCCGTTTTAATTTCTTACAGTGTATGCGTGTATTGTTCTGTTGAATCCTCCGACTCTGTTGTTTTTTTGTTGTTCAATCGCTACCGTCGTTGTGCTTGCATGGAAATCGAAAGACCGTGGCCTTTGAAGACGTTCATAAAACGAAGACGTTCGTAGAGGCGCATAATAAATGCACAAATACATTGCCTTATTGTTTTCAAATTTATATAGCTTCTTTTCAGAAACACATCTCCTTGGCTGCACGTTGGTCTCTCATCCGACGCACGCAGACGACTTCTAAACAACCTTTATATAGGAACTCGTGGATCGCGAAGCATTTCCAAAGGTGGAAATGCTTCTCTCAGATGTAGCACTTGACGCTGCTGTGCTGAGTCGCATACGTATTGACTAAATGACTCGATGTGTGACGTCGTTTGGTTCACACGCATGGGCACGATATAGATCTTCATTCCGCATCTGCGGCCAATCCACTAGATTTATATTGCCATGAATATATACGTCTATCGGCTAAAGGCGCCAACATCCGATGCATAGGAGGCTAGTTCAGGCTAGTATGCAGGCTGATGTACAGAAGCGGAGAATAAACAGAGAGACTAAGAGCGACACACAAGGAGACAGACACAGAGGCTCCAGAAATATCTGCTTGAACAAAGACTAGGTACCATCGGTTGTATATAGACAGCGAAAGAGGCAAGAGCGCTTATCTGTTAAGTCTTCCTCTTTCTGCTCCTTCTCCTTCTCCTTCTCCTCCATCCTTCTTCTCCTCCTGAGTTCTCCTGCCTATACTCCTCTCTGCCGCTGCTCCTTCACCTTCTGCAAAATGCACTGCCTCGTTGAGTTGTGTTTAGCATGAAAAATATCGTTGATCTGTGAAAGTAGCAAAATTGCTGAAGAAAGGAAAACAATTTCATCGAACGTAGGCCTACCACTTCGAAAATACCTCCTGTACATCATACCGTCCAATTTATTGGTGTGTAAGTATGTGCGTTTGTAGCCTATATATATATACACACACACGTGACAGGGGTTGATGTACTTGTTGCGGTTGCGCCGAGTGCATCGATATAACGGATGTGCGCCAGGGACCTTGAAGTTGTTCCACTGCCATTTTATAGGCCAGAGATGAACATCGTCTCAAGAGTCTACCTTTTCTAGAATGCTTACAACTGTGTAGGTTTCAAAATAGTTGAGCTCACTTAGTGCATATTCTTTTAAGCGAAATATCGATACAAAAAGCAATTGCTTCGGCTGATACAAAGGACTTCTCTGTCTGCCTGTCTCAATGTTCAGTTTAAACTGCACAACTATTTTCTTCTAGCTTACAATTTCGTCATCGTTCATGTTGCTTCAAAGTCAGGTTCTAGCTGCTGACATCTTTAGTCTACTATGTTAAAAATTCCAAAGTTTTCATTCCCCTTGTTGCAAAACCATACATGAAGTATCGTTGAAGGTCCGCCACACCGAGCATATAGGTTGTGAAGTGTCCTCCAAGAAAATCAATTTTATCTGGTCCGCGTAATACATTTGATCAAAACGCGGTGCGCGCAGTCTGTACTCTGAACTATATTTTGTATGTGATAAATGCTGCATTATCTAGAGATCTAACCCTGTCTCCTGTGCCCATTAACTGGTCGCGAGGACTTCGTCATGATGATGTTATTCGTTCGGCAGTGTTAAAACTAGTCCTTCGTTTTCATAACGCAGTCTCTGTTAATCAGTAGGGCTCTGAGGAGTTTATGAGCGCCTCTGAGGAGTTTATCTTGAAGTGGCGCTTTATAAATTTTCGATTACATTACATTTACTTCATAGCCTAGTGTACGTGACTGGACTGCAAGCTTTCAATCTCTATATTCAACAATTTGCAATTGAACAAAATGTCAAAACGAAAATTACTCAAAAGCTACGTTTTGCTAAGAAAAACTTGGGAAATATTTAAGACAAGAGTGGCTGAAGCAATATATCGAAATGTAATTGCCCTATTTCAGTGCAGTGCAAATCGTTATCTTAAAAAAGTTTTTACATATCGTGACAATTACGACAACCTTGTCTGCAATGCATGCACGAAATTCAACGCTCATTTAAATTTAATTGAAGCAGAAAAAAATTGCAGAAAAGTCGTGTTTCATTCAGAATCATGGTGCACAGGCTTTTACTTTTGCAAATGACATAGGAATTTTTATTTTAAACTAACGCATGGACGAAATGCGCGAAACTCGGTGTATATCCAAAAGAAAGAAAGTTGTGTAAAAACGTGACTAAACAGTGGGCTATGGAACCCCATGATATATAAAATAGTGAAGCGATCTGTTAATTCAACCGTCTGCGTGGTTTGCACTCCTAAACCAAATGTCTGGTCGTAACACACGTTATGCGTTATTGTGACCAAAACTCTCTTGTAAATGTGACAAAGACGCACACCAATTGTGCCTTACAACTAGAGAGACAGTGCATCTGATTTTTATTTTATTTATATATTCGACTTATTTGGCATCTTCCAGTGTTGAAAACTGAAACTTTATTTTACCACACAAGCGTGGATCACCACCCTAGTGGACACGTATGTGACCACCCTAGTGGATACATATGTGACCATCCTAGTGACAGAATGTAGGTCCATTTCCCAAGATGTGCTTACTTCAGTATACCAAAGTACAACATCACTGCCGCGTATTCTGTGCGGGTCTGTTTATCCGAGTAATTTTATAGTTTGTTTTCCGTCATTAACTGCATGGTCGTGTTTACTTCAAGCGAGGTTCGTAGCTCGAATAAATAAGTCAAAGTTCATATGTAGCCATTCACTCGTAAATACACGCCGGCGGTCATGTTGTCCTCAATTCTTGATCATGTTAATTATTTAAACGCTAGCTATTTCTCCTTCTGACTGGGCAAGCGCTTGCTTGAGGAACGCAATTTAAAGACGTATACAATATCAAGCGATACCAAGCGAACAAGAGGATGTAACACACATTCAATGTCATTTTCAGCTGGCGGATTGTGCACTTCACTTCTATGAATAATTCCTTGTGACAGCATGCAGACACTGTGATGGTCAGTTTATCTAAACATAAGATGCTGCACGGCAAGAAAAAAAATCACACAAGTCGTGGTGGCGTCTACGTGTAGTTTGTTTCCCAGTCATTGAGGACGTTGTCGTGTTTACTTCAAGCGGAGTTCGTAGCTCAAATAATAAGTCAAAGTGCAGATTTGTCCATTCATTCCTAAGTACACACCGTCAGCTGCGACGTTGCACTTTGGCACCGAAGTAAGCAACATCTAGGGGGAAATGGACCTGCATACATGAACACCGTCCGACAGTAACAACTGTTCGCAAGACGCTTAAAGACAACGGGCGTGCCGGCTTCTTCCCATACTACGCATAAAACTTGTTCGAGGAAAAGTTTATGGTTGTCACGCAGGCTATAGAACATATTTCAAGATTTCTGCTCCATTAGTGCCACCTTTGGCTACAAAATGAGTACATTTCTGTACACTGTCGATGAATGGATCAGGTGAAGACGAAGCTAAGTCGTTAGCAGTGCATGCCCACAGTGCTTTTCTGGGTTGGCCGATGGGGATTGATGACCTTCGTTGATCGTGCTCAAGCAGGGCTGGGTTAGCTTCACCGTCACAAAGTTGGACGGAAATAATTAAGCGAAATCGTTTGCAGCTACTCGTATCAGTCGTATGTGAAACCAGAGTACGGTGACCTTTGGGTCGCGACACGAAAGTAGGTCGTGATGTCGGCTCAAATGAGTCATCAGTTCGCCCCATGAAACCGATACTTTATCTTAGATAACGCTGACGTGGGCATATTGACTTAGGCTCTTACTGGTCCATCCATAACATCGATGTAGCTGCCGTGGGTTCATCCAGGATTTGAAGTTAGAGGGTCGAAGCCATGGTGGGAGTTGGGGTGCAGTGGTAAAGCAATTAGAAAAAAATGCCAGTTGTGGATGGAATATTTCCAGTTCGTCCCCTCTGGGTCTGCCACTAAAAGGCATGAAATATGTTGTGAACTTTTGATTTTTACAGTCAAATGGTTAGAAAGTCTCACATCTGTAACCTTTTATTACGGAGAATTATAAATTTCAAACCTAATACTACTGAAGTGTAGTTTAATTTTATGTACCATTGCGAAATAAAACTGATTAAATTCCAGATGCTTTTGGTTCCCAGTAGTAACGCTTTTCTGAGAAAGTCCTTTTATTTAGTCAATACCATACGGATGAAGGCACATGTCTGGGCGGATATTGGCGTGTTTCTGTATGTGTATAGCTCTGTGTTAGTATATATATGCCTCGATGTATGCGTGCAAATGTTTGTCCACAGTTAGATAAATGTCTGTGCACGAGTGTCGCTATAGTGCCATGGGTTTTGAATTGTTCTAATTTTGTTATGTCCGTCCGTCCGTACGTCCGTCCGTTCGTCAATCCGTGTATCCATCTATCTATTTGTGTATCCATCCGTCTATCCGACGGGCGTTGTCATTTGAAACAAGGGCTGGAATTATGCTTTGCCGAGATGGAGGAGAACGAGATGGAGGAATACGAGTATAATAAGCGAGAGGAGGAAGACGACAAAGAGGAAGGGACGCCTTGATGGTTGTGCGACGTTCGGGCGATCGAACACTCGCAGTTGACTGGGGATAAGGACAGATGAACGAGGGAGAAAGATAAAGAATTCCGGGGCCGGAAGCTCCTTCGGCTGCTGCTACTGCAGCTGCACGATCATCATCAGCAGCATGCGCACAAATAGCGGCGGCAGCAGCAGCAGCAGTAGCAGCAGCAGCAGCTGTAGCCGTGTGTCTGCAGGCAGGCATTGCATCCTGGCGGCCAGATACTGATGCAATCAATCGTCGTATAGAGGATGCAGACGTCGTCGTCTTTTTCTCGGGTTCATCGAGCTCTACGTGCATGTCCGGAGTATTGTTTCTTCTACTCGTCTGTCCTCCTCCTGTTCCTGTTGATGTCATATTCCCTCTATGTCCTCTTCCCATTGTTGTCCTCTTTCCAATCATGTCCTCTTCCCACTGATTTTCTCTTCCCTTTATGTTCTCTTCCGACTGATGTCCTCTTCCCACTGATGTCCTATTTCCAATGATGTCCTCTTTCCTTGATATCCTCGTCCCCTAATGTCCTCTTCCCACTTATATCCTTTTCCCATTTATATCCTCATCCCTTCATGTGTTGCCCTCTTACTTTTGATGTCCTCTTGCGGTATTCCCTTCAACGCCTCCTAAACGAATCCTTCGTGGTAGCCTACCTTCCGTCGCCTGCGTTTGTTCTTCGTATTCCGTCGCTAAAATGAACCGTTGATCGTAGGCAGAGGAGGAGGAGAAGAAACGAGGAGACCATCTGCAGGAAGCCTCTTGTAAGTACCCACTGTGCGATCGTCCTATCGATGCCTCATATCACGCCCTGGACAGTCGCTCGCTCCCTCCCTCGCCCGCTCGCTCGACATCCTTCGCTTTCGCAGAAACGTCGACGACGCATCCGATCCGATCGGTAGATCACGTGACATCCTTCACCTCTTCCTCCTCTTTATCCTCCTCTTTGTCCTCCTCTTTGTCCTCCTCCTCCTCCTCTTCATCCTTCTTCTCATACGGCGTTCGATACGAAAGCGTTCGTTGGAACATCCTGATGAGCGGTGGTTACGGGGCCTGTTAAGGCTGAATCCCATCCGCACAGGGTCAGCCGAGGCGACCGGTTGAAGGCCAACTGTCAGCAGGGTTCGAAGCTTTGGAATTCAGAAGCTTTCGGTTCAGTTCGGTCTGTCAGTTCTCTGGTGTCACTCAGGCATAAAATAAAGACTCATCTCTTTCGACTGGCTTACTCACCGTAGCCGGCTTTCTGGTTTCTCTATCCGAATTCGACTTGGCTTCTCCAACGGATTTTGATTGCGATTTTCATTTGAGGCGACCATCGAATGATGCCTTGGGCATTATGATAGTGGTGCTACGGAAGGCTTTAGATTAGATTAGATTAGATTAGATTAGATCTCAGATTGGTCAGCGTTTCCTTAGATCGGCTGTATATTTTCTTATGGTTGGTATTATCTGGCCCGGTACAGTTTAATCGTCGACGTCGTAATATGGCATCTATGGACGATGGTAATAATGTACGCCATTGGGAATTTTCTCGTGTGTTCATCGTCCCTGGGCTTCAGCTGCCCAGTATAATCTCGACTCCTCAGCGCCAGCCAACGCAGCAGCATCGGGTATATCAGTCGGTCTGTCTGTCGGTTAGTGAGAGCCTCCGTCGTCCACGATAGGCCTCTGCCAGAACGAAAGCCACCGTTCACCACGCGCACGCACAGCGAACTGAGTCGTCTACACACAAGTACGGACATATACAGACGCACAGAGACTGACACACACACACACACACACAAGCACAGGCACAGACCGAGACGTGCATACGTACACGGCGCGCGAGGCGATTATAATTTTCTACGCTCATGCCCATAGGCCTACTTACATTCATTAGACAGACATCTATAGTCGTCTGGCCGGCCTATAGGCCTCGATAAATAGGCCCAGGCCTATATATCAGGCCTATCTATAGGCTGACGCACGCACGCGCGCCCTGAGTCTTCCACACAAAGCCCTATCATAGCCAGACTTCGTCATATAAAGCCCTATATATGACGCAGAAGCGACAGCGACAGCGTCCTACTACTCCCATTAGATCTCCATACATATATATGTATATACATATATCTACACAGGCATATATACTTATATATATATATACCAAGCTGCGTATTCTGCGCTATGTATACAGTACTAGCAGAACAATATATATATGTATATATGTTGATTTTATTATAGGCCGTACCGCGCGTAGATGTCGACAAGTTTCGGACTGCGTTTAGCATATTATATTGAACAACGAACGACGACGCTACGTGCGAGAGTGAGGAGATAGTTCTCAGAAAATATTATAGACGCGTGTATTCACGTTGAATGACGACTAAATGGTTCGGAATAGGCCAGTCACAGCCAGTCATTCAGTCGGCCAGTCAATTAGTCAGTCAGTCAGTCAACCTCGTGGGACAGTCAAAGGCTGACAAGCCAAAGGAGTCGAGAGATTTTGTCGGGAGAACACTGGGATCTGACGAACGCCAGTGTAAATTGGGCTGAGGTCAAGGAATCGAAACAACCGACAGCGATCGAAGGAAGCCGAAAACAACCGAACCACTCACGGATGAACGCAAGTACATACAAAGGAGCGTCGGTAGCCAGCGGTGAGACTCGCTTTTCGCTCGAACAAAACGCCGAATGTTACCTATCACCGTTAAATGCAAATGATTGTGTATGAGATCATTTAACTCCTTATGTTATCTGTTCATCGTCTGTCCTTCCGTCTATTCGCCCGTCCGTCCGTCCGTCCGTCCGTCTGTCTTTCCCTATGTTTCTTTGTTTGTCAGTCTTTCTGTACTTTTCCCACCAACATCATTATCCACTCGTATCCCACCTTACGAGTTTACGTTTAGGCTGAATATGTATGGTACACGTGATTATATTTTAGCACACGTCTAAAACGCCATTTAAGCATTCTCTGACATCGATATGATTTCTTTTGTGCGGTCATCTGTCTGACTTATTCCGACGTGGCAGCTTCTATAGCGCCGTTTGATTACTCGCAGCGATATGATACGAGAAATACCTCTTCGTTTGATGTGTTTCGAGCACTTCATGAGGTATGTGGTTAAGAAGTAGTGGTAGCAATTAATGCACTACTTACTTACTTACTTACCTACAATTGTGCTAATAAACAGACAGAACCAGTGAACTCTAACATACTGAGAGACATACCGAAAAGTAAGATTGTTTTAAGCAAACCGAAAAATTTAGCAAAATCGGAAGAAGATGATCTTGATATTGTTTTCAACCGACTGCATTTATCTGGTGGCATCCTAACAGATGTCTTATTTCCCTTTAGAGTACAAAACATGTCAGGAGTCGACAATAAAACAATTAAACCATCCCGACAAAGAAGCGCTCAGTAAATTGAAAGCCGGCGAGCGAGTGTAGTCTGTGTGGATCGGATCTGTACGAGACAGTATCGAGACCTATTTTCAACATGTCTTAGTCTCTGCTTGGAGACCAAACGTCTCGGTCTTGGATCATTGGGTCTTTTCCGCAAGCAAATTACACAAATTTAATTAATCAAACCAAATTATTTAGGAACTAAAACTGTGGAATGGCATACCGTCTTAATTGCATTATTATTGCATGCACAAACAAAATAATGAAAAATTTCTATTAGTTGAAAATACTAGCAATATAAATGAATAATTAGGCCTAATATTTGTAAATCTAAGAGTTTCAATTATGACATCGCCGCATTTTCGTGTTTTGTTGTTAAACTGCGTCATATTTGAAAACAGTTTTCCTTAATTTATATCGGATCGGAGGATCAATCAAAAATAAACTTTGCCGCCCAGTCGCGATATCGGTGACACATCTGACGAGATCCTGCGTTCGCTGAATCGTGTAAGTCAGTATCTACAAAGGCAGACCTCGCGACTTTTCACGATTGGGGACAAAAGCGTTTTACAAGTCTTTCGACATTTGGTATCGAATGTTTATTTTCTCTGGGAATTCAAGCTCCTATTGAGCTTGCATCGTCTCCGTAATCAAAACGAGAAACTTATCGGTGCCCGACTGTAGTAAGTAAGTAGGTAGGTAATTAAGTACTTACTCGGACTGTAACGTCACGTCTGCTCAGACAAGAGGTAGACACGGTCAGAGCATCCAAGCATAGGCTTTTAAAGGCGCTTTCAAAATGTATGTGGATATGCATACATGAAACGCCAATATTGCGACATGAATTCGTTATATTAATAAAGCTAATATCTGCTGGCATCAGAAACTTTTTTTAGCAGAATGCTTGTAGGTGGAAGCGGTAAAAACAGTTGCCGTCTATCCATGCATACATGTTTCTATATGATGACTCCAAAATGCTGCTCTTTATTTTCAGCCGAAGTGTATATCTGTATGGGCGTTCAATGCCAGCTGTCATTATACATTAATTTTATTAGTCTGAAGTAAAGGAAGCAAATGGAAATTCGTCTTTCTCTCCTTCCTGGAATTTGAACCGCGGCATCTTCATCTAACAGTGAGACACAATCACCTGAGTACAATGCCGCCTCTGCGGAAGTCTGACTAAACCCGGAAGCTCAGGTTGTCTAGAGCGTGCAGGACGGAGACATTCAAGACAGCGCGAGTTTTTAGGCCACCCCGTTCGGCCATCAATTGGAAGCAACTGACATCTTTTCTGCAACGATGATAAATCCGGAAATTTCATTAGAGATTTCCGCATCAGACAATCGCAGGAACTGAGGAGATGATCGCGTTTCTCGTGTCGGCACGTGAATAAGTCTGTAGTAAACTGGTCTAAAGTACCAATGACGTGGACAGCCCGAGTTATATTGTCCGTTTACTCAAATTGTATATGCAGCATATATAGCCGACATAACGCGTCTAGATAGCATTGAATTGCATTGAATTTGACTAAAAATTAAGCCTAGTTTTTGGCTTTAAGTTTGGTCACGCCTGAATCGCTTTAGCTATGACACCGCATATGTAGCTCTATCTTTGGGCGTCGGCCTGAATGTTCAGCATGACGACTTTGGCACAGTTCAATTCTGTGCTTCGAGGGTCTTGAATACACCCAACGTTTGCCTGCAGATATACAGTAATGCTTTTGAGGGGTTCTTAAAATGCGCTATATAAAAGACTAGATACATTTATACATACATACAATGCTATCAGCTAACGACGCTCATTAGTGAAATGTTACTGACGACCATGAAGACGGCCTGGACATAATCTAGGTCAGTTTTCTCAGTGACACGATTTCGAATCCAGAATGCGTCACTTGAAATCGACGCAGATCACTGCTTATAACTGCCTGATCTTTGGATTTCGACGCTGAACCGAACCTGCCTGTCAATTTGATTTGACTGAGCGCCTATGACTGGGCTGGTTCCTGTGACTTAGCTTTTTGGACGCGGAAGAAATCCAGAGATTGCGATTACGATTACTGCCGATCTTTGCGACATAGTTGGCCATGATGTCTCTGCAACGAGTGTTTAATTGAAATCGTAGACGGGAAAAAATCGGCTTTCCTTGCTTACTATCAGGTATTGATACTCTTATTCAGATTTCGACAGGACTTGAACGATTTTCGACCGGTTTCACTAATAGTGGCCATTGATTGATGTCTTGTTCATTGTGATAACGGCTCTACAGAAGTTAGTAGATTAGATAGAGTAATTCATATCAGATCAGATCCGAGATACTTCGTATACACGCGTATTCACATGATACCTTAACATACCATACCCTGTTATGTCATTATCATACCATATCATACCATAGAAGTATACTTTCACACAATTAATAAACTTAACAATATGCTTTCAAGCACTTGTTAAGTTGTTCTACTATAACAAGGCGAAAATACCATATCACTAATGTGCTCGATTAGCATTGCCAATATATCATTAATAATTGGCCGAACGAAGTGCTTCAGACGCCAGATACGATTATTCGTACATAGCCGCAGGTCGGTCGCTCTACTTACAAACACGTTACAGAAACCGCCAGCGTTTCTGCAGAGGTTGGCTGATCCTCAGATCCAACGATGGAGCCGATATGGACGGACGGAGGTCAGCGTATGCGTGCGTCGCTTTGCCGAACGGACGGACGGACAGACGGACGGACGGACGGACGGAGCCCTGCAGCAGTGGCAGTGCATGATGCAGCTATTTTTATCCGGTTCTATTCCGCTGTCTGCGCATGCTCTCGTCACACGCATGCGCCGCACACAGCTGCAGTGGCGACGCTAACTGGAGAAAGGGCTGCGTGTATGCACAAGTCTTAGAGCGCTTGCATGTATTAGAGACGGACGGATTTCTTCCTTCTGTCTGTCGGGGTTTCTGGCCGAGTCTTGCAAGCTGTCGTTTCAACAGCTCTCCAGAGGTTATGGCTGAGCCGCAGACGAAGGGTCGGGTTGGCTCAGTTCGGGTCAAATTGTAAATGACACGGGACGAGGTTGGAACGAGGGCAGAGGGATGCATAGGGAAAGGGAGTGAAAGAGATGCAGAGACTGAGAGGTTCTGAAGTCGAAAACGCAACTGCCGTAATGATTGGCGCTATCCAGCGGATAGGACATACATTTGTGCAAGTTGGTATCAGAACGTTTGGAATGATGGATGGATGGATGAAAATGGATAGATGAAATGGATGGATGCATGGGCGCATGAATGCATAAACAGATGCATAAACTGATTAATGAATGCATCGATAGACGGACGCATGGATGGATGTAATGATGGGCGCACGGACGGACGGACGGACGGACGGACGGACGGACGGACGGACTACAGACGGACTGACATATGGATGGATGAATGATGGATTGGTATATGGTGTGCTTTTTCAAAAAGCATATTTCATAACAGATTGCATTGATCGTGCTTGTGAAAGAAACTTCATTTCCGCATAAAGATACCTCTGAATCGAAGATTTGCCGGATAATTTGGCCCTGAAAAGCTTGCTTCGTGTCTACACTATGCATATTTTCTCATCTGTACAATGTCAGTTGATAATAATAATAATAATATTAAAATATTAATAATAATATTAACAATAATAATAACAACAACTTAATAATAACAACAACTTAATAATAACTTAATAACTTAATAATAATTTAACTCATTACTGTATCCGGACAAATCTTTTTAACCACCTGAGTGATTATACCTGAACAGTTATGGAATTTTGTGCTAAAATTTCATTATTTTTATCAATCAATAGACACTGAAAACAGTGTAACCACTGAAATTGAATTAAAATAAGTTACATTATATTACATAATAAAAATAACTTGGTAACACAATTCTTTTATAAAAAAACTAAATTATTTTTATTTGCCGAAAAAAGGTGACGGAACGCCGTTCCGGAGCGTTCCGTCTGAAAAAAGCAGTGTGATTAATCTGATTACCAAGTTCGTTCTAACTGATGTTGAAGTTGAAGAAAAAAATGCATGTTAAGTTCGTTCATAGTCGAATGATGTACGTTTGTAGCGCGTTTGTGAGGTTCTTAAAAGGCGCTATATAAATAGCGAGATATATTACACATACATACATGCAGAGTTGTGAGACTGCGCTGTCAGACGCCCACGCACATGCACATATCACCCGACAATATCGCATGTGCAGCTGACGCCAACGCCACATACGTTCAGACTTCCGGGTCCGTAATTGTGCTGGTGACATACATGATAGCGCCAGGCTGCTGAAGCGCTCGCAAGATACGATTACTGATTACACTCAACCGTCTCGTATAACCATCCAGTGGAGGCTGACAATAACTACGAGAGCCGCATTCTGAAGTTCTTTTTGTTTGCGCTGATCGTGTGAATTAAGATACATGTCTATTCGGATGGTTGCCGACCGACGTAGATTAGCGGAAACCAACTTCTTTGTCACATGGCGGCCAAATCGTTGTGGGTGTATGATTATTAGTAATTGCAATTGTATTTGGAAATGTATGTATACAGCACCGCTGTTAAGAGAAGCTAATCAGAGGCGCTCATTACGCTAGGATGAGTGATTCACATCGACTGTTCGTAATTGTACAAGGGAAACTTGAAAGAGGCGACTAAATGAGGACGCTGGAGTCTGAACCCATGGAAAACTACGCGAGCGAAATAACTGGAAGTGAGCGAAATTTCTCATTCATGCGAACGAGAGCGACGTATCGACCATGGAATGCCTGCCTGCATGCGCAGACAGAGCAGACGATTGTTGAACCCTGTTAACCGGAAGTCCGATCTTCTTGGTCAGAGGTCAACAACAACGTCGTCGTCTTCGTCGTCGTCTCATTTAGTTACTATTTCGTTGGATGAAATGGTTTAGGCAGCAGATGCAGGAGAAATGAAGGAGCAGAATACAGAAATGGAGAAGAAGAAAGTCGACGTGTGATAATGGAACGGAATAGAAAACCATAAAAGAAAACCATCATGAAACCGTCGTATCTCTGTAGCGTATACATTTAATGAACAGCTACAAAACGTATATATATATACATTATATATAATGTATATTTTACGTAGAAATAGACAAAAATATATCTAGTCCAAGTAATTTAGAGAGGACTGATGCATACTGCCAGAGACTCCCGCATCTCATCGCATACACGGATATCCGCGCCGAAATTGAAACGTATATAATTTTATACAACTACACATATGTGCCTGTTTTATGTATATTCAGATAATTTATTATGTGTTGATCTATATATTCTCTATGTATATGATATACATATATACAGTGTGTATGCATACATCCTCTTTGTATATTCGTAGAGGTGTAATGGAAGTGAAGGTCTTCGTCTGCAGTGCATTTGTATACATATGCTGCTATTATACATATGCTGTTGTATACATATGCTGTTGTATACATATGCTGTTGTATACATATGCTGTTGTATACATATGCTGTTGTATACATATGCTGCTATTATGTATCTGTGTTGGGCTACTATGAGTGAAATGCTTTCTCACTTCACTGTCATCGTATAGCTTCTAATATGCCTGACTGATCAAGATGAATCTGCCATAGGGTCTATATACTTACTTGTACACTTACGTAATAAATATATATCTATAATTATGTATACATATAGGCCCATACGATTATTTGTTTTATGTATCACTTGACGGTTGTATTAGGCATATACTGTATATTCATAGAACATACTGTACATAGAACATGTGCATACATAGAACGTTCTGTGTAATTTATCTACACGCTTATTACAATTATATATTTATACTTGAGATGAAGGCCTATGCATGTATAGCCTATGCGTGAAGACGAAGAGACGATGATGGCTCCTTATGTGAGAATTGGAATCGATTTCCCAATAATCGGTTGACTTTCTTAATTCGATATCGTTGAGTCATTTTCTTGCGCCTTCATGCACAACAACTAGTTTTTCTCTGTCTGTCTGTCTGTCTGTTTATCTGTCTGTCTGTCTGTTTATCTGTCTGTCTGTCTGTCGGTCGGTCGGTCGGCCTATCAAAGTGTGTTTCTGCAATGGAGTTAAGTCGGCGCTCTGAAACAAAGCATCAGTAATCTGAGTTACTACGCAGAAATTCAACTCCAGCAACCAGACTGCAATGACAGGTGTTTCCAGATGTTAGCAACATTTTACCCGGCGTGTGTGATGTGTTCATTAGTAATGAAACTGCGCCAGAGATGGACGGACGGACTGGCGGATGGAGGACGTAGCCGAAGCGAATTGAAACGGCCAGAAGGGAGGGAGGGTAAAAGGAAACGATGGGAGGAAATAAGATTACTTTTGTTATGGTCCTTGCTAAAGACTTTCGCCTGAAGCGATACTGCGTGATGCTATGCATTGGACGAAGGAAGACGAGAGATTATTATTATTAATGTTATATATTTGCCGAGTCATACGCTATGCAACTAGCGAACATGAATTTATTTCGTGCTACACCACCAATCCGTTATATCGCGGAACTTCGGTCTATATCGGCAGCTACCGCGTGATACTGAATACCGCTTAATAAAAATTTCACATACAAAATGAGTTACAGTTGTGTTTTTGTGTGTACTTGCAGGGTTTGGGGACGTGAAATCACATGTGGTCGTCCTACTGCGCAGTAAAAACGTCCTACAACGGCTGACTGATTTGGCCAAATATTGCTTTCATTGGTTACTACGAATGCGTGGCATCTTTCTAAGGTAATGTGTTTGCCCGCGGCTATCAAAACGAGTTGCTTGCCTTCGATGGCGTAAAATAACGTCTGATTTATTCATAACAGAACGCCCTTTACGTGTGCGAGTATTATCAGAGATCCTGTTATCGCTCTAGTATCTTTAGTCGTATACGCTCTATCCTGCGAGATACCAGTGCGTCACAGCTACGGTTATCAAATGCGGAAATACATGTATTATCGTTCACAGAAAGGCAAAAAGGACACAAAAATACTTGGAAACAGCATCTGAAATGTAAGTAAATTCTGTCAGCATTTTTTAATGAAAACAATATATTGAATGATGCGGAAAACTTGAACTTGCGTACAACTTAGGCCTGCGCAGTGTCGTATGCGTTTGCCTTAGCCGTGCTTATAGACATGTTCAGGCAAGCAGAAATTTATAGGTTTAAGTGAGATATATGTACATATGTTCTGTCTGTTTATTACAGTTGATTTTATAGGCCTTCAGTATGAAGACAGGTGATATGTAGATATGCAGATGAAATTTATAATTTGGAGAAACTGCATGAATAAATGTGACAAAAGACATCGCTGAAAAGAAGTAACTCAAAATAAATCAAAAGAAAAACAAACATTGTGATTTTATGTAAAAACAGGCCACTTTACTTCGTACAAAATATAATAAGTAGACCCTTAAGGCAGTAAAGTACGGTACAGTCTAGGAAGTAGGAAGGTTGACAAAGTCATTCTTCAACAGTGCATTATTACAGCGAAAACAATTGAACGCTAGCACGTACTCTGGTAGAGATTAATGTTTCTCATAGAAACAATTCGGAAGACTTGTTAAAACCGAATTGGCGCTATATCTGAGCGCGCCATACTGGGTCTATGGTGTAATAGCAAAAGTATTGCGCCGTTGTATAAGATGTGCAGACATATATGTTAAACTGCAGTGTATCTAGTCTCTAATTCTGTGGTTCTGTTTTTTTTTTGGTTCGAGTGAGTTGCTAAGTTATGGACCACGACAGTCATAAAAGTCGGCGTTCGGTATTCAGTTGGATCAGTTTGCTCAATTCAAACAATTATAGAATTCATAATTACTATAAGAATATTTGAGAAGAATATTAAGTTAATAACATTGAGAAGAATATTAAGTTAATAACATTAGCAAGAATAACAATGCTAAATTATCAGAACAATAGCAAGAACAACATCAGCAGCGTTATATAGGTATCAGTATTATTAGACAGTAGGCTAACGGTAATAGGAATTCCTATAGTACATTGTACTCGTTATATGAAATGCCTTTAAATCAACTGAGTGCTTAGGTCCTTGACACGCTGATGCATGCACACTGTGTATCTAGAGTACCTCTGCGTGGTTGCACATGCGTGCACGCATGCGTGTGACGGAATAATGTACATTCATCTTTAAAGGGCCGGTGTGTAAGTAAGTGTAATCCGCTTTTCCGACATAGAATACACGAACCGATTGACGTTGCACTGGATGACCTCTAATGATGCTGGCTTCAGACAGCAGAGCACAAGGACTAATCACAAGGGACAGTTTCTGGGTGGTCAGTCAGTCGGTCAGTCTCCTGCCTTCTCTTCTCTCGTCCTGTTTCGTCCTGTCTTTATTTCTTTCCCTGCCTTCTACTGTACTGACGATCTCTTCCTCACTCACAGTTTCTTTTTTCTCCTGCTGTCGATAGCACCAAAAGAAAGTCCAAGGCCATGGCTCATCCTACTTAACTGTTTGATCTGCCTCTTCCTCATTCCGAACTGCCTTCTCTTCCTACTTCTCTTCCTCTGCCTCTTTCTGTTCATCCCTATGCATCTTCTCATTCTTTTTCTCCTCTTCCTCCTCTTCTTTCTCCACCACTACTTGCGCCTTATCCAATTCCCTCTCTTACTCCTTCCATTTCTCATGCATTTCCTCTCTTAAATGCACCAGAAATTGTCTCTCCACTTATACTGACGTGCTTACTACGCTTACATAGAAATAGGCTGAGGTACGCAGAAAGTCCATCAGTAAGGTTACGTGCAGAGATAAATCTCTCAACGTAATATGGCGCTAGATTAGCTAAAACACAGACCCAGAAAGATGTCGTCGTCTTACGTGACTACTCGATAATAGAAAGTTAAGAGCAGTTCTGCATTCATGCTATTTTATCGTAAATTGCTGATGGTGACGATATGATCGTGACGATAATCATGAAAAGACAAAACGATGACCATAATGATGATAATGACAACGACAGTGATGATAGTTATAACAGTTGATGTGTAATAGTGGTGACGACTATGATAATTATGATAATGATTACGACGACCATATGGCCAGACCACTGTCGCTGCCATCGTCGTTGCAGTGGTGCTGGTTGTCGCCGGTGTTGTTGCTACTGTTGGCATTTGATCGCTTTATTCTTGATTCCATGGTTTCATCTGGTGATCATACGTCATATAACCAGCTGCTATAGTTCTCTTCCTTTTCACCGACGCCTATTTCTACCTATCTAATTATTATTCTGCACGTAAAATAATAGTGTAGTTCTCAGCTTTATGCAAACAGTGATAGAAGGCTTAATCCAATTCAATCTGGTTTCAACTGAATTGATATGACCTTATCTGACCTATTCAGGTCTGGTATGGCCTCGCATTGTCAGAGCTAGTGTATGGATTTAGATCTAGTGTCTAGCCTAGAGATTATTTCAGATAAATCCAAGCTATTCTTCCGAGAGACTTATATCTGGAGCAAATGTACTAATAATAGCCTACTCTTCATCAATCGATAGTCGTTGTTATGTGAAGCGACTAGCAAAGCAAAGTTACACCGGATTAAGTGGAAGTCAGTGTATTAATGAGCTTAGTCATGTGGCAATAGATAAAATACTGAGATAATGGAAGAATCACGTAGTCGGTGCACTGATTTCGAATTCAGTGCATGTAAAAGTAAATGCACATCTGTAATATTCGCTTACATTAGAAACTCCGGTAAAACTCGTAGAAAACGAATAAGCTTGTGAATTTGAACAGATTGATAAGAGACGTTCTAGATGTATTGCACTCTAGAGCAATGTTCAAGAGTCATTTACGACGTTCTGGGAACAGCGTGGTTAACACGTCAAATGCATGCATAGACCATACGACTCCGATGAGCCCCATACTTGATATTTGTTTGTTGGTATTGAACGTATGCTAATTATCACGTGTACACCACGCTATGCAATCTAGACATACTGGGACTACCGCTTCGTTAAGCTAGGTCTGCAGTATCGATAAACTTTAGGCTGGCCTGTATGGTGCCGCAGTAACGAACTTTCGAACTCGGATGGAATGCTATTGATAACCAATCGATTTTGATAACATCCTGGCCTTTTTCATTCAACGAATATATTATTTATGTACATGTATATATGTATTTCTGTATGTATGTATGCATGTATGCATGTATGTATGTGCGTGTATATTTTTGTATGTATGTATGTATGTGTGTATGTATGTATGTTTGCATGCATGTATGTATTTGCATGTATGTATGTATGTTTGCATGTATGTATGTGCATGTTTGTATGTATGTATGTATGTATGCATGTATGTATGTATGTATGTATGCATGTATGCGTGTATGTATGTATGTATGAATATACATAATATAGCGTCTTTAAGTACCTGGTAGAAGCGAATGATTATCGTGTGTCCTTTCACGTGAAGTTCAGATTCATAACGGATGTTGTTTTAGTCATGAAACGGAATCGCTGCAATTTTTCTATTCGCGGCCCACAAAGTATTCGTTTAACTGCTCATAAGTAGGCCTTTATATCACTGCGGCTTTACGGTCGGCGTGTAAAACGCCTTCGATTGTTAGCATGTGTTG
Source organism: Norana najaformis (assembly GCA_964023275.1). Classification (NCBI taxonomy): domain Eukaryota; kingdom Metazoa; phylum Annelida; class Clitellata; order Crassiclitellata; family Hormogastridae; genus Norana; species Norana najaformis. Next base: position 37,481,569 of record OZ029915.1, on the reverse strand, counting down.
CTCGCTTTGACTTTATCCATCCTAATCTGATTTGATCTAAAACTGGCTCTGTCGAGTAGTCATTGCGAAGTAGATTGTAGGCCTATAGGCCAATTATCTAGATTTGAATCGGACGTAAGCCTACACTGCATTTCATATTTGTAGTACAAATAACTTTTTCTGCGTAATTATAGATTAGCGCTTCTCATCAAGACTGACAATTTGGTCGACAATATAAATATAATATATATATATATATGTATGCATATATATATATATATGTTGTGTAAAATCTACTGCGTGTTTGTGTGTGGTGTATGTGTTGATATTGAAAGCTGAAATGTGCGTTTGTATGGCTTGCTTTTGATGGGAGCTGAATATATCGCATGCAGTGATGAACTGCGCTCAGATTCTCTTCGCCATAGTTTAGAAAACGCAACATTACAAACAGCGTACATATATTCGATTACATTAAAAGAAAACCAAATGCATTTGTAATAGAAAAGTTAAAGTGTTATGTGCTATTATTTATATGTGATCTAATTAATTTGCAACTTATATTATAACATTATAATGTGACAGTAGTGTACATGTTCGTATAATTGATAGATATACATACATGCACATACATACATACATACATACATGCATACATACATACATACATACATACATACATGCGCATACATACATACATACGTACGTACATACATACATACAAACATACATACATACATACATACATACATGCACATACATACATACATACATACATGCATACATACATACATACATACATACATACATGCGCATACATACATACATACGTACGTACATACATACATACAAACATACATACATACATACATACATGCATGCACATACATACATACATACATACATACATGCATGCATGCATGCATACATACATACATACATACATACATACATACATGCACATACATACATACATACATACATGCACATACATACATACATACATACACGCATACATACATGTATATGCGTATGAATGTTAGTGCAGGGAGAAGTGATCCCAATTGAAGTGGCGTTTGATTGTATATATTGTAGATAGAGAAATGACCTCGATCGAATTCCACGCACATCTTTCTCTCCTCCCTCCCAACCTCCGCATCCTCCTCCCCTCCTCTTTCTCAGCGTTCTATGACGCCCTCTAACGGCCGGTAGCATCGACTGCATCATCGTAATTCCGACAGACGAACCTACAGCTGCCTCCACAGCCGCCTCATCCACCGCTCGATTTTCCTGCGGCACATTTCTCTGCCTACGCCTCAGCTGCTGCTGCTGCTGCTGGCGGTTGGAGCATCAGCACCGCCGCTGCTGTGCGGCATCGGTACGGACCGATTGTAAATAGCGAAGCAGCGAAGGAGACAAGACCAGTAGTGCAGCGCACCAGGATACGGTAGATAGACGATGCGTGTGTAGGCAGTGGAACGCTGCCCCTCAGTCAGTGTCCGTTCGTCTTTTACAGCAGCAGACAGGAGGTCCTTTTCTTTGGCGGCACCGGCGGACACCGCCTTACGAATCGACCGATCGACGGATATCTATCGTCGGAAGAACGGAAATCAGCCGATTCCAGTTCTTTCTTTTTACGCAGCAGAAACTTACTTCGCGTCGTCGTATCCGGTTAACTGCGGCTGTTAGGTCATTCAGAACAAAGGAAGTGGACGAATACGAAGAAACTCTGAATCACGTATATTTCTAGGTAGTACGGATTAAAACGGACGGGCTGAACGCCGGAACTTGTATTCGTTTGGGCGAAAGGTGGGATGATCGATTCCACCGTCTGAGGTCATCCGAAGGCGCGGCAGAGTAGAACGACGACCAGAGCATCTTCTGTGTGTTTCTCGTCACTTGCAAGAGTGAGACATGGTCTTGAGTGTGTCCGGCTAAAATGTATGATTATCATTTATGGCTGCGTATCCTTTGACCGATGCTTATTATCTTCAGCAGCAGCAGCAGCAGCCGCCGCCAGCTGCTGCAGCCACCGTGGCACAAGCCAAATCCGGTGGCACCACGGCGGCGGCGACATCTATATACGAACGCCAGCATCCTCCTGCGCCTCCTCTTCTGCAGCCGCAGCCGATGCTGCTGCAGTCGCTTGTCCTGACGACAACAGCCGATCCCAGCTATGGCCAGCAGCACCAACACTTGCAGCAGCAGCAGCAACAGCAGCATCTACTCGGAGCAGGAGGAGCAGGGGGCAAGGGATGCCCGTCGTCACTGCGTTCGGCACAAGTAAACATCCTGTCATCGGGCGGCGGCGTTCCTCTTTCCTCTCCGCATCTTCTTCCGCATCCTCATCCTGCTCCTTCTCATCATCGGCCCCTGCCTCCGCAGCCCGACAGACGCAAGCAGCCGCCAGGACCATCCTCATCCGGTCTGTCGAGTAACGATGCCCAGGTCAGGATGCCGAACATCGTCGGTCGCCAGCTCTGGCCCTCGAAGACGGACAGCCTTCCAAAGTCCCTTGAAGCCGTTGAGATGCCAGCATCAGCTGCTGCTGCTGCTGCTGCTGCTGGGGCCTCATCAGCCGCCGCCGTCGCCGTTGCCACCGCTGCCTTAAATCGGCGACCGCGGATGGTGGCGCCACCTACAGTTACTCCAGCCAACATTCCGTGTCAGCCACCGGGCAAAACGAATTCAATCAGTGGAGTCGGAGGCGCTGACGAAATTAGCAACTACTTGGCGAAAACGAACCACAGACGATATCAAGGCACGACCGCCGAAAGCCCCATTAGTCTGTACGCGTCCGGCGCTAAGTCGTCGACGATGGTTGCTAACGGCTGGTCGTCAGGGGGGGCCGCCGAGAGGAACCTCCCAACTGCTGATGACCAACCCCTAGATTTGACTTCCGTTAAGAAGAAACGTCAATCGGATGACGCAGCAAACGACGACTCCCCGTTGGACTTGTCGACGAAGAAGAGGAGACTGGACGATGGGTTCAGTGCCGATCGTCAGCAGAAGTCAGTCGTCGACGGTCATTCGGGATTTGCCTACAACAGAACAGACGCCGTAGTAGCCGCGTCGACTGCGAGCCACGAGGTGAACGCAAGGCTCGCTCTTCAGCGTTCTCTGGTCGACCCCTTTGGACCAGCTGGGGTCTTCGGTCTTCAGAGTACCGTTCTGATTCCACCGTCCGTCAGTGGGGTGAGTACGAGCTCCAAGGGTCATCGCCAAACGCAGAATCCACCGCGACCGAAGGCGTATAATGTGCCGAGGTTATCGTTCGCTCCGAATTCCTTTGCAATGTTTCAAGGACGAACTGGGACTACGGACGTAAGTTCACATTCGACGAACGAGGTTCCAGTTATCAGGAGTGTAGCGAGTTTCCAATTCATGCCTCAGTCTGGGTCTCAGTCGAGCGCAACTTCCGCTTCCGGTGCGGGAGCCAAACCCGATGCCTCCAGCTTCAGTCGAAACACTGTGGTGTATGAAGAATTAGGGAATCAGTTCTTACTGGAACAGAGAACTCGGTCGCTCCTTCAGCAGCAGCAGCAGCAACAGCAACAACAACAACAACAACAGCAGCTGCTCAGCGCTTGCTCTGTGAATCCAAGGGACAACATTCCGAAGATGCTGGTAACAGATCAGAAAATGAACCTGAAAGATATTAAAGAATCATCCAAATATCCCGATTTGAACCGTGCAAGTGCCGCACTTGCTGCACCCGCCCCACCGGAGCTTGGTTCGCAGTTTCAGGCAGCACCTGTGATTGCATCTTTGCAACAGCAACAGCAGCAGCAAGGTTCTTTCTCCTGTGCTAAGCAGCCAGCATTTGGGGCCAGCAGCTGCAACGATGTGAACAGCAAACGCAAACTGAACAACATCCACGATGCACTGGCCTCCGCTTCCTCCACGTCCATTCCGATGACACCATACGGAGTCCGGCCCAATTCCCGAGGCAGCCACGCCAAACCTCGAACCCCAAGACCCTCCGTCAACTGTCAAACGACGGTTCACGATGTCTGTTCATCCTCGTCTTCTTCATTATCGTCAACAAACGCCAACATCACCGAACGGAAGACGCCTCGCTTGGACTACCTCCACGTCCCTGACCCGGAGCATCAGCTCACGGCACCGAACAGGGAATCATACTTGGGAGGCGGCGCCACGCCTAAAGCTGAGCCGACGTGGAACAAGCAGCCTGAGTCGAAACCATCCAAGCCTGGAATGTCTTTCCAGGCGGAGGAAGACCCTAAGAGGCAGGCTTTGCAGATCATGCAAAAAGAGTCTCCGAAGAAACCGCTGCCGTCGACTGACGCCGAATCCTTGGCAGCGGGTCTGAATCGCAACTACTGTCAACAAGGTTTTGCTATGACGGAGAAGAGCCGCTTAACAGGGATCAATCCAGAGATCCTGAAAGACGAGGTAGTTATCAAGACTGAAGTCCTACATGACGAGCTGAGATCCTTAGATGTCGACACCTCGACGGATTTGACTGGCACGTCGAACTGGCCGAATTCAGCAAACAACTCCAAGTGGTCTACTAGAAACACCGGCGCACTGTGTGAGGACTCGGAGAAAACCACAGATCTGCTCAGTCAGTCTTACGTCAGACTGGAGGCGCCCGGTGGGTCAAGATCCGCCTTGCAGCCACGCGAAAAATGCGATGCTGTCCAGAACAACGACACGCCGACGAATTTTCCAGATGGGCCGGTACAGGAGTCCTCGAAGGAACTCGACTTTTCCTCTGTCAAGAAATTGCACCAGCCAGCAACAGGACCAATCGTCTCCGGCGATCTGGCGCCTCAAGAATCCAAGGAAGCGGCGGTTGATAAGGACGCCACAAGGCGGGTCGGGGCTGCGGGTGACTGCGAGACGTGCAAACGGAAAGAGAGCAGCGATGCACCGCCGCCGACGACCAATTCTTTTCCCAAAATTCTGCCGTCGTGTCGTGACTGCGACCCGCGCGAGATGCTGTGCAGTGGCGGCCACTCGCAGGCTCCGGCAACCTTCGCAGGAGACCTGAGAGACCTGATTCCACGCCCGTGTCGCGGCTTCGACCGCCACGGCACTCGACGAATCCCAGTGGCCAACGTCCAACCGTTCATGAAAGAACCTGCAGATGCTGTCGTATTCAAATCATCGGCGGATCCTCCGCAGCCGAGTCCCGAGGATACGCAGAAGGCGGACGACGCCCAGACAGATGCATCGACGGCCGACGACGCTGAAGCTAACGCCAAGGCGGCGATGGCCACCGGGGCCCTCAAAGTCGACAGTCAGACAATAGCTTGGACGTCCGGAGACACACCACATCACAAGGAGTTCGTCAAGTTTCTCGAAATCTCGGCGGCCAATCCTTATCGAACGCCGGACGGGAAATTGCGCGAGACGCTTGGCCCAGACACCAACGAAGCCACCGACTGCGACGAACGTGGAAGGGTTAAGCGCCAGCTCCTGCTGCACCTGGCCGGGCCGAAGGGTCGCCCGAAACCGACCGGAGACGCCAAGAGGGAGAGCGGATCGGTTGTCGGCTGCGAGTTAAAGAAGACTCCGGTCGAGTACATTGACGAAGACAATTGCGTTGAGCCGATCAAGGGAAAGCAGAAAGCGACCCTCTGCTCCAGCGAGACACGAGATCCGATGGGAAGAATTTCGACTTCTGAGAACGACGAGTCCCTCTATAGTTCAAGCGCCCTCTATCAGACGATGAAGGCCCTCGACCGTCAAGCAGAAGATCGATACAAGGCGGCATCTCTGCTTGCCAACACCGCTGCATTCTCTGCCTCTAAAACGGATCTAGAGGGAAAAGCACAGGACGAAGATGGCGGCGCCACCTATGGTCTAAACAGAGCTTCAGATAGACCCACAAACGAAATGATGCCCGAGCAACGAAAGAAGAAGAAGAAGCAGAAGCAGAAAGCAACGCACTTGGACGAAGCAGCCGGACAACAGGAGGTGCAACGAACGGACGACGCGACTAGCAACATCGCGACGCAGCACACGAGAGATGTTCAGAAGGAGCTGTCAGCTGTTGTTGCTTCAGCGACTGATGAAACGGCTGCTACAGAGGCTGGTGATTCTTCTGTTGCTTCGAGTAGTGCCTTGGACGAGTCCGCCTCATCCTCGAAACCAGCGATGAAGAGGAAATATCAGCGCAAGAAGACTAAACAAGAACAGCATCATCCGGGACCCGATGGCGGAAACCAGTTAACGGCCGAGTCTGCCGGAAGCAAATCCTCGACCACTTCCATGGTAAGTGTAGTTCTCAGATACGGAAAGGGGAAGAGCGGTGTTGCCAGACAGGGAGCAGTACAGGTAATCGACAGGAACAAGAGTTGTAATTAAATGGCGCTCGGATTGCATGGCACAGTAGGGAGGCTGGAGTCTTGACTGCTGCAGCTGAGGCTGTGGCAGCGGAGTCCTATAGATGGGTCCAATAGATTAGAACCGTTCCTCTGTAGCGACGGCAGCTGAGGAATAAGATAAGTGGGAGGAGCAGGAGGAAGATATGCAGGAGGAGGAAGAGAAGAAGGAAAATGAGGGGGAGCAGGAGGAATAGAAGAGTAAATAAAGTAAGACAAGGTAATGTAAAAATTGCAAGTTAAGGTGAGGTTAATTAAGGTATGTATTGGTATGCAATAACGACGCTATAGAAGTCATTAAATAAGATTAGATGTTAAGATAAAACGTGGCTATGTGAAAGATTTAAAAATCGCTACTTGAGGTAGGTTGAAAATATTAAATTGCAAAGACTAACTGAGCTAAGGAAAAGCGATTTATTATCTATAAAGTCACAAAACCACAGATTTACTAAAGACTGTACATCAGATTGAGAATATTGGTGAAGTGATTATGAATATTTCACACATTTCCACGGAGCGGGCGTATTGCATGCAGTGCCAGTTATTAATTTTTCTTGAGAGGCGCCATATGAATTTCACCGATCACAAGAAGTTACAGGTAATTTGCAACATAAAGGTGTAATTCGCTGTCTGAACTGTTTCCAGAGTTCGTCAGAGTCGCCGGAAGTGACGCCGAAGAAGAAACGACGCCGTGCAATCGAGTTACTGACCCAGTTCAATCCACCAGGTCAGCATATATCTTGCCACTTACACATAATTATAAATACAGCTACATCGCGTAATGTAACAAAACGGGCGCTTTATTGCACCCCTTCAAAATCTCCTAGCGGTCTAAGAGTGACTCTAATATTCTAAGATGCTATATCTAGGTCATCTGTTTAAAATCAGTTCCGGGTGCAAATATGTTGAGGTTCGTTAAATCCGTTAAACAAATTACGTTTAACTGGACTCACAGTTACCGCTGCCATACGCAAAGACTTTCACAATATAATCCATAGATATGGATTATGAATATATGCATGCTTGACTGCACACGCCTTAAGTTTTTAAGGACGCAAGCTGCGCATGAATCGTTCATCGTTCTTTTTATCGTTACACGTCTGCTGCAGACGATACTCGTTGTGGGTGGAGTGTGTAATTCGCGCCACTGCAACGCTTGGACTGTAGCTAGTCGTCTGTCGTTGACCCGAATTTGGTGCATAAAATCAGACGCATAGAGCCTGTAAATATAACCAAGTGCTAAGTCACTGACGACTGAGCAACATCAAAGTTAAATTGATTGAAAGTGCAGGCCCGGCGTTGAGTGCACTGCATACGATGTCCTCGCCATTGACCTTGCTGCACGGCTTAACATTGGCGCTTAGAGTTCTCTTATAGACAACGCATACAAACGTGTTTTCGAAAACAACCATTACGATCGCATCGCATATATATACAAGAATTGGGCTTAGCTGCTATTTAACCTTGCCCAGAGCTTTACTTCAGTCTCTGTCTCTGTCTCTCTCTGTCTTTCTCTCTCTCTCTCTCTGTGTATCTCTCTTTCTTTCTCTGTGTGTGTGTCTCTCTTTCTCTCTCTCTTTATATAAATATATATATGTGGATTACATATATGCGTAAGTCTATGCTCAATTTATGTGTAAGTTTATGCTTTAAGTCTACGCTTTGTATATATAGCAGAGACTCGGTAGGCGTGAATCGAGGTCGCCGCAGGGGCCAGCTAACGGTAATTCAGTTTAGCCTACCCTAGCTCAGCTTACGTTGCCCCATCCAGGGTGCGATCTGTAGCTGGCATCGGTGAGGAAAAGACCCTTGGCACGATCATATTCTGTGAGGGAAATTTATCTTCAGTTAACCAATGGGGCTCCTTCTTCCTTTTCCGCCTACAGATGGCCTCCTGGTCGTACCTAACTTTGTTTCATTCTCCAGATTATTACCTGACCAACTGTGTTTTTTCGACTCTTTGTCGACGCTGCTGCGTAAGCCTAGTAGCCTACGTCCTTCTATAGGCTCAACAGAAATACCTTTCTAAAATTTACAGCATTAGGCTAACCGTAACGCTACATTGACTTCCTATGGCAGTATTTTAACTGCTATTAAAATAAACATGTGCATATGTCAATATATGCCGAATTTGCTTAAGCCCGTGAACAAAATAACCTACTAAATTATGCATTTTTAGAATGTAGGCCTTTGCAAATTTATATATATATATATATATACATATATATACATACATACATATATTCAAAGCATAGACATACACATGCATGTCTACATGTACATATATATACACATATATATGCGTGTATATTTGCATGTGTTGATACGCAAGTGGGATGTTTTTCTATGCCGTTGGTTGAAGTCGAGAAGGAGACGGTCGGACGAACAGACGGACGGACGGACGGACAGACGGACGGACGGAGGCAGTAAGAGAACGGGGGTGTTGGCATTGTAAGCTAGATACCGTTGCTGCGTGTTGGATTTGCGTCAAGGTTTAGGACTTCGTTGGGAAGGCACAAAGAGTGGGGGTGCTGGTGAAGAGAATGTTTAAAAAACTACTAGCATAGGAGGGGGAAGGAAAGGGAAAGCCGGGAGTAGGGGTGTTGTTTAGCAACGACTTGCGCTTAATGTCGACAAAGTCTCGAACATTCAAGGTCGAGTCGGTGTTTTCTTTAAAGCCAGTTCTACTTCTTCTGCTGACGATGATGTAATCCTGTAGTCTCCCTCTCTCCGTCTGTTTCTATATGACACCCCGTCCGTCCTACTCGTCTCCCTCTCCCGGACTCATCTATGGCTTAAGTCTTTCGGTATCGCTTTTAACTGGCCCTTTCAACAGGGCGCTAAATCAGTGTCTCGTTACGTTACACTTACAACATCTGTCTTTTCTACCTTAGAGTGTCTGTATGAATGTATGTATATGGCAGTTATTTAGCGCACTTAAGGACCTCACAAGGGCGCTGTGTTTCACCGTCTATCTGTCTTTGAGTCTGCCTGTCTTTGAGTCTGCCTGTCTTTGAGTCTGCCTGTCTGTCTATCTGCCTGCCTGTCTGTCTGTCTTTCTGCACGTTGGGCCACGTTTGTCTGCCTGTGTCCATGCTTGCTTGTTATGTTGCCCAGCGTCTAATAAACGTACACGCATAAGCGCTATCGTTACTCAGTAAAATCATGTATAATGCATGTGTGTGTGCGTGTATGCGTGTGTATATGTGTACTTGTTCATGTGCTTCCTTGCGCTGGACTGAGACGAAGCAGATAAGAAAGGCATATACTGTAGTTTTAATAAGAACGAACGAACGTTGCTTCGATTTCCTTGCTCTTAATCTACGAAGAAGCAACGAAGCCCAGGCAGACAGATGCAGGCAGACATAGACACAAACAGACACACATAGACAGACACACATAGACAGACACACAAAGAGAGACACTCGTAGACAGACACATATAGACAGACAAACAGACAGACACATACAGATATACACAGTCATACACAGAGACACAATGAGACTAGTGCGTGGGACGATAGTTCGAAGGAAGGCAATGTGCAATGACGCATTGAAAGACGCAATGGAGAACGAAGCAGACACACAAGATGGCAAACAGACGGACACAAACACACTGAGACGGGGTCTGATGGCCTATTAGAACAATGTTGCACAGATAAAAACTCAAAAGAAAATTGGCGACAGTTCATGTAATTCATCAATGAATACATATACATATATATATATATACATATATACATATATACATATATATTATGTACATATACTCTACTGGATGAAATGATTGCTGATAAATGTAAATGTACACGTTTTCTATAGCGACCGTATGGCCTAGAGCCCTAGACCCTGATCATGTTTCAATACATTTAACGGGTGAGATCCTTCGCCATCGCTGCCCTTTTGAATGGGAGCCACGCCATTTAAGGTCCTCATGTACGGACCGTGCTAGCCCGAGATTAAAATCTCTGAAATGAGCCACGACTGGCATCCTCACGCTCAGAGGCGCCTTGACATACGCGTTAACCAATGTAGCTATATCTAGGCTAGTATGTAGCTTCATTCTTAAGGCATATTATGCTGATGCTCGTCTGTCGTCCAGAACAAGATCTGACAGCAACAATCTTCTTGCAGTGTCTTTGCGGTGAACGGTGCTAGAGTTCAGCGGCTTAATCTTCGGGGGACTTAGGACTACTACGGCTCCGTGGTGGATCTCAAGTCGGCCAAAGATAACGAGACCTACTTTCTGCGTTACGCATATCAATAAAATATGTACAACGTGTTTACCGCGACCTTTGCATAATGACCTCTTAAGAGACCGCGATTCGCTTCGGTCAATGACTACGCGGCTTCCGCCCGTTTATGCACGTGCTAAGTAATCTTTTGGCTCTTCAGATTTTGCCCTCTTTACCTTCAGCTTATAGCGAATTCTTTTTTCTCCAATTTCCTTCTCTTTTAACTTCTTTCATTTACCTCTGATCTTTGACCTCCGCCTGTCATCAACCGTCTCTGCCCCATCCACATTCCAATCAGCTGACCCGTGTACGTCCTTCATGTCTCCCTCTTTCCGTCTATTTTATGACACCCCGTCCGTCCTATATACTCGTCTCCTTCTCCCAGACTCATTTTATGACGGGCGTGAACAAATTAATTTTGCCACTGTTCGAACCACTTACCCAAATGAATATAGTTCAAACGGGCTATATGACGCATGCCACTGTAAATATATATATATATATATATATATATATATCTATTATATATATATATATATAGAAAGAGAGAGACAGACAGAGCGAGACAGAAATGACAGAGAGAGTGAGACAGAGAGATACAGAGAGCTGAAATCTACAAATCAAAGGACCGACTCACTCATCGCCTACTGAAGTACGAGAAGGTACTTTTAAAATGCGCAGGTACGCGGTACTGCACTTAATACAGCACCATGTACGTCACTATTACTTTGCTTCGAATTAAAACGTGAAGGCTGCAATTGTTAGGCCTAGTGTTGTCGTCGTGTGATTCACACAGTAGGTCTTTATCCTAAAGAAAAAAAAACATTCACGCTTAACCATCGTTTCTAAGCACAGATAGAATACCTTATGACAATCATATGCCTAGCTTTAAAAGAAGCTTACGTCATGTAGGCGTCCGTGATGGCCTGTTTGGGGCAGGAGTCAGCTGGTAGATTATGTAGAAAACGATTGACTTGCAGTATTCTATAGAAAATAGAAAGATGAAACGAATGGGTGGAAGGACAGACGAAGCCTTGTCTAGTAAGGTAACGAAAAACGCAAACTCGACGATAGAAGTCCAATAACTGGAGGTTCTTTTCTTACCGTTTATGTTATCGTTTGACAATGAAAGCGTGTATATATACGCTTGGTCATACGCATGCTTCTATACACATCGGCCTATGTTCATACGTAGGCCTACACAATACACATGTTTTCATATTTTAACGAATATTTATATTACACGCAGCCATCGAGCTACTCTTTAACCTGCTACTCCCTATTTCTTTCACATCAACCAGCTGCCCATAACAGGTCACAACAGACTGACCACAAATTTGTTGTATAGACTGACCATAGACTAGCCGTAAACCGACCACACACTGACCGTATATATATATATATATAGACTGACGGAAAATAACCATTACATCATTATGCAATCAAATAAGTTAAGTTACTTGACATCACATTGCATCACATTACATTACATCACTTGTTTTACGTTGCATTACATCACATCACATTACATCTCATTACATTACATCAAGTCACATTACATGAACTGGCCACAGAGTGACTGTGATGGTGGTGCTAGAGAGCAGATGAACGGCATTTGTCTTTAATAACTACAGCGCTACATAATTCGTATATTGAATAAATAAGCGAATGATTGTTCGTGCCCAGATGAAACGAGAGACGATTACGGAGATCGTCTCAGTCGATCGGCGACCGAGTCGAGCGTATCGGCGACACATTCATCATCGTCAGCCATCCTTCTCCAGGTTCCTCAGTTTCTGCAGCAGACGTCTGTGGAACCAATGGCCGGAAGAAGGAGAGGAACTTCGACCAGAAGAGGTCAGTCAGGGCAGTAGCTACAAGTGCATGCGGAGTGTATATGGTAGGTATACATAGGCAAGACACGACAAAAGGAATTTTACTGTTGCCGAGTCTGTGTATCGGAATTATTTTTTTCGTTTCCAACGCGGATTTACTGCGCACTGGACGGTTTTGTTTAATGTTATCGTGATCTTCGAGTCTGGAATGGTCCATCTACAGCAGAGGGGGGACGTGGATTCTAGCTTGACAGTCAAGTCTCAGACTTACAGACATACGAGTTGATGAGTTTATCTTGAAGAGGCGCTATGCTACAGTTCAGTGTTTTATAAACTGTTTGAAACAGATCCTTTCCTGAACAGGAAGCCAGTGCAGACATTTGCGTACAGAGGTTATGTGCTCATATTTTGACATGTTAGCTATAAATCTAGCCAAAGAGTTATGAGTTCTTTGAAGTTTCTGCATGTTTGACTTTGTGATACCAGGAAGAAGCGAATTACAGTAATCAACGCGACTAAAGACCAATGCGTTTGCCAGAGATCCTTGTAGATATGAGGACATAATGCTTAAATTCTGCGTATGTCACGAATATACACGCATGACGACTTACAAATGTCATTTACGTAGTCAGTAAGAGATACAGTAGAATCAAAAGCAACGCCAAAATTACGAGCAGTATAAACCAACTGAACAAGTGAGTCACCCAGTTTTCAAGATTTAAGCCATTCAAACTTCTTAAGTTGTTATTGGGTGCCCAGAAGTAGAAATTTAATTTTCGATTGGTTAAGGAGGAGTTTATTAGCCGCCATCCAACGCTGCACCTTCTCAAAGGCAGTGGAAAACAGCTGCACAGACAAGTGACAAGACTATCCGTCAAATGAAATGTAAATTTGAGTATCATCAGCAGGACTCGAAGGTAAATAAACGAAGAAGGACGACACTTGCGCTGGATAAACAATATAATGAAGACATAACAGGACTTGGATTGAAAATTGGAACAACTTTGATTCGACAAAAACCGGGAAAAATGGAAATAATTTATTCGCATACATCGTCGCCAAATAACTAGTGATGATGATGATGATGATGATGACGACGATTATGACGATAATGATGATAACAAAAATACACGTTGCACATCTGCCTTTATTTTCAGATGGCAGCATCGTTCGTCATGCGAGGCGCTGTTCCACTTACGACCGAAACGCCGCCTACGAAGCGGAACTGAAGCAGGAAGCGGAACGACGACTGGTGCGCCGTGGTCACGGCCGCGGATGCCGAGCTGCAGCCAGGCACCAGTCGAGGATGCTGAGCCCACATCGACGCAGTGATGCGGAACTCAGAGACGACACGCCTAACGCATCCTACGCAGCCGACGACGGCGGCGGCAGCGACCAGTATCGTGATCATCATCATCAGCAGCAGCAGCAGCGGCAGCAGAACCAGCATCAGCAGTCGCAGAGGGCCGATGACGAGACGACCCGTGACCTCTTCGAATACGACGATTCCTCGGATCCAGTCTTGCCGAGTCGGCGAGGACAAGGTCGGAAGCCAGTCCGCAAGAACGGACGCATCGCTTTCCAGTACCCGGAAGTGTTCGGCCGGAGACGGGCGAGGGGCGGACTCCGCGGTCGGTCGCGGCCGGTGAGAAGCACCAGTGGGGCAGGGACGGCTGGGGGCTGGGACGGCCACGACCCCTGCGGCGACCCGAGGGACTTCGAGATGGACAGGACACACAACGAAGGGGTAAGGACCAAAGTCGTTCATTTCAGTCGAAAGGAGCTTCGTCTTTCGTTTTGTCAGGTGACCACGTTGACCTCTAATGCGTTTTCTAGAGGTGGCGCTATACAAATTTGCAATTACAATCACAATGCCTTCAACCGCGTGATCTTACCGCTGACAGCTAAAGTTTACTAGAAGAGTGTAAAAAATTGGCGATTGAAACGAACTGATATCGGCAGCCTAGTCAAGGTCAAAGCGGTCGATCGTTGATGCTATTTATAGCTGCTTTTGTGGGTGGTTTGCCAGTTCGGACCCGTAGAATTTGTCCCTAGAATAGGTTGCATATTAATAATGGGAACATATACTGTATAACTAGGCAACTGGAAGACCGTATCATGCAGACAAAGACAGAGACAGACACACAGACAACTAGAGGAAGAGCGAATGGGATCAGAATAATACGGTGCTTGGGCGTCTACATAATAAGCAGTGGGCTTATGGTGTTCGCTGTCTGTAATATTCGGTATTTTTCTCGGTTTTTTCCAATTCAGTTTGTATCGGTTCCGTTTTTTCGAAATGTCGCGATATCGGTAACGACTTTTCATTTTTATGTTCTTTATCCTTTACGTATACAGTGTGACTTTGTTGTTGCTAATTTACGGTAGCAGTGCTGTTGTGTTGCAAAATTTGTTCAAAATAAGAAATTGTATTATTATATTCATAAAATTTGTGTAGCTTTGCACACGACTCCCCATTAGGAATGAAACAAAAGATACTGAAATGTCATGTTTAGGTTACTACTAAGTCTACAGTACAGTAGAGATGTCCAGTATTTACTGTATCTAACACGTTCGATCTTTTGTTCGTCGTACCGCAAATGTTGAGCTAGAAACACTAATTGGCTGAGCGTTGAGCTTCTGTTCTAACAGGGGACACAAGACCACAGTTGGAAATCACTCTTTTACTATAGCAAAAGATGTGGATGCAATTTCCAAACACGACCTAGCGACCTGGACAATATTTAGAAATTGAGACTGGTTGGTACCCACCATTGGAATGGATTGCTGTCTTCTGGACCACGTGCGTTACACGATGCCACAATTTCCACTACGTAGAACGTCATTTATTCTAGTTTAACAAAGACGTTACTATTATTTTTTCAGAAAAATGACATACGAATATCAGTCAATATAAACACTTTAACAGTGCTAAAGTATGTTCACAGAATGAAAAGATTATCCCTGAGTGAAACTACATTATACTAGCGCCTTTGTGAGTTACTTAAAAGGCGCTTTATAAATTTATTGATACATACATACATACTACTTGCATTCTACGGCTACCTACTCTTCGTTTTTTCTTCAGTTTTTGGTATTTTCGGTTTTCTGAATATCGACTTCGGTGTCGGTTTCGGTTTTGAATATCGCGATATCAGTTCGGCCTCGGTTAAACCGATCCACTACTATACTAAGCATCTGACTATCTGGAAATGTGTTATGTTTTGTTGGTGATCAGTAAAAATTCAGAAATCTGGAGCCTGAAATCTCGTATGCAGACTGGCATTTGAGACTTACAAGCAGCGGAATGCGTCATCGGATGAATGATCAGTTCCTTTATTCGAGTTTTCCGCTGCTTGATCGCAGTTCCTATGCTATTCATGCTGAAATTTTAGCTCATTGATTATAAATCGAGCATGACCTGTTGGAGCTATTTTCCCAATACAGGTTTCCAGGTTTCTTATTTGAGTATACATTCATTCGTCCATTCATTCAGAGCATTTATATAACGCCTTTGGATGAATAAACCTTCCAACATATACGAACGAGGTTGTATGAGAATTGATGCCGTGACAGCGGATATCGATCGTGACAGCGGATGTCGGGCGTTGCATTGAACCGTGTCGTTATTGGCACTGGTGCGTGACGTCAATCGGATTGACTGCAGAGTCACTTGTCACTCTAGTTGATGCCTTTTCTGTCTGCTTCTTCTTCTTCCTCAGGTGATGATCGACGACAAGAGAGATCCATTCAGCGCTCAGTCGATCAGCCAACCAATGCCACCTACATCCATAAGAGGAAAGGTCAGGTCAAGGGTTCGAGTCGGCGGCAGAGGGTCACGAGGTCATCCACGCACCCACCAAGCACCCCGTTACGACCCTCTTCCGACGGCGTCCGACAGCCACCCTTGCCCTTCGGCCCTCGGGAGGGACACAAGTGAAACGAGGCTGCACCAGGTGACCCGACTCGGATACGAGGTGAGAAGACGGTCGATCGAAAGGCTTCGTGCCTTTCTTAGAATCGTTGTCAAGCGTCACGGTTGACTGGTAAACTGTTACGGTTTATAGCATTTTTATGCTACGCATATACGCATAAGTGCAGTGTCGAAGGCATTCTGTGCTCGCAATTAATAGGCTTTCGTTGCAGCCAGTGAGCGCCATAGAAGCTGTTGTAGCGATTCCGCTGTTGTAGACATATTGATTCATCAGCTGGCCGTATCATTCACGTCATGACACAGTTATGCGCAAAAATGACACTTCACTAGCGACGACGATGAGAACATTGGCTTCTGATGAAGATGAGTGCGAACACAGATACGCGATGCGAACATAGATACGCGATACGAACATAGGTACACGACGTAAGCATAGACAAGACACGTAAGCATAGAGATAAGACGACGTAAAAAAATAAGACGACGTAAAAAAATAAGACGACATAAAAAATAAGACGATGTAAGCTTGGAGATGAGACGGCGTAGGCATAGATAATATGACGTAAATATAAAGATAAGACGATGTAAGCATAGAAATAAGACGAAGTACGCATAGATAAGTTGATGTAAGCATATTGAAGACGACGCAAGCATTGAGATAACGACGTAAGCTTAGAGATAAGACGACGTAAGTACAGAGATAAGACGACGTACACGTAGTTAAGACGACATGAGCACAGATTAGATGACGTAAGCATCTATAAGATAACGAAGGCATAGACAGGACGACGTAGGAATAGATAAGGTGACATAAACATAGATGATGCGAGGTATGCGCAGTTACGAGAAGATCTTTCACATGCATTTTTAAAAATCGTTGAACAGACAATGATGTCGCTAGTTAGCTTACAGGGCTATAGGCACATATTGTTTGACTGTGGCTTACAGGCAGACAATGCAAGCTATCATTAATGAAATATAATTAAGTGCATTGTATTTTTAATCATGCATGATTGCAATTTATGGGACTATTGTCTATGTATTTTATATATGTTTAAACGCAGGAATTGGTATCCTATTATTTGACAACGGGAATCATTCATCCGAATGTTCAGGACAACTCAGGCGTGACTCCGTTGCACGACAGCTGTACCCATGGCTATCTGAGTATCACGCGCCTGCTGCTGGACCACGGAGCTCATCCCAATTCCAAGGCCCTCGACGGAACCAGGTATGCATTCATATAAACCATCCACGATGCAGCGGATCTACCTATTGGTCACATGCACATGCACGCATGTACATATATATATATGTATGTACATAGTAGATGTAGATATATGTATGCGTATATATATTCATATTCATGCGTATATAATTATATATGCATATTGACGGCGTTCAGTCTCTGGATTAGATACGGAGGCTGTTTGCCATCGATCAATAACAAGAGCATGCATGTGGCGAATGTAGAGACGCCTCGGTTCAGCCTGCTGTAATAGGCCGCCCATCAGTTCTATAGACGCGTCCGTAGATTAGATCAAAGAGCCATTCAGGCAGACGATTATGTAGCGCCGTATTGACCGAGCATTGAAATAAAATCGTAGCTGAATCGAACGCCTGTTAGGACGGTTATCGACCGCAGAAAGAAAGACAAAGAACCCCAGGAATGGAACTATGTAAAGAACGATAAATACATGCATATATATACATATATATATGCATTATCTTATTGAAACGTATTGTAATTACGTCAATTTATGCAGCATCGGACGTAGTGAGCTACTTCTGTGGCGTTTAACATTGTCAGTTGTCAACGTGAATGCTATGAGTTACAAAATCGATAGAATTTCAATTGTTTTTTGAAATCGTAAACATTTTTGGCCTCCTGAACAGATGCATGAGTACTGTTCCACGCATGTAGGGCCAGCGACGAAAAAAGGCCTGATCACAATTTTAGTCTTAGTTGCTGGTACGAAGACATCGACAGACTTTGATGATCGCAACCGCAGTCGATTGGAGTCACCAGATAGCAGGGTCACCAGATAGCAGGGTCATCAGATAGCAGGGTCATCAGATAGCAGGCTCACCAGATAGCAATGCTACCAGATAGCAGGCTCACCAGATAGCAATGCTACCAGATAGCAGGCTCACCAGATAGCAGGCTCACCAGATAGCAATGCTACCAGATAGCAGGCTCACCAGATAGCAATGTCACCAGATAGCAGGGTCATCAGATAGCAGAGTCATCAGATAGCAGGGTCATCAGATAGCTTTTAGATAGTGAGTTACTTGATGCGGCGTGTGAGATAGTATGGCCCGCATTATGCAGACTATAAGAAGGCAGTCTGAACTCGATGCTTTCGTCAATCCTGAGTCGCTGAGACTGATCTTTCAGCACAGATGTCATGTGGTCGAACTTTTTAAATCGAACGGCCAGACGAGCAGCGGCGTTGATGACGGCCTGAAGGCAAAGGATACTGCGCTGTGGCCAGCCAGCATCGGCGATTTTCAATAAGCATTTTGGTTCAGGGTCAAACATTGTACGAATGGACGGGTCACGTCCTTTGCCAGAGACCGAGAGACCGACTTCAGCTGCCTGGAGATGGCAAAACTGGTCCTCACAAGCTGTAATATATGACGTCATTGAGATATCTTTGTCAAGGAAAAGACCGAGCTCATGAACCTTGATCTGTGTCTCAACAGCATCTGCACCAGTGACGAAAGGAGTGCCATCTAATTTGTCCACCTCACTTGAGGACGAGCATCAGAGAAATTCTGACTTTAAAGAAATGAGCTGCGGTCAACGGTACTTCATCCAGTCAGCGATGTCATTAATGCATCTGACTGATACGGCCGCAGATATTGAAACGTCGATAACATCAGGACGATAGAAACCGTAGATTAGTGAGTTGTCAGCATAAAGATGACCTTGCAGACCATGCTTGGATATTATGACCGAGATGTCGGCAGTAAAAAGGGAGGAAAAGAATGCGTTCCAAAACTAACCCTTGGGGAACAAATCTTGGCTTTCATATAGCGCGATATTAAAAGTGTATCTCTGTCGCACCTATTCTTTGTATGTTCATCTCTCTCCGTCTCTAGTTGTCTGTTTTGCGTTCACTGTATATATATATATGTATATATATATAATCATAATTATTTGTGTGTATATACATATGCGTGTGTCTCTAACTCAGTGAACAGATTCTGTTACGCACGTATAAGTATATAATTATGCATGTAATATATAGTAAAGTAGAGATGATATATGGATGGAGACGAAAGCGAAGGCCTGGATGCAGCTTGGCTGTTCTGTTGGATATTTATTGCAACGGTTTATGGTTTCCTGATGGCCTACAGACTCTTTTAATTCGTCTCACGAGAACAACGAATCTAAAGCTATACAACGGTGAGGAAACTCTCTTGACGTCAATCGGACGCAATCTGGCATCTCTTTACTTTGGACAACAATTGCTTTCCGAACAGATTTAGACAACAAAACGCCGATTGTCGACAGAAACTGGGCCGACAGAATCAGTTTGATCAGCCCTCGTTGCTTTGATTACGTCTTGGTAACTAAACGGAGGATGTTGACTGCCTCACAGCGATAGGCGTCGGCACAGCGAGGGGTAGGGGACTATGCTTCCCCGCTCGAATGAGCTGAAAGCCTGGGAGTTCTGATGGGTGAGGGGCAAAGATGGAACTTGTGTGGAAGGGATGACTCAGTTAATCCACCCACGAAAACCGCGTGGGTGGATTTCTGCCTGACTTTTTCTCCTTCTTGATGCGTCTGTCAATGGTCCCCCAATCGCAAAATTCTGCGGACACCGTTGCTTGCAGCACCCAAGCTGCTTCTGCTGCTGCTGCTGTTGCTGTTGCTGCTGCTGCTGCTGCTGCTGATGATGATGATGATGATGAGTGTGCTGCTGCTGCTGCTTCTGTGGCTCTGGACGCCGTCGTCGACAGAATGACGTAATGTTTCTTTTATTTGCGCCGTCCAGCGGCAATAAACTTTTCCTATTTCCTACACACTTACCTGGAGTGCGCGTGCATGTATTAATCAGCTAAATTAGAACTGGGATATATTTATCTCCTATATCTGTTACACACATATATATACCTTATGAATATATTATATGTGCACATATATACCAGTCATATGTAGATATGGTCTATATATCTTACATGTATTATGTGTAATATATGTATATATATGTATCTCATAATATATATAGTCTGGGTAATAGCGTATACGTTTTTGGTTACATTTGTGATTAGTAAATTCTGTCGAGATGTTTTTATGTAGCGCGTGATTGTCTGCTGATACATCTGGGCCATGCACTGCAGACGGCAGTGCAGTCATTTCTCTGTCAATCTATTCTTCCTCAACTCATGTTCCTCACCCGACGACAACATTAACTCAGTTGCACAGAGGAGGAGGTCCTGATGGCAAGTGCTTGCAAATGATGCACGTTTTTTGCTGTGCTGACGTCTGCGATATTCTAGGAATTGACATAATAAGCCTGTATATTTTGTATTCAGATATATATATATAGATACATATATATACATATACATATATATATTATATATATTTATATGTGTGTGTGTGTGAGTGGGCTGCTGAACATTAAATCTGGTACATGTTGTGGTCAATGTCCGTATCTAGATGTATATGTACATCAAGATGTTTTGTCACATGCAGACGTACGCATGCGCAATGGATATATGCCTGTCGCCATTAGCAACGCCGCCTAGCAGTGTCTATGTATATATAGCACTATAGAACACTATTGTGTGTATGTGAGTGCATATAAACGCTGATCATGTTCATATATATATATATATACTCATATAAAGACGTTGCAGAGTAACGGCGCAGTTGCACTTCGGTTTCCTCGCCTCTGTTTGCACAACATGTTATGAAGAGCGGCCGCCATCTATGAGTAATCCTTCTGATCTGTATAGGCGTCGTTGTTGATGTTGTTGCCGTTGTGTGGTTGTTTCTGTTGTCTTGCGGGATCGTTAGTCGACCTGTGCTCGGTTGGGTCACTGCACAGACCAGACTAGGGCTAAGCTTATGTTTGTCTAACGTACTGTATGCAGTTCATTGTTTTAATTAACTGAATGATACAGCTGCTATATAGCCTTCTATTTATAGGATACGGGGTTTCTTTAAACGATTTCCGAGCTAAGATGTGGGTGAATGAATTTCTTACAATTGAGCGCTATGCCTGCATAATGCACGGAAATACCACCAACGCACACATATGTGCACACGTTATATGATGTATAATGACATCACAACTAAAAGAAATTCTCCTATTCGCTGATGTCACTTGACTTTGAGAATTCAAGACGAACTGTTAGAGAATACCTAATATGACGGCATTTAGATATGATTCTTGCACACACACACAGTATGCGGTGACAATGGTAAAAATAATAATGATCACTGTAATTATGATGCGAATTAATGACGGTTATGTATCTGTTTAGTATCATCCTTTGTAATAATATGAATTTATACGGTTTAACACATGAGGACTTGAAAGCTTTGAAGGTAAAGCTGAAAATAACTGGAAATTTTGTTCAGGAAAGGCAGCCCTGTCTTAGAGAAGTGCGAAATCTATCGACACAAAGAATGATCGCATATGCATATGCATGCGCAACATAGTTTGACTTTCCGCTTATAAGGCTACTTATTTCCATCTACAAGACCTTTTAGTAAAGGTCACTTATAGAATTTCCTATACCAGGCCATTATTAAAGACCATTTATATCAGTCTATCTGCAAGGCCACTTATTAAAGGCCAATTTGTATAAAGTCCATTGACAAGGCCACTTATTAACGACCACTTATTAAAGTCCACTTAGCTAAGACCACCTGTAGTTCCACCTGTAAAGCCGCGTTGTGGAGATTTGTTCAAAGACACACATAATAATCAGCAGACACTTAAAAAGCGCTATATTATGTGTCTAGATACATGCATACATACAAAACAAATTTCAGGTTGACCAGAAGTTACATTAGCATTAGAGGTGCTTGTAAAAAGAACTCGGTTTAAAATAACTTTTGCGGTTTGATTGCTGCGGATAAAGCTGGTCTATACCTATATAGCGGCTTTTGTGTGGAGCTGTGGAATTTGAGCAATTTACAAAACATTACTCACAGCAAAACTGCGACCTATGTTCAGCGAGTCCTTAAAAACAAAGGAATCCGAGGAATCTGACATGTGAGTGGCATTTTCTCCTCGTGCCAATCAAATCGTGCGCCGATTATGCAACATTTTGGACGTCCAAGCATTTTCCTCAGTCAACGCCTAATTGTTTCGCTGACTATTTACTGATGAATCGCTGATGATCATTACAGCAGCCGGACTAGACTT
The DNA here is from genome assembly GCA_964023275.1 of Norana najaformis. Taxonomy (NCBI): domain Eukaryota; kingdom Metazoa; phylum Annelida; class Clitellata; order Crassiclitellata; family Hormogastridae; genus Norana; species Norana najaformis. The sequence goes on along the minus strand of OZ029915.1, from coordinate 37,458,845 downwards.
TTAGTTTTACCACGCACTTACATTTCTTACATCAACAGCCTTCAATATATACAGAACGTAATTCGGCTGATTTTCACACCGAAGATATACCCACTGAATCAGGCCCACATGCCTAAGGCTATCTCGGTTTCACTGGCTAACGCCCTGGTTTACAGTCGACGTGACTACAAACACAAATTATATACCTATTAATGCTGCAGAACTTCCAAGCTATTGTCATGACTAAAACTATTAATTATCAACCGACCTTACATTGGCTTTCTGCCGATCTGTGAGTCTCGTTCAAGTCTGTTATCGCCTACACTGTGTTGCTTCTTAATCAGCCTATCGTTGTTATTTTTGCGCACCTTTTAGTCTCCAAATATTCAACGCAGTAATTGGACGCACTATAACTGAGACTTGTTATAACCCGGATCAAGACAGTAGGAGGCTACCGTTTATTCTCACTGACTGGTCTATGATTTGGAGTTTATTGCCTGCATACTTGTCATCAACTCTACAAAAATCCATCTTGCCTATAGCTTGCCTATGCGCCTTTGCCTAGATTCCGATGTACCGGAATTCTCTGATTTTGACTCGACCATTCTCAGTTTCGTATCGTTCGTTATTGCCGCGGACAAAAGTTATCCATACCTACAGGCATCCTACCAACTATGTGCCTCCTGTAACCAGACACGATCATTTTACGCTTCTGACTTTGAACTCAGGCTATTCTGCTTGATATATATAACAGATAGAGTACATATAATGCATTATGTGAATATACATCCCCCGTGCACAGTATATATAATATGTGAGCATGTTAATATCTAATATGCTCAGTATATGATGTGTGAGCATGTTATATGCGTGCATTTATTGCAAGGATTTATGGTTTCTGGCGGGCTGCAGACACTCTTGATTCACCGTTTAATACTGCGAACAACTGTGTAGCATCGATAGTTATCTCTTAATCCAGCTTTTGGATATCGCTTTCACTCGTCGGCCGCAATATATGTGCCTCTGTAAAACACTGTGTACCGCTGTACGCCACTACATGATGCCAAAACCATACATCGACCACCTGCCTGCTAATATCCGTCGCTTGCTGGCATACTATTACATCCGCAGAGCTATAAAGCAGGCCTTAGTATGTAGATCCATCCAAGGCCAACGTTCCATCGGACTCCTGATATTAACACCAACTTGTGAAATATCTACTACTATCTGTAAAGTAGACATCTGTATCATATATGGATACACTTCTGTTAAGTAACAGATACATGTATGATATAGTAGATATCTGTACACTGTAAAGAGAATTCCGTTTTACACGAGAAAATGTTCCGCTGTATAGCGGTTAACACGACGGTTCAAATTGGGACTTATAGTTCATAAAACTTTGATCTCCGGTCAATCACAATACTTAAAATCAGTTCATTTTTCCCAGGCGGACCAATATTCTGCAAGGATCATCTGATTGTCTTTCTATGGTCATACCTGGGCTAGAACTGTTCTTGGTGAACGGGCTTTTTCGGTTGCTGGACTTAAATTTTGGAACTCCCTCCCTGTGTCTGTTCGTTCTGCTGAGTTACTTCTGTCATTTCGTTCTCAACTTAAAGTTACCTTTTCAAAATTGCTTATACACCATCGGCTGCTTCTCTGTCTTGTGGACTGACCTTCTGGATATTGGCCTGATTGCAGCTTGGCTTTGGTGGCCATCGGTTGATGCCTTGTGCATTAGGCACCGGCTCATTAGTAGTTATTAGTTATTATTATTAACTGTTAATGTAAGCCTGTAAGTATTTTGACCGATGACGATCCGGCTTGTCGGTGAAGAAGCCCAGTAGTGTGGACATAGTTCATGAGAGGATTGAAGGTTCATAAAGAGGGTCAAACACATGCACACAGACTAGCTTTCGCCGTGTATACAGAGGTATCTGAACATCTCCGGGATATTTGCCTCGGGACGTTTCCCCGAACATTTTTCCTCTGGTCATTTCTTCTAAGGCAATTTTCACTGTCGTTTCCTCGGTTTCATTTCCACTTTATGGTGCACATGACCTATAGTTAGAAAACATAAGCAAAACATAAGTTTATAACATGCTCACACATCATATACTGTGCGTATTAGAAATCAACATATCTATTGTGCACATCTATTATACTGTGCTTATTGGATATTAACATAGCCACTGCAAGACTAAGTACAGACTTGCCTTCCATATATAATATACTTTTTACAGTATCTGTATTACTTATTTAGTAGGAACACTTTGTGAAACGTGTATTTGTTAGCAGTGTAAGACTAAATACAGACTAACCAGTTCTGTTTATTAATCACATGTTAGTTGATATGCCGGGTAAATACGAATCATGCAGAAAGCTTTTAACTTTTGCTTAACCTTTATTTTTGCCTTCCACTCGACCTCAACGTTATCTGCACGGTTCTGTTGTCTCACATATATGTAACCGTTTTGCTATAGACTACTCTCAGTCTTTCCACAAACCCAGTATCGTTTCTAAGTGTATGTTTTAAGGGCAGTACAGGTCGTTCATAAAGCACGTCCGCAAATGGGGGAAGGGAGGTGTCACCCAGACGCGGACAAGTGCGGACAAGGGGGTTTGCCCAACGCATCTAAATTTGGTACGTACATTTATTTTAGTGCAACCTGTGCGTAAACACCAACTTTAGTCAGAGAGCATTCTATATTGCACTTGATCTAATTAGAATTCCTTTGCTAGATGCGGCAGTATCAAAATACCCCACTTCATGGCACCGTTACTTGTGCAAGATCAACAGAATAGCTTCTGTAATACAGAATAGCTTAATAGCAGAATAGCCTTAGTACTCGGAGTGCGGACGTCCTTGAAAGGGGTGAAGAGGGTAATGCCAAATGCTGACTAGGGAGAGGGATGAGTCAAAAGTAGGTAACTTTGTGGACGAACCCAATAACCCATTATTTGCAGTAGATCACGTGTAAGTTAACAATTCTGATACATAATAACTAACCGGAATCTACGCTGAATGACATAATCGTTGCCTTTATTACAGGCACCACTAGTATATTTATTATCTAGTATATATGTGTATGACACCGTTAGTACAAGTGCAGTTCTATCACTGCTACTGCTGGTAAACTACGGCAATTTATTACACATGCATCCGGGTGGAGACGACCAAAGGAAAATGCTCTGTGGGGGAAATGATCAGGGAAGTTGTCCAGGGGAAACTCTCGGGGAAATCTCCTAGACCCACACTCAGGGTATACATATTTGTGTAAACTTAATACAACTACATACATCCTAGATCGTACAATGTAAAATGGAGGAAAATAGAAAAAGGAGATAGAGTAGATAGTAGTTACTTAGTTGCCCTCAAACTATTCATCCCCAGCCAACCAAAATGGCAGTTATCTGTAACCTGCACTTTGCAGAGATGAGGATAGACTTAGATTAAATTCTAAGGTAGCCGTTTCGCTAGATGAGTTTATATAGTCTTCGTGGCTCTTTAGAAGTCGTAGTGTTCTCCTTCGGTGTAAGATAGCTTAGGCGAATTTTACTATGTACGTGAAAGACAGTTGTACTACACTGACAATGTAAGATATCAGCAACCAGTGATCCGATAGATACATCAAATGAACCGGACTCCTCAATCAGTGCTGCCTTCAGCGTGAAGATTTTATCACAGTAAAACAACAGCTGACACGCAGCGAAATAGTGAATAAGACAGACACACAATCAGTGTCATGCAGACAGACAAATAGGCAACACTTCATCCGTAGATGTCAGTTTATATTGTAAAAATCTGTATTACTTAATAGATATATGTTTCATATTGTAGAAAGCTGTATTTTGCAAAAGATATATGTATTATAAAGTGAATATCTTTAATATATAGTAATTAACTGTAAAAGGCGCCATATAAATTCTGAAGTACATAACATTGCCTCCAGCCCATAGGCTTATAGATGCAGAAGACATGGTGGCATTATTCGGTGAACATCGTCAGCACAACAGACTCTATGAGTGATTGTTGCTATTTATGAAATGGAAGAACATTGCCATCTGCTTTCCACGTGGAATGACAAGAATATAAATGGACGGCAATCGGAAATGATTTAGTTGCGCCATCGATTGATGCATTGTGCGTTAAATAATTAGCGACATAGAGGCCAGTAGATTAGATTAGAAACCTTAAAATGTCTTAGAGCAGGTGCGCAGAAACTGTGGCTGTATTCGCTCAGAGAAAAATCCTTTGCTCTGGACAGGTGCGCTTTTCTGCGATGCCAATTAATAACGGCCTCTTTCTTCATCCAGTTGTACGCAAACACGAACATTTGCATCTACCTGTTTACCTGCTGTTCCTCGAGCTCAGCAGATAATATTATGGTCAGCATGTTGCAATTTTCTCATATTTTCGCTAAATGAGTTTCATATGAAATTATTTTCCAGTTCCTTCCAGACCATCTATGTATAAGACTCAATTCGTAATATACCAATCTACGGGTTTCTTGTGCCTGTACAGCTCTACTAATACTCATTTTCTGCCTGCCTGCCTGCCTGCCTGCCTGCCTGCCTGCCTGCCTGCCTGCCTGCCTGCCTGCCTGCCTGCCTGCCTGCCTGCCTGCCTGCCTGCCTGCCTGCCTGCCTGCCTGCCTGCCTGCCTGCCTGCCTGCCTGCCTGCCTGCCTGCCTGCCTGCCTGCCTGCCTGCCTGCCTGCCTGCCTGCCTGCCTGCCTGCCTGCCTGCCTGCCTGCCTGCCTGCCTGCCTGCCTGCCTGCCTGCCTGCCTGCCTGCCTGCCTGCCTGCCTGCCTGCCTGCCTGCCTGCCTGCCTGCCTGCCTGCCTGCCTGCCTGCCTGCCTGCCTGCCTGCCTGCCTGCTAATTCACATCTTTTGCAACTCTGTCATAGAATCAAAGAGACAGTCTAGCAGCAGAATCTTCTTTTAAGTAATCTCTTTATCAACTTTCTCGACAAATGTTAGGTTTTCTGTGTAAAACTTTAAGTATCGTATCTTTACCTCGTTCCTCTTGTGTGACTTTTAATCGTGAATTAAATCAATTGTTGCTATTTAGTTGCTTATGTGCGTGAGTTTAGTTAGTCCAAGAGTCGATATGCATGTATAATGAATGCCCTGCAGGCAAATGGCTTCCATCCGTCCCGTTCGATCTCAGCAGCAGCAGCAGCAGCAGCAGCAGCAGAAGCAGCAGCAGCAGAAGCAGCAGCAGCAGCAGCAGCAGAAGCAGCAGCAGCAGCAGCAGCAGCAGCAGTAAGAGCTGGAGCCTGTGAATAGTAATGGCATGATGCCTAGTCATATTTAAGACTTCGAAGAGGCAAAGGTATCAGCGATGTGCTGTGGTTAATCAATCAGTCGATTCTTTTGGGGGTCTTACTTATTAATCGTCTATGTTGTTCGTAGCTAGTTCTCAGGCATTTATCTGTAGTGATCATTTGCAATAAAGTGTGTTAATCTATCAGTTGGAACATCTTATTTCATCATTTGGGATGCTTTATCATTTACTCTGTCATTTTGAACATCTTATTCCTTCATTTGAAATGTCATTTTCGAAGTGCTCATACATGTCTGATGAGTGGAGATGTTTCTTATGTGTTGCAGTCTGGTGTAGGCTTAGTGTGTGGGAAAATCAAGGTCTCGTGTTTTTCTAAAAGCAGCTTCTGATTGATTATCTGTTAAGTTCCACATTGAGCATACACCCAGATTATCTGCTGCTTAAAGAGCTACTGGCAAACAGATATAAGATGTATACACAATTTGTCTGCTTATCTTTCGGTGTGGGTGTCTCAGATTGGAGACAAGTCTTAATACATTTCATGGTCTGGATGCAATCTTGAACTTTTTGCTCTATTTATTCTAAGCCTCGCGTAAGATGCTACATAGTTCTATTTTTGCATTTTAAAGTAATGTTCTGTTCTGAAAAATATGACATATTATAAAGCAGTTTAAAGATCGATTAATCAAGTGACTTGTTCATCAATTCACGACTTAAATGTCTTAAACGTTGGTCCTCAATTCCAAGCGGATGAATATTTTAAACTTTTGAGCTGAACATAACCGCGGAATTCTACGAGACATCAAATGCCATGGCTTAATAATAATAGGCCTAAATGGCATTTGATAGGTGTAGCTATATGAGCTCTAGGAAAACATGTTTCAGAATACCTTGCCCGTTTTTGAATGCCGAATAATTAGCTTCTACAGACAATTGGTTACATTATGAAAAGTATAAAATTATATGTATATAATTATGTGTAGGCGTATATAAATCGTGTTTGGGTAAATATGTACAATTTATTCCTATCGCGAGGATAACATAAGGTCTGGAAATGTTACTTCTGTTGCTATAATATAAATATCTACAGATACGTTGTTATCGTGTTTATCTGTGAGTTCTCTTTCGAAGAGCGTTCTTGCAGTTAAGCTGTTGGTCTTCGTTCTCTCGTTCATCATTTTATGGCATTCAACTTAAAAATCGTAAATGAGTGCATTCGTTTGTATCTTCCTTGGAATTGAAAACTTGCTGCTGTACTTAGTAATGGAGCCGGAAGAAGCAGCAGGATGGAAGAGGATGAAGGAGGACAAGGACAATGAAGATGAAGAGAACAGGGCGAAGGAAGAAAGTAGATGAAAATGAAAAGAGCTGTAGGTAAAATGAGGAGTAGGACTGAGGGAGAAAGACGGCTATCGATTAGAGAATGAATTGAAGATGAATGGGAGGCGAAGTAGTGAGTAGGAACAAGGGCTTTGGCATGGTTTTAAGAGAGAATTTTATATGTTTTTGATAGGGGCAACTAAGGAAGATTGAGCATTTGTCGCCTAAAGACTAAATATGTTCCCGAAGACTAAATATGTCGCTGACGACATTTTTAGTCTTCGGGATGTAGAGGCCTGTTTACAAGTCCGAAATTCCCGAAGTCTTTGTTTTGTTCGTCGCTTTTTTCGTGGTATAAAATTATTCAATCACTCCTCCCACACCTTGTAGTGAACCATTTTACTTCTCCAGCTCTTGGAGAATGACGTTTCACCTTCCTTCCGAGTATTTAGCCTATACTGAAAAATGTTTATCTGTAGGATACAAATGTTTAGTTTAGTTTGGGCCGCCATGAGCACCTCTAGTTCCCACTATTTCCTCTGGCTGTCTTGGGATGAGGCCTCTGAGTGCGAGAAGCAGATGGTATGAGGAGGGGTGAAGGACCAAACAGGAAGGATAAAAAGAAGTTGACAGATGAGAAAGACAGGAATCGGATGAGTTGAAATGAAAAGCCCAGATATAGATTATATTCAGAGAGCGAGTCTATATTATGCGAAAGTAAGACAGCCATTTTTAAATGGCGTCGGCATTTAGGATTTATTTCGGCCTTGCATGTCAGACAGACGAGGACCGTGCACCGCACCGAGCCAAGTCTTCGTTGTCTTCGTCCTTGTCTTTTTTCTCCCTGGATCCCCTGTTGCCAGATGGGACATCGAACATCGAGTACACAAAAACGCAACTGTGGTTCACGAAACAAAAACCTGACTTTAGCCGCCTACTGCAATATTGATATGATTTCAGAAGTATCGGAAGAGATAGACACCCATGCACAGATACGGAGGGACTGACGGACGATGGGAGGGACATAAGTACTTACACTGAGCTGCGGCATTCGCTGTTTGTGCGATAGTTCGATCCGATCAATCGATCTTTTGTGAAGCTTCCCAAATTAGACTTGCCACTGAAACTATACCTTGCCATGTATCGGATTTGTTGCATGGAATTCATTAAGATAAGAACAGTTCGAGTCAATCATTCATCCGTTCGTTCATTCGTTCTGTCATTCGTTATTAGAATCATTCATTTGCCGATAAACCTGTAAATTGACCATGGCATGTGTTATTATAGGCCTCTACATTTGGCCGTGGCCAACGATCATGTCGAAATTGTTCGCCTGCTTCTGTCTTATGGAGCCGATGCAACGATGACAAACGCCATTGGACGAAGTCTATTGCAGATGGCCAAGACACGCGACATGAAGCAACTGCTCAAAGGTACACCCCAAGTCCAAGCCAGGCTTAAAGAGCCATTTAGCTGTTTAGTTGTTTCGCGTGTAAGGTAAGAGGTAAGTTCGACGTCAACGGCCTGGACATAAAACACTGGATATTATTACTTTGGTCGGCTTTGGTTATTTCATAATGCAGTTTGTCTTGATCATTCGAAGTCACTGTTAGTGTTCCTGTTGTCAGCCTGGTTCACTTAGACGTCGCTCTAGAATTAAATTGGTCATGTTCATTCAAAGGCCATCTATTGTCTTGACTACCAAGAATTACTTAAATACGTCCTGTAATTAAACCGGGTGGTCTTGCTCATTCGAAGACCACCCACATTCTTTGTCGGCCTGCGTCATTTCGAAATGGTCTTGGATTTCCTGCAGTGAAGCCTGACTTTAATGCTGCGATTTACGACGAACAGTCCTCTTTAATCCATTGCAGATGTCTTTGTCGTTTGTGGTTCTCCTCTGTTCTCTGAGACGATAAATATCACGAGGAGAGTCCGCCTTAATTGTAGGACTTTGGAGTCAGCTGACCGGTTACTTAGCAACCCAGAAGTAAATTCCGGAAATAGAAATGTTAGTAGGCAAATTTTATGAAGAGCCTCTGCAATTGTCGGCGCAGTCACGAAACAGTGCCTGCTTGCAGACTAAGCTATAATAGAATCTGCTGAGCAAACTGGTTTTAAACCAGCCGATATAGAGATGTCTACCTAAGATTTTGAATTCCAACGATTGGTGTTAACAACAACACTTAGCTGTTTCGCCTGTAACTATAATTCTAGAAATAGTGTTCACAGTTTCAACCGCTACAGAATTAAGAACAACGCTTGTCTCATTTTGAATAGAAATTACAATTTCAGTACTACTATTCAGTTATATTTTATTCAGCGCTGGTTATATTTTATTCAGTGCTGGTCTGTGTTTATGAAAAGAAAAGTAAAAATTCTATTAAATGAATTGCGTTGAAGGAGAGCATGGAATCTAGTCAGTTTCAAAGCAAGGAGTGAGCTTATGAAATTCATAAGAAAGCCACTCGTATTTCTGTTCCAAAGGTGACAAAAACAGCCGATACAACGAACGCGAAAGCGAATGCAGAATAGACGCTGACCGTTGCACTGGCTATAAAATTAAATGTCATGTTTGTTCAGGTAGTCTGTTTTGATACTCTGTTAATTACGGACAGATAATGTAGACTACAAGCCAGATGAAGAGCCAATAGTCGGCCACTGAAACTTGTTTGCGGACAGCCATGCAACGCAATAATGGCAATCTAACACGCTTCTTAACAACCTCTTCTTGCAGGTGATACGGTTCAAAAACAAGACTACAGTACATTAATCCGCTAGGTGGCGGGCATCGCTATAACTTCCGGTCGGCGTTGTGCCAAGTAAAAAGTGACAGATTCATAAGGAATTAATGACCCGATATTTTTCGGTGTTCCTGACTACCAGTAAACAAACTACTGGAAGTAGAATTGTAGGCCCACTTTTACTATACGCTACCTACTCAGGGCGGCATTCCCAATTTCACAGCCGCAGACAGCGCTGAAAGACTGGTGCATTTCCCAACAATCGCATAAACCGGACACATTGGTTTGGTATGCGATTTAAAATAGCGACAGAACGTAGTGGAGGAGTATCATTTGTAAAACGTAAATGAAATGTTAAGGCATATATTTTTATAGCGACCGTATGGCCTCGACCATGCTAATTTTTTTCAGTGAATTAATCGTGCGAGGAGGAGCTCGGCTTCATAACTTAGGTTCTTTGAGGTCGTCGGCAAGAAGGCTTTCCTTTTTGACGACGGCAGTACCAAGGGATGGCAGCAACGTTTGTAGGCCAGGCTATGAAATGGTGATGGATGACGATTGCGCAGTTTCTGGCTCTGTTTTCTGAAACACAATGAATCCTAATGAGGCGCAGAGGCAAAATCAGTTCTCGGGCTCATAATTCCTATAGGCCATGCATGACCTACTATGCGGGAGTTGCATATTGATAAGCATATGCTGTTGAAATGGATTATCAGCTTGTACAAGATTTGCGCATGACGTGCAAGACAGACGCATAAGGTCTAGTCCCTGATGATCGATCTCTCCATCGAAATCGAATCTGTGCAATCCAAGTCGAAAGAAACGTGGGCTGACCTGCTCCCGTTCCTTCTAAGAATGCCAAATAAAACGTTGCATCTACATGCAATGCTGCGACGATGACCCCAGCGATGAAGACGATGACGACGACGATGATGACGACGACGATGACGACGACGATGACGACGACGAAGACGAGGACGAAGACAATATTACATGTGTCATTGTTTTATGGGTTTGTTTAGTGTTGTTCTCTGTTGTGCGTTGTGGCTTTCTGGAGACTTACGTTTTTGTTCTTATCGTTTCATGTCGATAGGCTTTGCTTCTGATCTGTCGGGCGGCAGAGGAAAGGAAATTCCCTGGCAGTTCCCGGCATCATTTGAAATCGGCGGTAAGCTGACGCACATTGTCTGTCTGTCAGTCTTCAAACGTTTGTAAGAACAATGCGCTGTTTCGTCTCCTAGATTTTGCCTTCAGGCATCATTTCAGTTTCTCTGTACTAAATCTTTTTTCGGCATAGAATATTTATTATCCTCTGCAGTGATTGTCAGAAATCGGCGAAGCTATTGTTTGCATATAGCATGCATGGCTTAAGGTACTATACGATACAGTAAAACATGTCCACCACACACCGAGTACGGCTGTACAGTGCAGAGTAGCAGCGTGCCCTAAATAGTTAGTTCTAGATGAGGCGCTATATAAGTTGACAAATACAATACAGTAGTTTGTACAATCCAGTTAGTTTGCTGTGGCTTGTGAAAATTCATTTCTTCCAACTGCTTAATATTATTAATGTACTAATTAATGCAGAACTTGGAAAAAATCTTTAAGCTTAATATTCTGCTGCTAATTTTCATTAGATGCCATTTTAACAAAATTCAGAAAATACACTAGGTTTTTACAGCAAGCCTTTTAATTACCCACCATTTTCAGATTACTCGATTGCACATTTCCATTATAGAGAGACAGGCTGCGATTAATGTAATTGGGGAAGGCCTTTGACCTTCAACTGATAGGGATATATTAGGCTACTTCCCCATATAGAATGGTTTGAACCAGTGAAGAGAGTTCCCCCTTCCTGCTGCACAAATACCACCTTGTGGGTAGATGATCAAATGATCAAACTATTGTAAATTAAATAGATTAGAATGGATTTGATCGGATGCGAGTAAAATTAACTAAATGATTGGAGTATAAAATGAATTTATTTTCTGTATGGCACTACGATTGCTTCCTGATGATGATGCGCCAGTTGTGTTGAAAACGACTGTTTCCATTGACAGTTTGTGATGCGTTGGCGGATGCTCCCTCAGATGATCCGATCGAAGGGGCAGAAGTTGTGTTTGACCTTGGAACAGACAGTTCACTTCCGGTTCATCGCTTTGTTTTTGATTCACAAAAAGGGTAAGGATGTAGATGGAAATATAAATATAGCCATGGCTGACTATGGCTGACGCGATTCCTCCATTTTAATTTCGCCAGTCGCATAGTTATTAATAAACCAATTCTTTATTAAATTCATGGATGCCTTACGCCTATAGAATAATAAAAGGTGAGTTTAAAAAGATCTATGTATACATGGGTGTATTTGTGTATCTGGACATTTATATGGCGCCTATAAAGTTGATACGCTGAGCTCTAATGGTTGTCTTGTACGTTGTTAAAATCTTGAGTGGGTTACGATGAAGAGACGGATGAATCTGGTTCATAAGAAAAATGTGCACATAATAATTTACACACGGATGCAAGTAAGTGAATAAGTAAATTTATGTTGTGGTTTGGCAGCATTTTGCAGTTTGCTGATTGCTGACAAAATCCCAGTCTAAATCCGAGCAAAGTCTTTTCAAAGAGTTTGTTTATAAGTCGAGACGTCGATGTAGGCCTACAGATAAACATTTTGTTTTGACTTCACTAAACATTGGCCGACATATACCAGTTAGGTATGTAGCCTATATGTACATAACTATGTATACATATGCACCTATATATTCATATATGCCCATATATAAAAATACCTAAAGTTGGTAGAAGGAAAATTGCCAACTACATGCCAACATTTCATTGACTGGCTCAATAAATGCACCAGCGATAGGTTCCCTAAATATATATTTATGCCCAGATCTAAAAGGTGCAAATGCTGCATATGCATAACATAAGATGATATGCAGACTATCATAATAAGTCGCAGTATATCTGTAAGTGACTGTATTATCGATGGCGTTAAAGTGTTCAACAGAACTTGTATCGGCTGCTTTTGTTGCATCCATAGTGCAACCGTAGACAACAATCAGACACGACTTTCGTCAAGAGTGGAGCGGCAGTGCTTCATGAAGCGCTATATACATTTATCGTTGTTCTCTTCCTCACCCAAGGCAGCCAGAGTTTATCTATCATGGTTTTGTTCACGATGTTTTTCACCTGCATCCTAGTTCACCATCAGAAACCGAAAATGTTCACATCTCTTTTCATACTGCAGGCCGAGCCGGGCTCGGCAGCTTAAAGCTTATGCCAAACGATTTATTATGCAGACCAGTACGAAAGCGATACACATAAAGCTTATTTTATCAAAGGTCCATACGCACGCATTCATACGTGTATAGGTGGAATGATGCGCATATTCGCAGAATGTGTGTGTGTGTGTGTGGGTTTGTGTGTGGGTTTTTCTGATTCCGATTTATGTGCGTACATGAGAAGAAGCTATACTGCAGTCGTTAGAGAACGGAAATTCAGAGGAGTGCATTCTACAAAGCCATCACGTAAACGTTAGTAGCAGCAGCAGCAGCATCTAATCTCAGCTGCTGTAGTAGCAGCAGCCGAAGCAGCAGCTGCAATCTCACCCTGGCCTGAGATGTTGGCAACGTCAGCTCTTCCAGGAAAACGCTTTTGTCTTTATAGCTGGCCGTGCGTCTACGCAGCAAGCGGCTGTATTCGAGCGTATATAAATATGCATAGGCACACATTGGATGTCCATCCATTTGCATGTGTGTGTGTGTTTGTGTATGTTTGAGTTTGTGTTTGTGTGTGTGCGTGTGTGTGTGTTTATGTGTGTGTTTGTGTGTTTTTGTGTGTGTGTACGTGTGTGTGTGCAGCCGTGTGATAATCAATGATGGTCAAAGAGCGTTGCTCGTGTAAGTATGGCACGCAGCGAGGGCTCGTCGAATTTATCTTTTCTTTCGCCAGCTTAAGTGATTCTGCGGCGCTGACTCCAAAGTTCGTGTTTGATCCGGCGCCTGTTCCTCTGCAGTTGATTCTAATAAATACAGCCACTGTTTTAACGACGATGTTGTACTTCAAACCCGCTAATTCCGCTTCGTAATTAACCGACCTGGCAAATCAGATCGGTTGATCGGTTTTCAACTGCCTTATCGGTGGACTCATTACCAAACACAGATATTACCGCAAATTATGCAGATCTGTGAGTCATCGATTGGATGGCTGATGATAACGGGATAACGATTACGATTCTGATAATCAGATTTATGCAGATGCTGATAACGACGAAGATGACGATGATATGCCCACCGAATATTCCTTCATATGTTATTATATTGGGTTACCATGGATATGTTTGCCTAGGATTCCTTGTTCTGTTGATCGATATATGGCGTGTTAAAAGATAGTTACTTACTTACATACTTACTTACTTTACTTTATATGTTCGAATGTGTCTCAGAGGGTTTCATAACTTTCTTAGCCTCCTGTGCAGCTTAAAGACATTCCGTTTTCATATCCGGTCCAGTCAGTACATTTGTTCTGCGCCACTTTCATTCGTGATTAAATATATGTTTGAATTAAAATGTATTTATTACATTTAGTCATAAATATATTACAAAAGATTCCTGCCTGCGGTCTATAGGTTGAAGATTTATAATTTTATGTCCAAAGGACACTTTCATAGTCATATCTGACATAGGCCTATAGAATAAAATAGACCTATGTATTTTAATAGTCCGATTAAGCGCATCCATGGCCCTGGCTCAGCATCTGTGAGCTCGCCACAAGCACTGGGGATTATTTGTCTGTGCAGCGGCGCACAGGCAAAAGCACACATACATGGACAATGCTTTTCAGGCGTACAGGTAGGCTGACAGACAGACTGACAAACAGATTCATAGGCAGAAGCAGATATAGACAGACAGACAGGAGGGCACACAGACAGTTAGCCATGCAGGCAGGTAAATAGAGATAATGAGACAGATAGACGAAAGGACAGACAGAATGGACAGGCAGACAGATTGACAAACAGGCTGACATAAAGAGAGTGAGAAGCAGATACAGACACACAGACAGGCGAGCAAACAGGCAGGGAGAAAGGCAGATAGGGGTAGTGAGACAGACAGACAGACGAACAGATAGACAGGCAGACAGACAGAGGCAGAAGAGAGACAAACAGACAGAGATATCGAGGCAGGAGAGACAGACACAGACAGACAGACTTATAGAGTCAGAAGAGACACAAACAGACAGACAGACAGCCGTATGGACAGACAGACAGACAGACAGATAGAGGCAGAAGAGAGACAGATAGACAGACAGCCGTGGCCTATCTGTTAGGTCGTCGTCAATCGGCCGCCTCATACGCCGGGCCGCCCGCCGGGCCGCCTGCCGCTGTCTGTATCGATCGATCTGAGCGCCGATGATCCAGTGAGTGAGAACGACGACGACGACGATGACGAAGACGATGTCGATGACGATGACCACTTAAAACGACGGCTTCTCCATCACTCGTCTCTGTCTCTGTCTGTCTCCGTTTCTGTCTCTGTCTCTGTCTCTATCTCTCTACGTCTACCATAGCAACTCGACGAAGCACACCTTGCATCAGTATTACGTACATCGGACCATATATACGTACATATATATATATGTGTGTTTATATGCATGTATTATAAACACATACATATATATGCATACATATATAGCTATTCTTTGTGGTCAGTGTAAGTGAGTACAGGGCTCATTTGGTTCGGCATGCAGACAGTGGCATGCAGTTCACGGATTAATGCAGATGTAATCTTTCTCTCTCTCTCTCTCTATATATATATATATATATATAATGTATATATACATACATGTATGTGTGTGTCTTTTTGTGCAGCCTATAATCGCTGTGTTTCTTCTTTCATTTAGGCCAAGAAATTTTCACAGCGTATCTGACCTGTGCCAGGATGTCAAGGTCGAGGACTTTCTTCTTCTGAACGGTGATCTGACCTTCGTCAATGTCGCCACTGCCCCCGACTTCTCTTCTACGGAGGCGGCGACGGGCGACGTCCTTGGACATCCTCTGCCAGGGCCATATTCCTCGCTCGACCATCAGCACGCTCCTCCATTGTTCGGCGCCTCTTCTTCCGTCTCCATCTTACACCAGCAGCAGCTGCAGCAGCAGCATCGCGGGTGTATGTCGTCGTCTTCGTCTCTGCAGAGGGTTCTCTGTTCTGCAGCAGCAGCTGGAGCAGACAGATCGACCTACGTCGAGATCGATGTCGGTCTCAAGGGACTTCTCGATGTCGGCATTCACAGAGTCCCTTTGCACGCCCTCTCTGACGTCACTTGGCCTCCTAGCGGTCGATGCTCCAGTAGGCGGAAAGAGGCGGAGTGTTCCAAGGATCTGTTAGCCGAAGAAGCATCTTCCCTTGTCTCCCGCGCTTCCCTCAGGGGATCAGACTCCTGTTCAGTCTCCCCGTCCTCTTCATTCGCCTCCGCTACACTCCACACTCCAAAATCCGAGTTGGAAAATTCATTTGGCGCCACAACAGCCCCGCCCTCTGGTGTTGAGAAGACCGCGAAGAACTGCGCGACCTTGTCCGGAAATGGGTCAAACGTACACAGTTCCTCAAAACTGGAATCAAAAGCAAAGATGCCGATTAGGTCAGGATCTCCCTGTCCTCTTTCCTCTGCTCTAATTCCTCATGCCATTCCTCTGCCTCCAGCTGACCAGAAAGGAGAGAGCGGCAGTTCAAGAGACGCCCTTGAACAGTGCAGAATTGTACTCTGTGATATCAAGAATCCATCTTCGACTGATCTCAATTCGATCAAATGCGAGGTCCGTAAGGACGTCGAGAAGCCAACGACTGTGATTCCTAAAGGAGACGAAGAAAAGGAAGACCGGAAGAGAACCGAACGTAAACATCCGGTTCAAAACAACCAACAAACCGGAAATACAGACTTTGTTCCGGTCAAATCCGCCTCCGTCGTCGACAAAACGACCAGTTCCGTCATGGAGGCAACGAGAGATTTGAATCCTGCTTTGAACAACGTCCCAGCTGCAGTACCTCAGCGTCCCAGTCTAATCGGTCTTAGTTGTCCGGTGCGAGGACTGGCCCATGCATCGTCGAGCGGTTCCGCTGCCGCAACGGTTCCGCATCAACGAATTTCGGTGTTCAGCCATGCACGACGGCGTGCTGCATCACGAGAGTCAGTCGACGGTGGCGTGACGACTACTAAAACGGAAGCAGCGCAGTCGGAGTCGCTGATTCCGGTTCTTGAGAAGCACGGAAGCGACGACGAGACGCCACCTGTCGAGAACGAGGAAGACGTCTGCGGCGAAAGTTATGACGACGAACGCGAGATGCCACAACTGACGCTTTACGCCTGATTGAGTCACGCGCTTCACGCATGACTGCAGGCATCGGTGATCGACGCTACAGGTGACGCAGTAGCGTGGAACCTTCAGAAAATGCTGAGCCTAGAAGAAAAATAAAAACTACACTACCGAGCTAATCTATGGTTAAGAACACTGGACAAAGCCTTTGGCTTTTTGGTGTCCCGATGGAGGGGGCTCAGGTCACCTTTTCGTCGTCTTTTTCAACTGGCTGTAGAAAAGTCTGTAAATGCGTGAAGCCTTTTCTCCAGAGTCTACTAGCATGAGGACTTTTGGCACAGGATATCAGGCAATTCTGTTGAACTCGCCGGAAATTGTTTCGCAACTGCTCTGCCTTTCATTAAGCAAGTGATGTTTGTGTAGGAAATAACAACGGCTACTGGAGACAGAGATTGACGAGATGTCACTCAGATGGCCCTAAGTAAATCGAAATATCGTAGGATGCTGACTAAGTTGTCCTTCGTGGCAGCTTGCAACCGATGGTTTATGGTTTTGTGAATAATTGGTCTTTGCAACGGAATAGCAGATATGAATCACGCTGTTACTGCGGTCTCTTTTATCAAAAGAGTCTGATTCTGTGGTCTGGAATGCGTTCTCTTTCAATGGTCTCGTCGCCAGGGCTATTCTTATATTCCATTATTGACGATCTGGCATTTTGGCCCACTGCGTTTTATCTTCTGCAGATCTGGCGCTCTGGTCTTGGCTGTTAGTCAGTCTCCTCCGACTGTGTCTGGTCAGGGATCTGTACTAAGGTTCTTCGGCTGAAATCTTACTTATCTGCCTGTTTATTCGGTTATATTCGGTTGAAATCTGACTTATCTGCCTATTTATTTGGTTATATTCGGCTGAAATCTTACTTATCTGCCTATTTTAAATTTAAATCAAATACTGCTTCCACGACAGACATTCGCTTCTTTGCACTCTTTCCGCTTCCCTGCGGTCTCTGTTATGCACATTACGAAGTAACGGTTTGCAATTCTTGGACACTGAACAACTGAGTTTATATACATACATTATATATACATATATACATATATATATTATATATATTATACATACATTATATATACATATATAATGACGTATGCAAATTCTTGTATACTGAACTGCATTGCACTCTGTGATTCTGCTCCTGATTCGGTATACTACACTTAGACAAATGCACGTTACACTTCCTTTGCACTCGGTATAAGCAGCCATTTGTGTTCTCACAACTGTTGAACGCTCTGCTCCGTGTCTAAAGCTGCACTTGCTCTGACCTTGTCTAACTATGACCGTCTTATGGTAATGTCTGATAATAGCAGACACTGGTGTGATTGTCATGCAATAGAGAACAGTTACTGGTGTCTACTACAATAAGATCAGACATACTGGAATTTGACAGAAGAGGCCGATTGCCTTTAGGAGACCAAGCTCTACTACCAGCGACTGTCATGATGTTTCTGATGAGTGCTCTATAACCACACTAGCAAATGCTGTTTGCAGACACTGTTTTTTTTATTTCAACGTACTCTTACAGGTTGAAATAATGCGCTTCTCTTTTCTCTGTTGCATTCTGTCTTTTTAATTTTGTCTATATGTCCGTTTTCTCTCTTTCTCTTTGTCCATTATTTAATCCTTCAGATTGTCCATTATTCTCTCCTTATCTTTGTTCATTTATCTCATTCTCTGTTTATTACTCTCCTTCTCTTCGTCCGTTAATCTCTCCTTCTCTTTGCCCATTAATCTCTCATTCTTTTTGTCCATTATTTAATCCTTCAGATTGTCCACTATTTTCTCCTTCTCTTTGTCCGGTAATCTTTTCTTCTCTGGGTCGATTAGTTTCTCCTTCTCTAGGTCCATTAGTCTCTCATTCTCTGTCTATTTCTCTCTTCTTCTCTGTTCACATGTCTATTCAGTTTCTGTTGTTTTCTTATATCTTTCTGTCTTTGGGTAAATTACAGTGAATCGCGTAACCAGTTACGCTATGAGGTCGAATACTTCCCTATACTACTGCATTACACTCAACTTAGTATACGGACTTTTAACGGTCGAAATTATTACTTTACTAATTTTAGTTTTTACTAATTATTTGTTCTCGACGTCATGTTTTGGTATTGTCTGAGGGGATTCCATGCGTGGTCGATGTTTTTGTTCGTTTGATCCTACTGAGTCGCAAAACTACGGACGTCATAATAGTTTAAAAGTTGTAGGTGATTAAAAACTTCTTGAACTCGAAAAACGAGCGTTACGATTTAGAAGATAAAGAATCAAACCTTCAGAGTCTGCAGTCTTGTTTAAACGTGTAGTCATATACAGGGCTTAGATGTATGTAGTGTCTGGTTGTATGCGCGAATGCATATTTATATATTTATATATACACACTGGCTGCGTTACGCTGCTTGCCTTTCTAGACGTGAGTGCAGCGTTTGACACTGTTGACCATGTTATCCTTCTTACACGTCTTAACATCTCGTTTGGCATCTGCGCTTCACCTCTGGCCTGGATCAGTTCCTTCGTGGATGAGCGGTCTATGATGGTGGCTCTGGGCTCTGATCGTTCGGCTTGGGCGCCGCTCCCATTCGGCGTCCCACAGGGCTCAGTCCTTGGGCCATTGCTCTTCATTCTGTATACGGCTGACTTGACCCGGCTCATCACCTCCCTGGGAGCTCGGTGCCACCTGTATGCTGACGACGTCCAGCTATATTCCACCTGCCTTCCTTCAGATGCGCATGCCTGTGTGTCTAATGTACGTTCTGCCGTGGCGGAAGTTCGGGTTTGGATGGCGTCAAATCGACTTCTGTTAAACGAGGCCAAAACCCAGTACATTTGGTTGGGCACACGTCGAGCGCGTTCTGGGATTGATGCTGAAGCGCTACAGGTTGGATTTCCTGGCTGGGGTGTGTTACCTGTGGTCCGTGACCTGGGCGTCCTCCTCGATGGTGAACTAACTATGGCTGATCATGTCAACTCGCTCTGTAGATCCTGTTTCTATCAGCTGCGGCAGATTCGTGTGTTACGGCGCAACCTGTCCTTCAAAGCTGCTGTTACTCTGGTCCACTCGTTAGTCCTCGAACGAATCGATTACTGCAATTCCATTCTGGCGGGTCTCCCGAGGTTCAGACTTAGCCAGCTCCAGTCTGTCTTGAACTGTGCTGCTCGGGTCGTTGCAAATCTCCCAAAGTGTTCTCACATTTCGGACCACATCAGGGAGACGCTACACTGGCTTCCTATTTCGGAACGGATTCGGTTCAAGGTTCTTCTACTTGTCCGTTCTGCTACGGTTGGCACTGCGCCGGCTTACATTCGGGAGCTGTGTGTTCCTGTTTCCAGTCGACCTGGTGGCCGGTTGCTGCGTTCTGCTGCTGGTGGAGATATGCTGATTCCACGTTACCGCACGTCGTTGCGTGCTCATCTTGCCTTCTCCTGCTTTGGTCCCTCTTTCTGGAACAGTCTCCCTTTAAACTTTCGTACTTTTCCACTTAGTTTAACTCAATGTTCATTCTCTGTTAACTTGAAAACGCACTTGTTTAGATCTGTAGGATAGCCGTGTCAGCAGCTCTTTTGAGAGGTACTTGAAGAGCGCTATATAAGTGTTTGTTACATTACATTACAGATATGCATGGCCTACGTCGCGATGCATGTCACTGGTTATATAGAATCCCGCATTCTATTCAATCACCGAAGTGCATAAGAAATGCTTACTCCTCAAATCCATGAGTATGACTGAAGGTCCGTTGATTGGCTTACTCTGGTTGTGACCGGAGTAAAAACTGGTCTGCATAAGACAGGATTTTCAGTGACTGGGAGAAGTTTCTAGAATGGACTTTGGAGTTGTTGTAGTCTCTCCAATCGCGATTTTCGACTGACCTGTTTCATTGTATTCACTTTAGCCTCTGCCTCTCGGCCTAACTGGACGAGGAGCTGGTCGACGATGCGCCCTCTACTGATGCCTCGGGCATTACTATGGTGCCATCACATTCGAGAGAATGGTGGTGGTGGTGATGCTGCTGCTGATGATGTTGCTACTGTTGATGTTGCTGTTGATGACGACGACGATGATGATAATGATGAAGAAGAAGGTGACGATCGTAATGGCGACAAACATGATGTTGCTGCTGGTAACGACGATAATGATGATGAAGAAGAAGATGATGATGATGATGTTCCTCCATGCATTTTTCCTTTTAAAAATAGTAAATTGTTTTTGCCGCGTGAATTATGAATAGAGAGGATTTGCAACGACAATCCAGTGGCTACAGTATCGACTCCGTTGCAATTTCTATCGGGTGAGGCGCTCGTCTGATCCGCCTCAGTCTCCCCCTCTGGTCTGATTTCCAGACAGCTTAGCTACATGATTATGAAGCTCGACTTCTTAATTTCCACTGACCAACATCGATTCTTCTCCTTCTTCGCAATCATCTGATGGAATTTTTATCTGCTAGGTGGCGCTTCTACCATCACAATGACGATGGCTAATGAAACCAAGGAATAAATAAAGGCATCAGTCTCTGTCCTTCCTCGCTCGTCTCGTCTTTCAATGGATGCATTGAAGCCATGGAAACTGAGACGTTCAAATGAAACCATGGCATTTGTCGAGAAAAATTTTGGGTGAATAGTCTGATATTCAACAAGGGACATCCTCTTGTGAATACCATAGTTATATGCACTATACACGTAAAACTTTAGCGCTTGTGAGGTTCGTAAAAGGCGCTATTTAATTGACCCTACACATACATATATACATACATAACTATTGCATACAAAAGAACAAACCATAAAAACGACACATACATATTTTTATATTTTACACTTTGCATCTCCAAAATAATAATAATAGTAATAATAAGACAATTTATATAGCGCCGTAGCACAGCCGAGGCCGAATAAAAGGCGCTGTACATGGGTTCAAAAATCAACTACAGTCATAAGATATCTTTAAAAGATGTGTCTTGAGTCGTGACTTGAATGTGTCCAGGGATGGGGCATTCGTCACATTGTCAGGAAAACTGTTCCACGCATTGGGTCCGGCGACAGTGAAGGAATGTTCGCCAAACTTCGTGGAAGACCGCGGGACATGCAGTTGATTCCTCGATGAGGACCGTAGTCTATATGTGTTCTGGTTGTCGGCTGTTCGAATACAGAAGTGGGATATATAGTCTGATAGAAGACCATTCAGAACCTTGTATGTGATTAGGCACAGTTTGCAGGTGATCCGCTGAGGAACGCACAACCAGTGCAGGTTGTTGCGCAGCAGATCAGTGACGTGATCGAATGGTGTCCGATCTTAGATGAGGCTGGCAGCAGAGTTTAGCACTGACTGTATCCGCTCTAGCTGACAAGTCGGCAGACCTGCCAGCAGGCTATTGCAGTAGTCAACCCTGGAGATTATGAAGCTGTTGACCAGAGTGACAGCGGTTAAGGTGGGAATGAATCTGCGGATTGATTTAATGCGATTTAATCCATTTAAGTCATTAATACTTCATGTCTATGGCTGGCGTTACAGACCAACCTGCTTAATTTACGCACAAGTCATATAATTTTATCATTACACATACATGTATGTAGGTGTGTAGGTATGTACTATGTAGGTGTGTAGGTATGTACTATGTAGACGTGTAGGTATGTACGTATGTAGGTATGGAGGAAGATAGTGTAAGCTATAGCTAGAAGGCGCTTATTTGTTTTGGTTACACGAACGGACGAAAGCCACGAGGATTAGTTGCCGGTAAACTATGCTGCTAAATGCAAGATTGCAGAACCAGAGGCGAGTGGATCGAATGGTGAAGGATGACTCGTAAGAAGGCCGCTTTGAATTAACTGCTAAGGGCAGAAAATTCAGGTCAGGATGGCGTGTCATCAACTGAGTCAAGACACAGATAGATAATAGATTAGATAGATAGATAGATAGATAGATAGATAGATAGATAGATAGATACATACATAGATAGATAGATAGATAGATACATACATACATACATACATACATACATACATACATACATACATACATACATACATACATACATACATACATACATACATACATAGACATATAGATACATAGATACATAGAAGAGAGAGAGAGAGAGATGAATCAGCTGAAGCACTTGAGCTGCAGCGGGATAATGTAGTTCTAACTGGCTGCATCTGATACAAGGATAACAATTGGGCGGATTTTCTGGTTATATTAGGCTATATTAAAAGTTAAATCAACAAAGATCGTAATCGTAATCGTAATCCCGAGATTTCTACAGCTCCCAACGAAAGTCACGTCATGGGGACCAGCTTATTCACAGGCGCTCAGTCAAAACAAAATCGATAGGCAAAAATGTTAGGTTCCAGGTCAAGAGCCAAGATGAGACGAGGTAATAGGAATAACGAGGCATGACGAATGACAAGGCAACAGAAGGAATGACGATGCAATGTGATGAGCTCGTTGAGAATAGTCTTCTAAAGTTATTGCCAGAGAGCAGCTGCTCTTCGTGAGGCGCTATACAAATTGACGATGGAACTGAATTGGATTCATTGGCTTCCTCTTCCTGGGTGCGGTTCACAAAGACGACGACAGGTAACGACCAAACCGCACTGGGTGTGGATCGAAACAAAGCGTCGCAACTTCGTAGTTCGTACTAGGATGGATGACCATCCATGGAATACCAGGTCATTTGACCAACTCATCCATCCATCCTTTCGCTGTCAGTATATGAGGGTCAACACAAGTTAGGAGCATGGGATTTTGTTGTGTTTACGTATTTGTAAAAGTAGCGTATTACCTATACACTTGGAAATGCTATCAAAATGCCAAGATGAATTCTAGAATCCAAGACTTTACTGCGTTTCGTGCAATTGTCTTTCATCGCTGATCAAAGTGCTGTTTGGGAAGACTGAGTGAAATGCCCTTGTAGTACCAAGTGACCTTTCCCTGCGCCCGACAGACGATGACGTCCAGACGCAGACAGTAGTGCAATCGCTGGAATTAGGAATTCTAAGACGGATTGATTCATCGACTCAACGCTTCCAGTCTGTGCCAAGTATACCAAGTCACTTGATGGATCTGCGTCTCGACGCGTGAAATAATTATGGATCCGTACAACACGGTCCTTCCATGAATCCGCTGCGCTGAGTTCATGCTGTCCATCATTGCTGTTTGTTTGACTGACTGCTTGGCTGTCTATCCGACTTTGTGTGTGTGTCTCTAAGTCTGCCTGAATGGTGCTGTATTGTGTGGGCTAATAGAGCCTGCATGTTCTTCTTAGTTGAGTCACTCTATTTTGAAAATGCATCGTTGTGCGGACATACGTACATACACAAATGCATACATACATACATACATACATACATACATAAATGCATACATACATACATACATACATACATACATACATACATACATACATACAAACAAACATACATACATACATACATACATGCATACATACATACATACATGCATACATACATACATACATACATAAATGCATACATACATACATACTTACATACATACATACATACATGCATACATACATACATACATACAAACATACATACATACATACATACATACATGCATACATGCATACATACATACATACATACATAAATGCATACATACATACATACATACATACATACATTCATCCATCCATCCATTACTTCATCCATCTATCCATGTATATTAGACAAAATATATACATAGGCCTACATTACGTTCGTAAGGTACGCCCGTATGAATATATGCATACATACGTACATAGGAGATGTATATATGTGATACTAATAGTGTTATTGGGATTGCATGTACGTTTGTATGCGTAGGTGTGTGTTGTCTGGATCAATCGCTGTGCATCTGTCGCATGAAATGGAGGCCGAACACGCATTTCATCTATGCTTACTCTAGCTATCACCTCTATCAGTCCTATATCGTAATATTCACACACGCACATCTCTATATGAATTTCTTCATGCAATTATAGTAAACGTATCTATACTGATGTGCAATGTTTTAAGCCATATGGTGAGGTTAGAACCTGCAGTGCACAAAGAAGTAGAAGCAAAGTTAAGGAGAGGCATAAGTAAGAAGATGCATAAGTAGGAAGCATTAGTAAGCTTACAAGTGAACTTAGTCAAACTGCGCCGTACTGTTTTGAAGTTGGTTCATTTACCTCTTATTGGATTTCATAGAGATGAATTAAGGAGGAAAATTAACGTTTTACTGTTGATTAATTATTTGAGCTGTGTGTCCTTAGTTCAAGAAATAAGAAACGCTAGGATCTGGCGAAACGGAGAACCTAGAACATTTATACAAGCTGTTACACTATATCTGAAGGCTTAATTTTATTATCAGCAATAGCCATTACATCTGCCTACAACACGGGTTGCATGCATATATATATAGACGGATCGAAGCTTTTATATTATATCGATCATCAATCGGTTACTGATGCGCGTCCTATTTATGGCGTTACCTATTCCTGCGTGTCCACGCACTTGCATTGCTGGCGAGGCCTTTAGGCCTTTTTGTAGGTCTGCGTGTCTATAGGCCCAGCTGGGGCACACGTAGCAGAGACAACGTGGATCATGACGTGTTCGCCGTGCATGCTGTCTCTACGTCATTCTTCACCGGCAGCTGCTGGCTAGGAATAGTCCAGAACCAGATACCAAACTGCGTGAAGGGAAGAATTAACTGGCTTATATAAATCCTGTTTTAAGCGTTTGTCACAAACAATTACATTTCTTTGAGGAATACCGACGAGTCGAACGATTCGAAGTAAACGAACTTAAAACAACGAAATTTTTACATTACGTGTGTAACTGGTCCGATAAAGCAACATTTTATTTAATATGATAAATACGCATAACGTCGTCTTTCTTCTTCTCGTGTGTTGTATTCAGATCGGGTAAGCCTTACTGAATGACGTAATTACTACTAATACCAATGGCTACGTTGGCTGCCTAAAACTCTTACTCTAAATGGCATGCAAAGGTTCTACAGAGATTATGCTCTTACTCTAAATGAAATTCAAAACTTCTGCGCAAGTGTTACTCTTTGTAAGCACTAAGAATACAATAACATTGTTACGGAGTGTCAAGTTGAAGAGTTTCTTAATATTTTTTATTTCTTTAGCCATAAAAACGAAGAATAACGCATATGCGCGGCTGCGTGGCCCTTCTACCTATGGTCTCTCATTATTATTATATAGTCCATTATATTGTCCTACCATACCTAATCGTAATCGTGATTGTAATCTCGAGATTTCTACAGCCCCCAAAGAAAGCTAAATCGCGGGAACCAGCTTATTCACAGACGCTCAGTCGAAACAAAATCAAAAGGCGAAAGGGTTCGGTTCCAGGTCAAGATCCAGGAGTCAGGCGTCAGACATCGGACGGCTGCGGTGGATGGTGTTTGAAACTGAAGTGGGAAGAGAGTTAAGGGAAAGAGGAAGAATCAGGATAAGATTTTTGGAAAAGAAGTGTTTTCAGTCTTGAGTGAAAGAACTGCGCAGAAACTGAACGAGGTGAAGTGTTGGTGAGTTCGTATGATGGACCAGACAACTGTCTTAAAATGTTTGCTGAGCACAATAATAGACTAAACATGTATAAATAACCGATATACATATAGAGCTGCCACTGAGGTATGACTGGGTCTTTAGCTTTTAGAGCGATAACTGGTTTCTTCTTCCTAGGCTTTCGTCAGTGGATCAGAAGACAGACCCCGTTAACTGTGACCTCAAGACTTGGTATATGGACGCGTTGGCAGAAGGTCTGCTCGACGACGACGACGACGATGCAGACGAATCAAAAGCCGAGGTCAGGGCCGAGGTCCTGCGGCTCGTCCGCCGGAAGAAGGGCCTCGTATACGTCAGCTGTGCTCAGCTCGAACACTACGACCGGACTCTGAGGCAGACTGAGCCAGTGCAGTCGGCGGAAGAACCGACACAAATAGACCTCGACCCTCAACCTGACAGTACTGATATTGACGTCGATTATGACTCTTCAGTTCCGCATTCGGAATCGAAGAAGTTATTGGACGACGAGACGACGACAGAGAACGAAGAGGAAGCCAGTGGAACGGACCAGAAAGAGCGAGAGAAATCCACCGATGATGGAGTGGGGCTTACTGAGCAGAGGGAACAGAATGTAGAAGAAGGCAACACTGGTGATAGCGAAGGAGAAACTACTGAAACGATCAGCGACGATTTCCATGAAGACAATGTGCAAGTTGTTATAGATAACGGTAGAGAAATCGAAGGTAACAAAGAAGCATCTGTTTCACCGAACGATCCAGCTGAAGGTAAGACGTCATTAGAATCGCATGCAACCGTTTCCTTTCCTACTTCTGAGCCAAGTGAAAACAATCGAAGTGTCGCTGAGGACGGAAACGCAACCTCCTCAGTTCGATCTCATGAATCTGAGAACGACACTACCAGCAACGAATATCTTAGACGAGTAGACTTTTACGAATCTCTGCAGTTCGTAAAGGAATCAAAATCCGGATATTGTATTCTTACCAGAGCCAATGAATGTTGGATTACCCCGAGACAATTTCTCAGAGAACAAGAAACAACGCAAAGTTTACTAAATGAAAGTTTAAAGAAAAACGAAGTAGACACAATTCAAAATGACATCGATGCTAAATCGATCTCTGAAAATGCTGTTGACACCCTACTGAGTGTTGAAAACTTTGAAGGTAGTGAAGAAATCTATGTACAGGGTGCTGAGAAAAATGAAGACAATAACTCCGAAGAAAGTGACGCTTCAGATGTTTATGAACAGGAAGAGGACAAAGAGAAAGAATTTGTTCAGAACGGCCAGAACAGTAACGAACACGAATTACACAGATCTGAGAAAACTGTAGAAAAAACTAACAGGAACAGTCCGACTGGAAATAAGAAACAAACAGATGCTACAATAGCAGAGGTTGAAGAAGAGGTTGTCGTAGAGGGTTTTGAAGAAGGCCAGATAGACAAGTTCAATGATATGATCGAGAACACACAGAATAACAAACCAAGAAAAGTTAGTGACACTCAGAAAGACCATGCAAACAATGCTAAGGACTCAGAAACAGTTAATGTTAAAAGAAATCACTCACATAATACCAAGAACGGTGTAAACTCGCATGAGGATAGCACAACACAAGTCAAAAACACTCAGAAAGACGCTATTAAGAAAAATGTAAACACGAATAACGATATTTCCAAGAAAAGTAAGAGCTTTTCAAAGAAGGCAGTCGACAGTGCAGGCACCACACAAAAGACCCGTCCACAAAAAGCTGAAGATGTTCAAAAAGATGTTGAGAAATATTCTAAATCCACAAAGAAAGACAACGTTACAAATAAGAAACCCATTCCAATGAGCAGTGATGAATATGTTCTGAACCGTGAAAAGGGCAATCTGAAGAAAGCTGGTAACGCACAAGAAGACAATGACAAGAACATTGAGAACACTCAAGAAGGCAGTGCTAAGAACGATGAGAACAATGAAGAAGAGAATTTCAAAAGCATTAAGAAAACTGAAGAAGAGAATGCTAAAACTGTCGAAAACACGCTTGATGGTGTTCAAACAGCAGAAAACACAATAAAAGTGAAAAGTGCTTCATTACATAAAAGTAATGAAGCAGGCGTTGTTGAAAACGAAGAAGACATTAACAGAGATCAAGCCATAAGGGCTAAAAAGTTAGAACAAGACTCTGCAGATATTTCTGAGCATAAAAGCGTAGCGGAAGATGTTGAAATAAGCGGAAAAATAACATCCGAAGCCGTAGATTCAATTAACGAAACCCCACCCGAAGCAGAAGATTCTATTAGCGAAACAACACCTGAAGCAACAGATTCTATTATTGAAACATCACCAGTAACAGTGGATTCTAAGAGCAAAAAAACACCTAAGTCAGCAGATTATAAAAGCGAAACAACACCAAAATCTGTAAATTCTATCGTTGAGAAAATACCCGAAGCAGTAGAATTTAAAAGCGAAACAACACCTGAAGCGGAAGATTCTAAAAATGAAACATCCGACGCAGTAGATTCTAAAACTGAAATACCTTCTGATGGAGCTGATGTTGTATCTAGGAAAACATCTGAAGCAGCAGATGCAAAAAGTGGCACACTAACTAAAGGAGTAGATTTGACAGGTGCAGCGCCATCTGAAGGAGTAAAAGCAAACAGTGAAACAACACCTAGGGGTACAGCTTTTAAAAATGCAATACGGGTTGAAGAAGTAGATGCAAAAAGAGTGCCAGATTTTAAAGAAATAGATGCACACAGAGAAACAGCGTCCAAAGAAGAAGGAGCAAGCAGTGGAACAGTAGATGCAGATGCAAATAGAGGAGAAACCTCTGACGAATTAGAAGCACACTTGGAAGCAATGCCCGAAGCCGCGAATGCAGACAGTGAAAGTGCAGGAACTGACTTCGATAAAGCTGAAGGACTTAGCACTAACAGACCTAATGACAGACTGTCTGAGTGGCCAGATTCCTATACTGACAGCAAACAAGAAGTTGCCTCTGGTTTAGAGAGCGAACAAATCACTACTGCTGATAGCAGCGATCGGACTGCTGCTGCTAGTTCTCATGATGCGTTTAAAACAGAAGATAAAAGAGAAATACACAACAAGTTACTGAACGAATGGTTCGTCAGCGTCGAGCAAAGATACTCGGAGAAGATCCAGTCACTTGAGCTGCAAATAAGTCGCATGGAGAACCACCTGTTGCAAGAATCCTTCAACGTTGAATCAAAGAACTCTGCCATCGATCAGCTGGAAAACCATATTCTCCGACTGGAAAACGAAATTCTCAGATTTAATCAGACGTTCCGCGATCTGCAATCAGAGCATGAAAGACTTCTTCAGAGCCAAAAAACGCAAATCCAGGAAATTGGAAGCTACAGGGAGGTGGCCGAACCGAGTTCCAGCA
Organism: Norana najaformis; assembly: GCA_964023275.1. NCBI lineage: Eukaryota > Metazoa > Annelida > Clitellata > Crassiclitellata > Hormogastridae > Norana > Norana najaformis. The sequence continues at coordinate 37,429,239 of OZ029915.1, read as the reverse complement.
AGAAGAAGATGGATAGCGGAAGCAGTTGCTTCACGGCCGTAGAGGAACAACAGAATAAAATAAAACACCTGAGCGAAATGATTCAGAAACAGACGTCATTGTTCGAAAAGCTGCAAGAGAGGTTTCATCAAGTGGAAGGCGACAATCACCATCTAGTTAAGCAGATTCTGAACCAGTCGGTTCTCTTGAACAAGGTCTTGATGAGAATGGACGCAATGACCCAAGAACAACACTGGCACAAGAACAAACTGGAAACCGTTCAGCAAAGCTGTGAGAAAAATTCAAGATCTCATCATACAAAGACATACTATGGTGAGTCTCAAACCCAGAGGGAAGACAAACTAGATATTCTGATGGGTAGAAAACGTAGCGCAGCTGAAAGAGTTCGTAACAGGGAAGACGCGGAGAGGCCACAGATCCCGCAAATGGCGGATACACAAGAAGCCAATGACGTCACAACAAATTTATACGAAAATGATTTTGAGCTGCAGGCATCTGAGCCTACGTTGTTTCCATTTTTAGCCAGAGAAGAAGACCAGAGTTCCAGTCAGATGACTTCAATGAATGTAGACTATCCAGAGGCTTTTCCATCAGAAGAAATCTCTGCACAAACTGGCGAAGATAGCGCAGATCTGAAATACAAAGCCACAGATCAGGCACAATATAAGATAGAAAATATAAGAAAGGACGAGATCCAAGAAGCGTTTGATGAGCTTCTTGAACGTAATGGCGACGAAAACAAACTTGAAAATGTAGAAGACATAAAGTTAGTCGACGATAACTTTGTCTTGTCTACAGCAGAGAACTTGAACGAAGTGAAAGAACAGAATGAAGAAAGTGACGATTTCAAAGACACTTCTAAGGAATTTCACAAGAGTAAGTCCCATGATTCAATAAAAGAATCTGAAAATCGTGAAATTAAAGGAAAGCTAAAACAAGCAGAGGCCAGAGATAAACCACATAAGGCAGAAGAAGAGCAATCTGATAAGCCAGAAATAGATAAACAGCTCCCGGCAGAAAAGGATCCAATTAAATCTTTACTAAGACCAAATAGTAAGTCCTCTCATCCGAAGCCATCTAAGGAGTCGATCGGCAGAGAAGAACCATCGAAAAAGTCGGAATCACCGAAGTCAGAGAACATAAATCCGAAACAAACTAAACCCAACATCACATCCAATGCAAACGTGACCGCATCTAAATCACCCCCGGCTGCCAAAGAAGCCAAAACATCAGCCAAAGAGCCTTCCAAAGACAAAGGAAAGCCTGCAAAGAGTTCAACTAAATCTCAAGAACCTGTCTTGACTGCTTTTCCGGATCCGCCAATCTATAAGGGGAAAAACAGAGGTGATTTCAAAGGTAACTTTGAGTCAAATTCAACCAAATTACTTTCTGCAGTGCCAGACTCTCATACATAAAATGGCATACTTCGTGGTTTGAATTGTATTATCTCCTCTTGGAAGCAACGACCCGTTGCGAGTTCTAAAGAGGAGTTCTAAACTGATATTTTTCCTCGTATAATAGCCCTATTGCGCTGTGATTAGGAAGCTGAAAGGAATAGTGCGTGAATCCAGTAATTGCTCTCCATAGAATACCAGGCTATCTTGTGCTAGCTCAGCCCTTTATTCTTTTGGGATGGGTAATTGAGTACCACCGCATGTTGTCTTGTGATGAAACCGTTCTGTTGGATTGACGTAGTCGTGTTTGCGCTTCAGCCAAACGACCCTTCGACCTCGATACCGAGCTACTGAGAGACTTAATTCTATAGAGGCGGTATATGTTTATTTTACCATTCTTCCTTTGAATTTCGCGGTTTTATTTTTTGAAATGCCTGCCAATTAACAACACAACACTGAGTGAGATTCGGATAAGAGCGAAAAACTACAGTAATTTTGATTAATTTCTTGCAGACTGCTACGATCATTATGTGAAAGGTAGACGCCACAATACTCCGCTGAAGGTCAGCCCAGGGCCGGAAAATAAGGCGATCGAGGTCTACTGTGACATGAAGAACGGTGGATGGACTGTCATCCAGAGGCGACAGGACGGATCCGTGGATTTCTATCGCAACTGGAACGAGTACAAGAACGGATTCGGAAGTAAGTCACTCACTCTCTCTCACTCACTCTCTCACTCTCTCACTCACTCTCTCACTCACTCTCTCACTCACTCTAACTCACTCACCCACTCACCCACCCACCCATAACCCACCCACCCACTTAATCTACAATGCCACAGAAGTATCTGGATTTTCATATAGCGCAACCACAAGCACTATATATAGTTCCTCAGTCTGTGCCTTCCGCAGTTTCGCAAGCGCCTGAACTCTGTATTATTAGACAGTGGTCGTGAGCGCATCTGATAAGTCTATTCTTGAAGTTGCGCTTTCTAAATGTCACATTACAATTACAATATATGACCGATGAGACATACTCTGCACTTTTGCTGCAGGTGTTTACAGCGAACACTGGATCGGAAATGATATCATCCACTTACTAACGAACCAAGATCATTACAGCCTGCGCGTTGAACTGACTGACTGGGATCGAAACACACAACTCGTCGATTACGACCGATTCCGGATATCCAACGAATCAGACGGCTTTCGAATATTCGTGGCCGGCTACCAAGACAGTCCGGCTGGCGACTCGTTGACCAAACACCACGGCAATCGATTCTCCACGAGGGACGTTGACAACGACCTCGTCGAGAAGGAGTTCGACGGAAGCTGTGCGCGTCGATTCTCTGGCGCCTGGTGGTACTACAAATGCTACAAATCGAACCTCAATGGAAAGTATTACCGGGGAGGCAGCGTGGACGATGACCGGTTCGACGGAGTGGCCTGGAAATCATGGACTGGCAGCAAGTACTCACTAAAGAAGGTTGAAATGAAAATCAGACCGAGAGCAGCATCGAAGTCGTGATGGTGGAAGTAGAGACTACAATTTTTACCAAGACCCATTTCTTATTTGCATCCCTGCTGTATATATTGTAAATCTGTGTAATAAAATTGAGATTGGATATTTTATGTCAAGTGTAGGTCTCTTCTCTTTGCTAGACTGTCTTTTAACTGGGTCTTAGCACCAGCTACAATACAAGAATTTGTAACCTAACCAAGTAAATAGGTTATCAAGAATTACACAATTCAGCTGTATGTAAGAGCTGCCTTCCGTTTTCGCCAGAGTAATCTTTCCTTGTTCTATGATATAAAGTAGTAGCCTGGGTCCTAATTTTGGCTAACAGTTAATGACCAAGTGTGGTAAGAATAACGAGGACACGAATTGAGAAGGCTTTCAAATATAATTTAATTTCTGAATGAAAGGAAAATTATAAAGCGCACCTCTGCGTCTCGAATTGCTACAAATCGACACTACACCCTGGCCGTCTAGAGGCAGTTCACTGTAGAAATGTCTGCAACGAAAATGTCTATAACGCCTTCGACAAAAACATGAATCAGTTTCACGTTGGAGAAACCAACACCAGAAATTCACAGATTCGCTCGGTCACAAGAAAACCTTGTTTGACGATAAAACGACAAGAAACTCATTACATCTACTTTTCATTTGAGTTTTGAGCCGAAAACTAGACGTGTGAGAAAACATCGTGAATGAATCTTGGTTGCACGAACGTAGTCCACGTTTACAAAATACTTTAGCTAATAAACAACTCGTGGCATTCTGTAAAAGCTGTACTGGTACAAGAATTTGAACTCGCCTTCTCTTGCATGATAGTCTCAGATTAAGAAACTAAACATTATAGATTCAGTGTACCCATGGCCTGAACTGCATTGTGACACTATAAGTTTTCAATGAGAATGTAGCTGTCTTTTAAAACTGAAGCTACACTGAATGTAATTGTTCATAATCAGCTGTAAGCATACTATTTCTACGTCAGCGCTCAAAAATATGCATCAGGTCTCATACTAATTCAAAGTTTATGAAAAAATTATTTCGAATTTAAATATACTTCATTCAGCGTGAAAACATAATATAGAAGTGTTAAGGTAATGCAAACGAAAATAAATACAAACACAATAAACACAAATTTGAACATTTAATTTGAGTGTAAATAAATTATATTTACTTAAGGTTAAACAACAAGATGGCGTGCATATAATTTTAAACAAGAGTTTTTCGATGACTACTGCAGAGCTTACATCTGCATTCTTAATATTGCACATATAAGCTTGTGCCGATATTTATGTCTAATTCCATGCATAATCTAAGATAAATTTCTGCATTTTGCAACAGTTAGACTATAAATCCAAATAAATAGGGGCTAGAATGTTTTATGCGGTACAAAGAAGAAGCAACGTCTCTGTGAACTCTCTGTGAAAATTTACACTTGCAACAAAAGATCAAAGTGAATGTCTTTGTCAAGCCCAGCGAACATGTAGTGACGAGCTCGCATGTAACCTACTTTCAGGCACAATGATAATCTATCTATAGAAAGTCACTTAGCTTAAGACCCACAAATTACTCTTCTTCATTCCAGATTCAAGAACACTATTTACAGAAGTGGCAGTATTATTAATGCAATTAAATTTCAATATCTCAGCAAGACATAAGCTACACGTAATCGTCACACTTTTACAGAGCAATTTTATACGCAAAGGAACGCTCAAAGAAATCAAAAATTGTGTATAATATAATGGTGCTTTTGGTAATGATAGGTAATCGATCATTTACATGACATAACATAACAGTACAACTGTTGCCAATATGCCAATACACTGGAGCGTAAAAGACACAGAAAAGATTATCAGAAACGAAGACAAGTAGGCAACCTTTTGATATGTAAGAATTTAATGCACTTAAATTGAGCCACTACGTTTTTGTGATCAGAACTTGCTAATGGACAAGCTTTTGAATAGGTTAATTTGCTTTTTGTGGTTGATCGGGTCAAACTACGGGTCTGGACAATTCGGAAAAAATTTACTGTGATCTTACTTTAGCGCAATCGAGTCAGTTCTAGTCTAAAATCTGGAACCAGTACATATTTCAAATTAGCAAATGAGCATGGTCAAGCAATTTTGTGTCGCACCAGGTCGGGTTATCATTATTGTTACAAACATGCGTTACACGCCAAACATCGCACAGAACTGTGAACCTGAGGTGTGGATTACATGAAATATTGCACTTATCAGGGACGGGCCTTATTTTGATGCATCGGGAACTCCATTATTATTAGGATTTGCACGGAAAAAAACTGGTCCATGGTAAGCTCAGTGTTAATTGCGACTTTAAGTTGATATTCAGCTCAGCGGTCAAAATATTTACCAAGATTAGTGCATTATAGAATTGTAACAACGATGTTTGGAAAAAGTTCTCTATCGCTGAGGCGCATTCGAAGTTAGGAGCAGCATAAAAATAATTATGACAACACCAAAGGCCTCGGGAAATACACGCCAATATATTCTTATTTTCTGAATACATACGTGGTTTAGGAACAGGCAGCCTACAGTGTTTAAAACATATACTTATTACTCGATGACATGTCAGAAGTAACAAGATAATCTATAACAGCAACATTGGCAAATCACTTATGGCACATAATGTAATCAGTTTCAGTTTGTTTTGTCTTCCGTTTACTTGCTGTACTGTAAAACTTACTTTGATATACTTATTACATGGTTTTATGATATCATTACTACTTTAATATGATGAACGACGGCTTACTTGAATATACTTATTACTCGATGGCATAACTTATTACTGCCTTCATATAATAAATACAAGCTCATCCATTATTCGTGGCACTTAACTATATTTATAATAATATAACACCTTTCGATAAATTCTTGCTATACATGAATATATGAACCTTGAATATAGGCAATATGTTTATAATGTACCAAGCCAATTTCTCCTATGACAAATTTACAAGATATCAATCACTTATTTCTTGCTCAAATAATATTATTTATTTGTATATTTACACTATTTGCGAAACGTTAATTTGAGCAAAACTTTTAAGAGATCCACAGTAAGTGGATTGTCATAATTAAATTTGGGTAAATCTAATTTGACCTAAATTTGAAAAAAATTTCAACAAAAGCACATAGTCCATAATTATATATTCAGCATATTTAATCACTCTTAATTTATTGTTCATATGGGCCAGAAGGAACATATTACAAATACTTTGCAAGCTTGAGAGAGACAGATACAAATAATGATCGGCAAACGAGCAGACAGATAGACAGACAGACAGACAGACGGATAGATAGACAGACGTGAGAAAAAGACTGACATTTGAAGCACGAGAGAAGGAGGTAAGATTTAAAATTACTGGAACATCGACAATATTTTCGGTCGATTCAATCGAGACAGAAATCCTTTATAGCGAACAACACCCAGTGACGACTAGATCTACTCGCAGGAGTGGCTTGCGAAAACTGATCGGCTCCAGTAACAAACCCCGTACACAGTCTACCAAGAAATTTTTGTTAACTGCAGACTGATCTTTACTTGTGCGGCTAGATTAGCCATCAAAACATATAACGATGTCCGAAACCAGACAGGCGATGATAAAAATGGGTCTAGCTGTTTTGATTTCCAGTATAGTTACATCGAATATAGGATTTAGGCAATTCGATTGCCTTTGCCACAAATTTTTACCTAATTCCACAAGGAAAGTATTCCAAACAGATATTCCCATTTCTAATTTTACTCAAAATCTCGCTTTGTATTCGTCTTGAAGACCGACTGCCTTTGTATTTACAAAGAAGTTGCATATGCATAGGGGTTAATTTATTCTATTTTCACCCAAATTCAGTTGTATTTCCCTTCAAAGCAAAGACTGTGCCCTTACCGCCACTGTGTATTGCGCTGAGTTACTAACATACAATCCGAAACATACAACTTAAATGAAAACAAAACCAAAAAGCAAGACAAGCGAATCATTCTGGCGTTGCCCCGAATACAACCTTAGATTCTGACAGTTTACTTACTTACTTCAAGTTACGCTAACCCATGCAAATTAAACTGGAGTCAAACGTCGTGGAATTGTCAAGACATAGGCCTATCTACCAATTCGAAATTAAATTTGTATAGTGATAAGTAGGCAGGATCCCACAGAGTTAGCCCTGGCCTACTCAAGTCTTCCTTTGCGAACGTCGGCAAGATTGCCTCGTGACGAATTAATGCTGAACTGTAACTTATTAATAACTTAGTTGTTTGCTGTACATGCTATGATGATATTGTACTTCATTTTAATATCGAGTTTAACTACCTTTCTCACTAAACGAGGTAAAACCCAAGAACATTAGCAAAACCATCGTCCTAATTTAATTTACACTTACGGGTTGATCTGGACCCAACAAAAACGACTATTTACATTGTAGGTTAAGTTGGGCCTCCGTAATTTTTTTAAAGTTTCTTTGCTTAGGCCTCTTAATAGAGATTTACACTGTAGGCTCTCTACAGTCCATCAATATACAACAAATAGCGTTATCAACTGCTAGAAATCAAAGGCAACAAGCGAGTTTTCAAAGACCCCGTCACAAAACTATGATATACATCGTATGCCTGTTTACCATGCAACTAAATTCCATCTGAATTCCTCCAGTATGACGTTCATCAAGTCATGTAGTACTTTCATTCATATCTTCACATATTCCGCTCAGTCAGATAATAAATTAGTAGCTCAGAATCGATAGTATTGTGCATAATCTAAATCAAGCTGCAGGTCAAGTGTTTGCAGATCGGATTGCCATTGATCTGTGTGCCTATAAAAGAGAGCTTTATATACAGAATCTCGATCCTGAGTTTCGATGAAACTGTGAAAATCGGCATCGGACCATTCTGGACTTCCATAGAGCTGGCTCACTCCCTGCTTGTGGCTTACCGCGGCCGCCTGCAGTAGCGCAGGGCAAAACCAACTTTTCAGCAGATGATGGTAGGTAATCAGAGGAAAGTATATTAGGTTGACAAGACCGTAGGTAGCTTGACCTACGACAGACCGTGGCAGCGTTGGCGAAGACGGAAGTGCGCAGCGATTGATGGCGTTGGCTGTTTCGGATGTTGCTATTTACTCTGACTATACCTCGGTTGCAATCGTTCCTTCGTCGCTTAAAATGGTCGAGGCTTTACGTAGGAAACAGACTGGTCCAGTTCCAACGTCTGGCGGAACTTGTCTTGACAGCAAATCGTCGCTACAAAACGAGAAATAACTGATGTAATCCCTGTGCCGTCCAGCGCTAGATAAATTAGGGGCAGTGCCCTCGTATTAAACACTTCTAACGGTCAACTGTCAGGCCCTATAATGCCAATAAAAGATGTACTACTCTAAATACAAAATGTAAGGCATAACAGGGTGGTATGACAAGTGTAACCTAGACTAGCTCTTGCATTAATTACACATAGGCTATGACTTTATTAACATCCTGTTAAAGAATTTACGATGGAAGTTGAAAACGTCTTTGCAAAGCGGCTAATCCTAGGTGACAGCCGATAGTTTTAGTGTAGTTTGGTTTGGACGTGCCTTGCCATTACATTTTGATATTTCAGTAGAACATTTTAACGTGTTTGGTAACTGCGTCAATCTGCATTTCCTGAATTAGTCATCGTGTTTGTCATGGATTTTATGATGTGGTAGACTACGTTCAGCCTTCACCTTCCGCAAAGGTCGGAGTCCATGATGGGTCTGACAAATTTCCGTCAGCAAATGTGTGTATTCTACAAGTATCACCTATATGCATGGCAGTTTGGACAATTTGTAATCAAATTTCGCTTGCGATTTTGAAATCGTTTCTGCAATGGCGCTACGGAGTTTTCGAGTCGGAAACGATTGCCTTTGACGGAGAGGTTCTCATCTGTCGACGACCATTAATAATTGATCGAGCATCACAGATTCAGAAGCGTAAGAACTTTGCTGCAGTCAATCTCGGACGAGCTGACACCGTGTGCGTATCAATTGACTCGGCGTCGTTCTCCATCATCAGCGCAGCAAGGAATAAGGACCCTGAATATGCCTTATTTTTAATTGTGAAATCTATCAGGCATGCATACATAAATAACACGAGCCTGCATTAAATCTATCAGGCATGCATACATAAATAACACGAACCTGCACAATACATAAAACATACATACATGAAAATGCTAACTGAAATTGTCTACCTGCCGTAACATAAAATGCGACGTAACCACCAAACTGATTAAACAGTTGGCATAAAAGAACGATTCAGTGATAAGAAAGCCATTGTTGGCCAAACCTCTGCTTCCACATGCTTGCTTCCGCCATTTTGTTATTTGTCCTAGATTCCAGACTGTCCTGGTGTTTTTCCACGTCCGCTGGTTTGTTAGAACTATTACACAGTGGATCAGAGGTGGTGTTTTTTTCTACCCACGACGAGAAGGCATTCGGTTTCCTGGTAGGACATTTCTCGACGTTCTTCAGGTTCTTCGTATGATTAATGTTGCGTTGCATTTGCATCTGCTCTTTTGTCGTAAAATCTATATAGCGCTGCTGCTGCTGCTGAAGTTGCTGCTGCTGCTCAAGCCCCGACTCGTCACCATCATCTGTAGCTGCTTTCGTCGACTGTAATCCACTCCGTACATCGGCATTGTTCATCTTCTCCGTAAGGGAGCTCGGCCTGGCAGCCGCGCGAAGACGATGGCGACGATGTAGCATCACTATGACGACGGCCACACACAATGCGAGCAGCGTCAGTACCACGCCGAGGCAGATGACGAGCAACAGATGGCGCAGGTTACTTTCGTTGGAGATTTCCTTATCCGGTGTTGTAGACTTATCACCGGAAGGCGTTGACGAGTACGACGATGTCGCTTCCGCCCCGGAAAAGGTGGACGACGGTGTTAACAGGTCGATGGGCTTGTCACAGTTGACACCGGCGAATCCGCTGTCACAGTGGCACCGATATCCGTTCAACAGGTCTTCGCAGCGTCCGTTGATGCAAGGGTGTGATTGGCACTCGTCGACCTTGAGGCTACAGTCGCGACCGCTGAAACCGGGTGCACATTGGCACCGGAACCCGTTGTCGTCGTCGTAGCAGGTGCCCCCGTTGGAGCACGGATGCGTGAGGCAGTCGTCGACGTTGTCCTGGCACAGGTCACCGGTGAAGCCGGCCAGGCAGCGGCACTGGAAGTGGTTTATGCCGTCGATACAGCTGGCGCCGTTCAGACAAGGGTTCCGGAGACAGTCGTTGCGATCATACTCACATCGGTCGCCTGTGTAACCGGCTGGACACACGCATCGGTAACGATCGTGGTCGTCAATGCAACGCCCACCTGATCACATAACAACAGGTAGCGGCGTAAATACCATGCAGGCCAAATACGATACGATGTGATGCGATACGATAGAATACAATGCAATGAAACACATTACAGAAAAATACAATAATTAAATACTGCGATCTGCAGCTTTCACCATGTCAAACAAAAGCGAACATCAAATGTCATTCTGACCAGACGTAACTACATTTTTGCATTGAAGTAAGACAATGGAAAGTAAGATAGAAGTAAGACAACAGAAAGTAAGACTGAAGTAAGACAACAGAAAATAAGACTGAAGTAAGACAACAGAAAGTAAGACAGAAGTAAGACAACAGAAAGTAAGACTGAAGTAAGACAACAGAAAGTAAGACAAATAAAAAAACAGAAACCAGTTTTCAACTGAACTAAACAAAGCCCACTTTCGTTTTGCTGACGAAAACGAAATCGTTGGTACTTTATCATCTTTAGCTCGAAAAACTCAAGAGATCATATACGAATCGAAATGAATACCGTTGAGACAGGGTATGGAAACACATTCGTCCGTTTCGATTTCACAGTTGGAGCCGGTGAAGCCCTTTTGGCACTCGCATTTGTAGCCGATCAGTCCACTGCTGACGGACCTACAGGTGCCTTGATGCTTGCAAGGATTGTCCCTGCAGCTCTTGGCACTGAACTCGCATCGGCGACCACTGTAACCCTCCAGACAGTCACACTTGTATTGACCGCCAATGTGCTGTCGAACAAAGCGCAGACAGCTAGGAAACATTCTGAATTATAATGAAAAGAATGACTGAAAATATATTTACCACAGAAAATTGCAATTTGGAGATTTATGTAACGCCACTTCAGAAAACTATCCAATGCTAGACCGCCGTCAAAATGCTGACTCCCAAGACATGTAATACTCGAACAGTTCCTCTGCCTATCTCACTTGGACTATATGGAGGACAAGGACAGCTCTTGGAGGGCATGTCTTCTCCATTGCTACCCCAACTCTGGAACTCTTTGCCGGCAGAGTCTGTGTTTGCTTTTAGATCTTGACTAAACCTCATGTTTTTCTGGGCACTTTTCCTCTGTACGCTGTTTCCGTGTCTTCTCGGAATCCCCCTCTGGCTTTTGACCTGACGTTACAACATTTGGTGTGCACATCGACTTTGCTTAGCAGCGACCATCGACTGATGCTTCAAGCATTACTACAGTGGAGTTACAAAAGCTCTTGAATATTTGTTCTATAAGGTGATAAGGTGATCTTCCCTTGTCGACGGAACGAAGAGCAAGTGCTCGGGTTAACTTACTATGTAACGCATTCGCAATAACTGAAGGATTGTAAAGTAAACTGATCACAATGTACCTGGCATGTACCACCGTTGTGGCATCGGTGTCGATGACAGCTGAAAATCTCTATTTCGCAGTTGGTGCCAGTGAAGCTAACAGGGCAGTCACACGTGTAGCTGCCTTCGCCCGTGTTCTTGCACGTCGCGCCATTCATGCAAGGCTCGTTGTTCGTACAGAAATTGAGATCTACAACGGAAGCCGACGTCAGTCAGTGAAGCAGTAAACGAAACTATGGAGTGGCATAGTAGTTGCTTGTGTGGGTGAGCGTTGGAGATTAAGAACAACTGCGAAAGAAATCGGGTAAAGAGCAAAAACTTAAAGGAGTGAGTGGCTTTGTGGATTACACACAAGAGTCAGCCACGTCGGTTGTTGACACGCCTTTTTTGTAATTTTGGCGGATTTTCGTCTTAATGCGAAACCTGCTCGATGATTTCTGACATGTTTGGACATTCGCTGTTGCTAAGTTTGCTAAGTGTCGGCATCAATCTTCCTTTTTGAGCCACGGATTTCGAACATTTTGGACGGTATTCTCATCTTGGTGAATGCGTGACGAGGGATAAGTTTCCTGGCGTACGGTCGAATCTCAAATCTACGTTCTTCAGCCGGGTAATGGTATCGGTGGAGGAGGAGGAGCGACGGGGGTCTTTGAGGTATCCTCGACCGTCAATCACCGATGGTCCTTCAACCTATCGACAGGCAAGCTACGAGTGCCTGCTTATCGACTTAACCTGGTCCAGGAACTCTGAACATCGTGTCATCTGTCAACTCTGGATAACAATCCGTCGGTTGGGCTCTAATTATGTGCGTGAGCCAGCCACGGGTGACTCTTCTAGTTATCTGTGCATTGTTTTGCTTGCTGACCTGCTTTCTGTTCTTAATGACATTTGACATGAATTAGGTTAGCATCAGCAGCGCATTTGTGAAGTACAGAGAAGACGCTAAATCAAATGCCTAGATAACTAGCTACACTAAATAACCACGGAAAATGCGAGTACGTGAGTGAAGCAGATGCTTAGTCTTTTCACTGGCTTAAGATCAGGCTTGTAAGGCTTGACAGAATTTGTTTTTTTCTGTGTTATCACGAAGAATACAATGCGCACAAGCAGCCAGCATTGATTACAGAATATATGAAATCATCCTTGTCGTATTTTTATCACAGTCCTTCGCTATACACCATACTGGTTCTTTATGGGTCTGACTCTTGTTCCACAAGTATTTTACATGCTATATTTTTATGTTGTTGTATTGGGAGCAATAAATGAAATGAAAAAATGAAATGCAACATATCGTGCACATTTGAGAGGTTAAAAAACACGCTATATAAATGCTTTGATACATGCGTACATGAGACTGAATACCTTGGTTGCAAAACAGTCCACCCCATCCGTCGTCACAGTTGCACTGCCACCTGTCATTACACCCTCCATGGTGGCATCCGGGGTAGGGTATGCACTTGTCGCAGACGGGTCCTTGCCAACCCAACCGACATCTGCAAGAGCAACGGTTAACAGAACTTCAAAAGAAACGATAATGTACCAAACTTCAAAAAGACCCTAGCACAAACGCACACAACACTCCTTGCCTAACCCGCTAAATCTGCCCTTCAAAACCAATAGCTCTCGGCATACTTTAGTGATAACACAATTGGGTCTAATTCTACCGGAAGCACTCCGTTGCACCAGCAGACACGTACAGACTACTCACACCCATCAGTGGCTTAGAACTAAAACTTGCAAAGTAATTGACATCATTCGAATTTACTAAATGCAAGGTAACGTAAAGCATGCTTAAACGTGTAGCGCAATTTCCTGACCTTCACCAAGCACCGCTCAACCCAGCCAGAACACAAATCATTTGCAGAGTGAGGGCCCTGTTTCATTTCACGATAGCAACAGACCTACCGGAGAAAGGCGATGTTTTTGCTTTCACCCTAGACCGAAGCATTAGAAAGTTATATTTTAATAGTCAAAACAGTTTACTGAAGCTCGCAAAGCATAGTCAGTGAGTTAAAAAGTGGCAGACGGGCTAAGGAACTAAGACTGTCTTCTTATCCAGTAGCTCTGAAGCATAGCCAGTAATCATTGCGATAGCGTAGCCGGGTTCCACTTAGGGCCGCTTTGAGCGAAACGTGCTTTAAGGCAGCTTTACGAGCGCTGTTCAACTGCCACACGCAAAACCTGCCCCGGAAGAAGACGGAGGCGAAGGGACGACGGCCCCTGGGGTCGTCAATGGGTCGTAGTCGGCAGTAGGAGGCCCAGGCAGGCCAATGAACGCACTATTAAGAACCCCATCAACATGTCTCAAGGCGTCGTGGAGGTTAGAACTATGTGGGCTTCAGAGCCGTAAGGTCGAGAACTCTACGCTGCAGTTCTACAGGCCTGAGGTTCTACTCTTACACGTCGACGATTATATTAAGATATATGTTTGTGATAAACATATATCTTAATATAAAAACTATCAGGTATCTATCGATGGCGCCCCTAATCAAAACCGCAGTTAAAGCCCAGAAGATCTGTTCTCAAAGGCAAGAAGACACAATGAAATAATAATTAGGTAATAATTAAATAAGCATAAGTGACATAATTGAAACGCGTTAAGGTAGTGTAACGTAATTTAACATAACTATATTAACAGATTGATTATATAGCGCCCTGGTAGAAAGACAATTCAAAATTTCTGCTTCACTTGCGCCCACTGACCACCGCTCTCATATGCCAAGGCTAAGAAAAATGAAGTCGCTAATCTTAAGTCTTTTAAAACTAAGTCAGTGTTCCCCCTACAGTGCACTTACTGAATAGCTGAATAAGCGGAGGGGCACAAGAGTAACAGAAATTTTCAAACATATTTCTGACCGGGAGGATATTTGAGCAGTCCGGTATGCTAACCTATCGCACAGCTCCATATGTGCTTAAGAACCTTGATAATCATGAATAACATGTTAGCAACATATAATTTGTAAATTGCCTATGACTATGAACGAATTTGAGCAAAGTTTTGTTCATAATGAACCTTTATAAATACTTACCATAATAATTTTTCGTTGCCTAATAACACGTCCAATTAAATTAAACTATATATTACATTCATTAATGTCACAAACGACAATAATTCATTGATTTAAACGGAAGCAAGAATCCGAAAAATCGCGTGCGGTCAGAAATGTGTATTAAGACTGGACCAGTGTTCTTACTTGCATTCGAAAGGCTCATCACAGTAACCGTTGGTTGCATTGCAGCCTTCCAAGCAAACGGCTAAAATATACATTTGCCAACAATTCAAACACGGCACTCTCAAATCTGGCCAAAAATTAAAATTTTATTTACTGCTGTGTGCTTCATTTTGACCATCCTCCCGTCTGTCTGTCTGCCAGTCTGTAGGTTTATCTGTCTGCTTATCTTTATGTCTGTCAGTGAAATTATTCGTTAACATGTTTGTCTGCATGTCGGTAGGGTAGCACTGTTAGATACCTGTTTCTCTGCCTATGGGTCTATCTGTGTGTATGTGTGGCTGTATGCTTGTGTGTTGGCTTAATCCATGTATATACAATACAACCGGATGCGTGAAGTTCACTGTTTTCTGTCTGGTCGTATTCCACTGAAGTGGGTGATATTGAATTACACAACATAGCACTTTGGGAGTGGTTAGCCTCCTTCACCCTATTCTATTCGCACTCGGCTAACTAAGGCAGACATGTGGCAGCTCGCTGACTTAAGATTTATTTATTTGCACGCAACTCTTACGAGGATGAAATAAACAAAAGAAGGAGAAAAACGAACGTGTGATAAAACAAAATGGTGTGATAAAATGGAAGAGGAGACAATGAATTATTACAGTTGTTTATTATTGGGCAAAAGACAAAAAGGCGTAGATGATGAAAAACGTAGATGATCAAAGCTAAGAAGAAGTAGAAGACTAGGGTGTTGAAAGGTATGCAAGACAAATCAGTCCATAACCTAAGGCACTATAGGAGGTGTGCAGTGATACATTTTGAACAGTGATACTTTTCTGCATTGATGACTTTGCCTAGTGAAAAAAAATTGAAAATGTAACTCGAAATTTCTGGATAATTGGCTGCAAAGCGCTGTGGCCTAACGAATCGTTTCAGAGACCTGTTTGGCAGTATTCCCCAATCCATCCAGGTAGACAGACTCGTAGCCCATTCTCAGAGCAGGTAAAATGGCCAAATATGTCGTCGCGGGGGGTACACATCTCCGAACATCCGGGTCCGTAGTAGTTTTCGCTGCAAACAGCGCGATACCGGAAGTCGAGCCGCGTAAGGCTGTTTAAGTACATATCCGACCTCCAGTCTTGACCAACGTCGAGCTTCCGCTTGATGGCCAATCGAGAAATCAACGTCCGGTTGCTTCCTGCCATCAGCAATACAACACATTCAGTAGGTGATAGGGTCATAGGTCACTCAGGGTAACGCAATTAAATAAGAAGACGCCATAAAAGGCATAAGCGAAATTAGTTAGGCAAGGTAAGGTACCACTTGAGCCATGTATGTCGGTAGGTATGCAGTGTTTAGTTGCTGAAGGGTTGAGGATTGAGCCCCATTAGCTCTTCTTCCCTAAGCTAACTCACTAACATATCGCTGGGGTAACTCCTTTGCCCTTTTTAAGTATTTAAATTTGATTACTTACTTATAAAATGTAGTATGTGTGTATGTAAGTTTTTATGTAGTTGCCATCTTAGTGATTATCGAAGCAGAAGACAGGAAGTGCAGTTAATTAATTATTATCGCCAGGGCACCAAATTTAATTAACATTGCAAAACGCCCTTTATTAATTAGTCAAGTTAACTGGCAAACGGCAGCATTCTGCAGTGTCTACATCTGGCGAGTAGTTAACCTAATGAGGAGGTTATTTATGCTCATCAAGCGACCACCTACCGTCAATCAGGGTCAACCGTGCCCAGACTAACGCAGTAGGAACACTTATTTTAATGACCTGCATCCCATATGCTTCCCGATTAGCTTGATTTCCCTCATTCAATCGAAACCATATTTCGCACTCGCAAACCCTTGTTATCCGGTTTTGATTGGTCAACGAATAAAAACCCGATTTACCAAAATCTAAAGTTGTCTTTGATACTATGTGTATCTTAAGATATTTTAATATCATCAAATCGAAATCAATAAGTAAGTATTGTGTACTGTATTGCAGTTTTTACGTGGCTTTCATAGTAGAAGATAAGATGTTTTGTTTCTTTGAATTTGTTACGATTAAAAGTGTTAAGATATTAAAAGCGCTTCTCATAACAAAGACATGCTTTTCAATTGTGACAAAAATGATCAATCACAGCTTCTTATTCTCCAAGTTTTACACTCATCAGACAGGCAAATTTAGCATTCAGGAACGATTATTAAATCCTTCAGCAGCGGCACCGCTATACAATTCATGGCATTCTATTCATGCGCATATTAAGCTTTTAGTTGGACTTCAAACTTTGACGATTGCTTCACGTCCATATATCACGCGCCCGCAGAGGACTGATATTAATGCTACTTTCTAAAGGTGCTTTTTCTCGTTAAGTGTACTTTGCTAGACTTCAACATCAATAGACTCCAATGCAGTAGGCCACTTATGCAACCGTGCGGGCTAATCATGCAAAGTCACTCAGGCCACCAGACAGTTCATATTCAACTCACAGTAATCAACCGAAGTGTTCCAGCTATCACGATACAATAAAACTTTATTGCTGATAGCTAACATTTGAGTCTTCAAGTGCTGTTTGAAAGCGATTCCTTTAGCGCACAAATTACGCAACCGAAATCTAAACAAGAGCTCTAAATTCACAATTTCTGTAACTGAAATTTTACAACTAGATCAGCCTCAAACATTACTGAATATTTTTAATGGCCATAATTTTACACCTAATACATGAAATGATTCCGAGTGCATATTTTAGACGAGTCGGATTGGTTGGCCCTGTATCTGCTGTGCTGCTATGTCCTTCGAAAGTCTGGTTTTCTAAGCCTTAACTCAATTAAATTAAAATGGCTTTAGAGGTAAAGACCTAAAGCGGAAGATATCGGCTGAGAATTAGTCAAGACCAGATACGTTCTCGACTCCTTAGTCTGGATTATGTCTCCAAGTAATTTCCATTCAATTTATTCTGCGACCCGCTTCATGGCTGCCATTTGATGGGCAAAATAAAGATTACGTTTATTAATCCCAGGTCGTTTGGTCAAAGTCTGACTGTTCCATGGACTTCGAAATCAAGGCGGACTTAACTGCAGTTACTCCATTCGCATATCATGTCAGTCGTTCGAGTGTTCTATGCTAAATTCAGCTGGACAATTGTCTGCTGGTCACTGAAGCTGGACAGGCCAGTCCCCTGCTAAAAATAGCAGACTAAGTGACCACTTGGTCATCATGTGTTTAATTACTGCAGTAAATTGACCAGAGGCAGTGCCATCTAGCTAGCCACTATTGGGAAAGAATGCACGTGTCGCCAGCTGGAGAAACTCAGCCACGGCAGAACATACGCAGAAACAAGCAGACAGGCAGACAGGCAGACTTACAGAAAGACTGGCTGGCCATCTGGCAGTCTGCCTGCCTGCCTGCCTGCCTGCCTGCCTGCCTGCCTGCCTGCCTGCCTGCCTGCCTGCCTGCCTGCCTGCCTGCCTGCCTGCCTGCCTGCCTGCCTGCCTGCCTGCCTGCCTGCCTGCCTGCCTGATTGACAGACCGGCTGGCTGAGACAGAGACAACGAGACGATCTTAGATATAGCCTGAGAAGAGGAGACACGTGGAGCACATTATGTTGTTGAGGAAAGGAAGTTGGATACGTCCGGAAGTGGGCTGGACGTCCAGGGCGGACGATAATTGGTAGATGGATTTTCATAAAGAAGAGTAGAGGAAAATGAGGGGCAGGTGGCGGAAGAGGCACGGGAGGAGGAAAGGAGGCATAGGAGAAAGAAGAGACGGAAGACGAAGACGACTATGGTGTAATGTAATGAGCGAATGAAGCAGCTCCTGTTTAAGAATAAAGTAACTTTAAAATGAACAAACGCCAAGTGTTACCTGGTTTTTGATTTGTTTGTGATTGGCTGGCGTTGGCGCCCATTGCAAATATGCGTTATATATTACTGAGCGTTCGCGCGCAAATTTAAAATACACTTTTTATTGGTCAGAGTTCGGAAACAGGATAAGCTAAAGTACACCTACATGTACTGTAATTGCATGTACTTTACGTATATTATTAACATGTATTTTATGAATATTTTAATAACTTGATTATCATTCGCACTGAAGTGTTCTTTCAACATACGAACTAAAGATTTGACTTTTAGCCTACGGTGCAAAAATTTGTCGTTGCTAGAGTTTACTTAAGCAAATAAGATGAAATGATTATCGGCAGGAAAATAAGCAGAAATTAAGAAACTAGGCACAGATCGCCATAGGCAGGCCTTTCTTATGTATGGCTGGATGAATGAGCAGATAAAGGAATGGAGCCGAGACGCTTTATTAGATGCACTAGCGAAAGAGTGGCTCAAGTAAGAAGCAGAGGAAGTTCGTACTTTGACTAAATCAAAGAGAGACAGCCATCTGAGGAAACTCCTGTATCCTCCATAATAGAAGAAATGTTGCAGATGATAGAAGTCCAGACGCAACAGGTGGAAATGGAGACAACAAATGGAGGTAGAAAAGAAAGAAAATGAGGAAGGCATACGAAAATCCAATGGAAACAAGTGGAAATATAACAGAATGAACGTTTAGAACATACATACATAAAACTATAGTGTTCACGGCGATAACGATAAGGATAACGATAAGGATAACGATAACGATGATGGTGATATTGATGACGACAGGGCAAGCGGTGTCTTTTAGCTACCTTCATGCTCGTTTGAGAAGGTATCTCCGAGGGGCGCTACAAAAATGCTCTAAATGAATGAATAAATGAAAATCGACTGTAGGCGTATCAATTAGGCATTACATTAACTCCGACTGTTGCGTGAAACCTGCGTTCAAATCATCGCACGCAAATAAAGGCGAGAGGCCAAACTGGAATGCATCGCCTCGCGCCATACATTTCAGCAAAGCTGCTGCAGCTGCAACTGAGTTTTATCTTCAGCCAATGCGCTGCAGACCGATCTTGATTGCGGTTTCTTGATATCAAGTTGCATTTTGTGCCTGGAAGCTGCGTAGACGGGATATATGGCCAGGGGTTCAATGACTGGGAGAATGTACCATAATGGGGAATGGTCTGCGCCAGGGTTTTCCCTCGCCATACAGATTGTCCTCTGCTTCTAATTATTGTGCGATTTGACTTGGAAGTACTAGGGAAAGACCTCTAGCCAGAAGCCTAATGACTCGGAAAGTAGATTGCAAAGGATGGGTCAGAGCCATTGATGAAGAAGTTCCTCTTCCCTTTTGCAAATTGCACCAGGCTTCTTATTTTCCTGCTTTCCCATTATGTCGCAGGTGGTTGCTGCATCTGGCCAGACATCAGCATAAAAGAATCCTAAAGAACTGAATGCGAGCGGCATTTGCTTTGCGTAAAGCTTTATGGTTATTTTATTCAATTAAAATTCAATTATTCCTGTTAAAGTGGATCGCTTTCAGACCACACTCTCCCAGCTTTCCTTTCTAAGCGCATACCGAAAAGAAATATAGATAGCACTACGGCCAACTTAAATATATGCACGTTAGCTGCATACATACAGCACAAGTTGGTTAAATAAGTTGCATATTTATTAGGGTGTGTATACATATACAAATACTAGACATAATGACGCACACATACATACACACATACATATATATATATACGATTGTATGCGGTGGTAGATAAGAGCGAAGGTAGTAGAGCAGATGTCTTGAATGTGTAACCTAATAGTCACTGGCCGATGCATATCGTTAGCAAACCAAACCAATACGCGAAATACAATACCCGACGTCGAATAGGCGTAGGCCTACGTAGACCTACGCAGGCCTGCTGTAGCTCCCGGGATACGGGCAGGATACAGTCACACGCGTGAATAACGCTCCTGGCTGTTTTTACGTAGGCCTGCACATGTTACGGTGCAAACATCAGGACTATACGTATAATACATAGACTTTCCGTCCTGCTGAGTTGCATTTTGGCGTTGCAAATACAGGCCTATATGTAACGCATGGACCTACATGCATATAAGGCTCATTTATTCAGCTTAGCCCTGCTAAAATATAGGCCTGCCTGTATATGAATAGATCGGCCTATCCAGCATAATAAAGCATGAAGTTGTAAAGTCAGGAATTACATAAACGGCGTATTCAACCGATTTAGAAAGCGCTATATAAACGTCAGATTACTTTGTACAAAAACATTACCTATCAGAGAAAGGGCCAGGAGGGCCTTTTTGCCCTCGATTCGACCTCAGCGGGGCTTCCAATTTGACCTTCTGCATACTAATAAGCTTTTCCAAATTTCAATAAATGCATACATAACTAGCACCAGAATCTCAAAATCTGTAAGTATGTATGTATGTTATTATGTATGTATGACAGTATGTATGTATGTAAGTATGTATGTATGTATGTAAGTATGTATGTATGTAAGTAAGTATGTATGTAAGTATGTATGTACGTATGTATGTATGTAAGTATGTATGTATGTATGTAAGTATGTATGTATGTATGTAAGTATGTATGTACGTATGTATGTATGTATGTAAGTATGTATGTATGTATGTAAGCATGTATGTATGTATGTATGCATGTAATTATGTATGTATGTATGTATGTATGTAAGTATGTATGTATGTAAGTATGTATGTATGTAAGTATGTATAAATGTGTGTATGTATGTATGCATGTGTGTATGTATGTATGTATGTGTAAGTATGTATAAATGTGTGTATGTATGTATGCATGTGTGTATGTATGTATGTATGTGTAAGTATGTATAAATGTGTGTATGCATGTATGTATGTATGTATAGCATGTAT
The DNA here is from genome assembly GCA_964023275.1 of Norana najaformis. Lineage (NCBI taxonomy): Eukaryota > Metazoa > Annelida > Clitellata > Crassiclitellata > Hormogastridae > Norana > Norana najaformis. The sequence continues at coordinate 37,407,732 of OZ029915.1, read as the reverse complement.
GTATTAAGCACCTGTTTATCCGTCTACTTTATATAGCGCTTTCGTGGTATCTCATAAACTTAGTCCATGAATGCATAAACTAGAATGTGTACGATCAGTAGACCGATGATTGGATGACTGTAGTCGAATGGTCGAGGGAAAGGAAACGCATGTTTAGTTATGCATTCAGCGAAGCAGCGGGTCCAGCCCATCAGTAGATTGAAACTATTCAACTAGGTAACTTTTTCACTAACTGCATGGGTTGTTCCTGCTGGTATAGGAATGGTAGGAATGTGTTGCATAATTCACTTCGAAATAGCCATCGAAAATCGACGGAATTTCCAGCCCAGACGCTCGTTTTCTGCGGGTTCTGAGTTCCAGGTTCATTTGTTCATGTTTTATTTGGAGGAAGCTATAAACAGACAACTATTCCGCCTACTCCATCTTGACCGACCGTTCGACACAGCTCTTCATCAAAGCCCTGCACTGGCTATGCACTTAATGCCACCACATTTCTGCCACAGAGGTCCTCCAAACATCAACTGAACGCTAATCTCGGGGTCACCCGTGAAGGGATTTCGCGGTGTCTGCTTGTGCTCAATGGTGGACGCCGTTTCTGACTTCTTAGCATCAAAGAAACATGATATTCTTAACATTAAATGATTTCATGCATCTTACTGAAGGGCTTGTAAAACATGCTGTAAAAATGTCCGTTGCATTGCATATCATGCAGTTCCACTTTCATTTTCCTAAGACCTGAAATTTTGCTTGTAATGTGAGAAAGTAACTTCAACAATACTCGAGACTTCAACCAGGATGGCCAAGCTGACGGATCTGACTCAGTACTCGTAAGGAAGCAGACACATTCACACGTGAGAATGATAAGTAGGTCTGAATTTATGGAAAAAAATCTTGACAGGTAATGCGTACATTATATGCGAGCCAATGATTATCGTAGACGATGCGCAGATACAATGCGAACCCATCATCTGGAGAATTGGTAAAACATGGTATCCACGGCACAACTTAGCAATGCAAAGGTGTTGACATCGGAGCTTTTGAACGCGACAGTTAGTCAAGTTAGGAGAGAAGAGTTTAAGCAATGGTTCGCATTGATTTGCAAGCGACCAGAGGTGAGTTTCACAGGCAGCGAAGGCAATAAATCTCTTAGAATTGGTATGCGCTTTCTTCTCAGAACAAACGAGGCCACTAGTTGCCAATAGATTATCATATTGGGACAATCTGTTTAAATCATATTGCAAGTATCACACAAGCATTGAGGCATGTGCGAAAAGTTACATTCGGCTGAGTTGAAAAGCCTTAAACAGAATCCAGCTGTCTTTGATGGCTTGTTGCCATTTCTCCACCAGTACCGTACAGAGCTGACAGCTAGTGTTTTCTCATACGGGTGAATTGTATACAATGACACGTTACTCGTCCATTCCTTAGAGTCTCCAGCCGGTTTCTCAAATGAACAGCAAGCAAAACATTTCGTATACTAAAATACTGTCAGATTCGTTGAAATCAAGAAAGGTTAGGAAGCTTTCTTTCTCCTGCGCAGTTTACGCCAATGTTTCAGTGGTTCAGCGTTTCACCCCACAGTCCAATCAGCCCGACTACTGCTGCTGCTGCTGTTGACTGGTGCATGGGTGTATCGTGCACGTGCCAGCATCATCTTCAGTTGATAATTATCGTTTCTTTCTGTGTTCGCATTCCTACTCTCATGCGCTGCTCTACTGCGTTCGTATGTCGTGCTTCACGCGCGGTGGTAAACACGCGGCCCTCGGATTCCGCCCGCGATGAGTGCCCGCTCGCGTTCGGTCGGCATTTTCCTCCTCGATCACGGCGCTGCGTACCATCGGGCAGCAAATTAACAGCACACAACCATTAATAGCAAAGTGCAAGGCATACTCACGTTAGTCTCAAGCCCTGGCTACAATGCAAGGTTTGGGAAGTGTCGACTAGTCCTTGAGAAAGTTTTCAACAGTTTTGTTTTTCTTTAGAGCCCACGAAGATTCTGGATTATATTATGACTACCGCTCCCTTTTCGACGTTCATGATTTAAACTCTCCTGCCAAAACTTGACAACATCAATGCTGTTCACAATTAGCTGACTTCATAAATTATATATAAGGTGACGTCCAAGGCTTCACAGTTCTTAACAGCTTCACGACTCTCAGACTAAATACAAGACTCCCTTCAGTGAGTTATTGTAGCAGCAATGAAAGCTGTTAGTGGTTTCAAAGTCGTGCAAGCCAAACTCATTTGCATTCGTTGCAACAATCCTCTATGGGTGTAGTTGAAGCCGCTTACGAACGTCGTTAAATACAAGTTCCAGACCTCAAATCAAGTGAGCTAAGCAGTTTAAATCCAGCTTCCATCATACTTTTGCTTTTTTTCATTTTTTTAGAGTCAAGAGGGAGAAAATTGTTTGGAGGTTAAGAATTTACCATAGATTATATGTATGTGAAATATGGTATGAAACTGGTATGAACTTACCCTTAAAAGGGCCAATACCGGTCAAATCATGCCAAGCTTCGATGATTAAAGAAAAGGACCCCTAAAAGAAAAGAAATGTCAGTCAGACTTAGGAAAATCCAAAGATTCAATGCTTGTGAGCCTCCTTACCCGTCATGACAATGACGATGACGATGATGATTATAATGATTATGATTATGACGATGATGGTGGTTGTGATGATGACGATGATTATGGCGATTATGATGACTATGATATATTACATTACATAGCATTGCAGTGTATTACATTGCATTACATTACATATTATGTTATAATGGTTGGGTGCTTACCGGCCATGTGAAGTCGAAAGGTAGATTGACGAGGTATTCATTGTCGGTGTTGGATGCGTTGAACGAGTTCTGTCCTAGGACAACGGTCGTCGAATTGCCGTACGTACATTCGATGTTATTGGTTGGGATGTTGTGCTGAAAGTGTCGCAGACAGACCCAGAAGAAAGTCCGACACGGTCCACGACATGGTTCCGCTTCAAAGGACGTCGTCTTTTCACCGGTGCAGCATCTTCCCAGCATGTCGGAACCGTTGTCATTGTGGAACGAGGTCAACTTCAGCTGGAACACCCCGGAACAATAGACCTGTGCGAGATATCAGCATCGATCGTAGTCGTTAAGTTTCTATTCACTGCGTTGTTGGCAATGTTCATCAGATAATGAAAAAGCTAAGTTAGGAATACAAGATTGTCATCAGTTGCTTGACTCGGATGCTTCTGGTTCAGCACAATACAAATGCCATTTTAAGACTTTGTCGGATATTTTTGTTCTGTAGAGTCCCCAGAAATTAAAGAACTATTCAGCACAACTTATATTTATTTACTTACCAAAGTATGCCAACCGATCGCATCGGTTTCTGACTCAAATTTTTACAGTTCCCGCAGCACTTCAATTCCTCTTTACAAGCCAATGTGTCGAACATGTCTTGATTTGACATGATGAATTTGCTGCACACCAGCGCCGTAGTCACTCATGCGGAAATCGCTAATCCGTGACCGCTTGCTGCTGGGAATGTTAACAGTTATTAGGATTCCGGTAGCCACAGAGTTGCATTGAAGTGTGCGAATTATGCACCACCAGGAAAATTGTTCACTTAAGACTATTTTGCACTGCAGTTCAGTTGTCAATCAGTAAGTCAGCAATGCATTTGTTAACACGCCATATGTCCATCAGCTGAGCGAGGAATCGTAGGCGTAATTCTTAATGTCCTACAGATGTTAGTTGTTGTGGTGAAAAACTAGCGTCTACTCATACGTTAAGTGGACGTAAACTGGAGTTTAAAAAGATTTTCGAAAGGTATATTGGACCAAAGATATTTTTGAATTCGTGTGAGGGCTACTTCCACTAACTCTTGACCATACATAGCTCCCAAATGGAAAGCAACAGCATGTATGCACGAATGTATTTAGACATTCACTACAAACTGTAAGTGCTTCACAAAAGCGCTGTCTGCACCAGTCTAACTGATGTTAAGTCATTAAGAACAAAAGTTATCAATGAGCAACCAGTGCAGAGATAACCAGAAGAGTCACCACTGGCGACCTCCCACAGGCAGGTAGAGCCCAATCGACGGATTCCCACCCACAGCTGATAGTAAACACCATGTTCAGAGTTCCTGAACCACTTAGGATCAAAGAAGAGGAGCGACGACAGGATGCGAGGCTTGCAACACACGAATCTCAGTGCCAAGGAGTCCCTCGCAGATAGTGGAAGACGCTGCGTCCAGACATCCCTCAGCCACCGGGCTTATGGAGAACAATATTCTTCAGCGGTGGGCCAATTGATTGGTTCCGGTTTCCGCAATAGAATGGTCAGTACCAATCCAAGGACTCTCTCAGCCTTTCCAAGTGGAGCTTGACACTGTCCAGCAAGTCACCTAAAATGTCCGTCAGGGCGGACGAGTCAAATGGCGGCGCACGAGACTTCGATTACAAGTGTCCGAATACCGTCAAAACACTAAAAAAACGACAGCGAATGAGAGAAATAACTTCAAGAACGCATACTAGGTCACACTAGAAGTCCGAATGAAGCAAGATCGTCGAGCAAACTCCGCATGTGACCAACTCGTGGATCAAAAACCGTGACCTTTAGATAGTTTCAATAGCAAATGATGCAATACGATTACTTGACTGACGTTTTGGGCATTTTGCATCGATTAAAAAATGTTTAAATAATTTAAAATTTATTCCTTTAAAGTTTTCGTAATAATAATAATAATAGTACTACTACAGACAAAAGTTCATATTGTTCAAAAAGGAAGAAACAATATACGACATAAGTTTAGCAAGTAATCATAAAAAATGCGGATTAGATTAACAGACTCTTATTATTGGGGCTTTTAAGAAGAGTAATACGAAGCAAAGTAACAAGGGAAACTCTAAACAATAGTATAAGACATATGTGTTTCAAAGGAAAAGACAAACCAGTTTCAGGCCCCTGTATGCATGTCGATATGTCATAAATAGAAACGATTTTGTCCCACGTCAAAATCTAAGGCGTTGTCGCCTGCGCAGTTTGGCAAAAGCTGTGTTAAGGTAAAAACGCCACATGTGTTCGATATCGTGTAAGCGCATCTGTAAAAGCCAGCAACCAACATCAGACTTGCAATAAACAAAGCTTAGAAACATCAGTCTAACTCGTCTGCTTCTGATTTTCTTTGCATTTTTCATTTCGCTTTTAGTCTGCTTCGCAATTTAGTCTTACTGGGCGTATTCTGTCTCAGCGGCGTCTCGTTAACTGCAGCAAACCCTGCAGTTTTAGTACGAATCGTTATTCGCGAAGTACATCCTATACTCTGTCAGAAGTAATGCCTGCCAACAGTAGACACTGATGTAAACATGCACTGACGATAATTACTGAGTGCACACATGCCGGCGGCGCCACCGATACATGTGTGCATGAGCACACCAGTTGTCGCATAGCCATTCAATTCACTTTAGTGAAGTAAATCAGCTGGGGGCAAATGGCCCCCCTTGCTTTAATAGCGGATAGCCTTTGTCGCTAACCAATATTGCTAAAAGTGTGCGATGTTACAAGGAATGTTTCTTCTAGTGCTTTTAGTGGCAAGTCAAACACGCTAAGGAATTATTTATGTTGCTTCGTTTTCAGCAGACGTTAGGCCTATATTTTGTTCCCAAGGGTACTTTGGACTAAAGGCAATAAACCACCGACTTCAGTGAAAAAACTCGAAATAACTGTTTTTGCTTCTCTCGTCTGGCCACGAGTTCTATCGTCTTCCTTTTAGAAGTGAGTTATGAGACCTGTTTTTCACAAAATATACTACTTCGACACTCAGCTCTACTGCCATGGCGAGATATTCTCAGATTTACTGCCTTTCAAAATTGTAATTTTAATTGTAACTGTAATCTATAGCTCTTCTTCATGAGAAACTAATCAGAGGCGCTCTCTGCTCTAGTTTTAACGATGTTAAATGTCATTAAGAACAGAACAATCGTCCGTTAACAAACAATGCTCAGATGATTAGAAATCATCAGTGGCAATCTCGCGCATACATGCAAAAGACCTACCAACAGATTACCAACTAGACTTGAAAGATGGACAGCATTTTCAGAGTTCTGAAGCAAGTAGCACCAAGGATGAGGAACAACGATATGATATAATGTGATGTGATCCGCCGCCGATGGCTCACAGTTGTCTCACCGTCCAGCAGTCCCTCCTAGATGGAAGACGTTCGGATAATCCTCGAACCGACGGATATGCGCTTGACAGGCATTTATCACCCGCCGGTTGGTAGGTAGTTCAGCCATTCCGTGGTTGAGTCCAGAACACCGGCATGAACCTCTCTTTCACGATTCTCTTCTGAAGTTTCGCGAGGCTCAACCAAAGGCCGATATTTGTAAAAGCACGTTTGCTTAACATGTCAACGCACCTTATCTAATGCATGTGAGATATTAGACGCCGTTATTGCTGTTGGTTTAGTTGCAGTTTGCAAATTCATGCATGTTTTTTCTCCCGTTTAAAACGAAGACTTCTGTTGCTTATTGCAAAACCTGTGCAACCTCCTAACTTTTCTAGAATCGCGTGGAAGTCGGCGTCAGCTGACGTGTGAAGCGTTTAGCAAAACTACTCAAATTAATCTTTCTCACGTATTTTATATAGCAATAAATGCACTGTGGATGGGTAATTGTCAGTTGGTGGATTGATGGGTAATGAGTGGTCGGATTGATGAATGGGGAGAGTGGCTAGTTGGATTGGATGGATAGCTGAATTGGATGGGTATAGTGACATGCTGGAAGCAGAGAACGAGGATGTCGATGAAGACGGAGGAAGAGGCGCCTCGGTATGTTTCTTCAGATTCCAAAATGTTCCCTCAAGGAATCAAGCGCTCTATAAATCAGTGGCAGGTAGATGGCGCCAGCATGCAATGATTGTTCAGCTGTATACCTCTGCGTAGAAGATGTTGAATGTAATCAGCAGGAAGATGACGATCCTTCGACCTGAGGCGCTGCTGCTGCTGCTGGTGGTCTTCCCTCTGCCTCCTCCTCCTCCTGCTGCTGCTGTGTTCAGGGTGGTCGTCGTGATGGTGGTCGTCGCAGTTCTCCCAGAAATCATAATGTTCTCCGAGTCGACCGAATAGCGTGGTTGCCACTTACAGGTGTCGAATTGCTTCAGGCAGCGCAAGTTGCAGTAGGCGCCCAGGTGTGCTGGCGGCTTTCTCCATCGAAGAGCGATGATGATGGTCAGTCAGTTTCATATGATGCTAGAGAGGCTGCTGCGGCAAACAAAACAATCCGTACATATAGCAACGATCGAGAGATGGCGCATCCAAGAAGCACCACCACTGCAGACGCTGTTCGCTCTAGGAGCTTGTAATCAGCAGAGATCAGCCTCTCAAATGTATGCGCCTAACTCGATATCTGGAGAGAAATCAGTAACGTACTAAAATGACGAGGCATGCACACCTTACGACTCCTTTCTAGCAACTATTTCGCTTTCTTGAAGTTATGATATTAATACCTTAACCATAAGGTCAACTCAAACTGTTCCTTTCACTCACAGAATAAAAGCTTCATTGACAACACTCATTCATTCATACCGTTCCTATTCATTCATTTGACTCGAATATGAATGTCAACACTTTGAAGGGTTAGAGCATTCATAATTGAATCATTCATAAACATGGCTGATTAAATATAATGAATTGAAGCTCATTAATAACTCGCGATTCCGTTCTAGGCCTTGGTTCGCTACGAAGACTATTGCAAACTTTAATATGCCCAGTGGCAAAGCTAATCAAAACAATAATAAAGATGACTGTGTTGTCGATGTGAATGCTGTGGTAAAAAACAATAGAAAATCATATCCATAGGGACATCTTAAGAACATATCAGTATATACCTAAAAGTATTTATTATACATGTATTTTCAGCGCTCGTTGTTAATGCTTTGTTAATGACCAATGAATGGTCTTTCTTATGGTCTTTCAATGCTCATTATCAGGGTGCGATTTGTAGGAAAGAGACGGGAACTCTCACCATCTTTATTAACATCAAATAGTCCCAATCTAATGACTGATGAATATGCATCCTTTTGGAGCAGTGGAAGAGATCCCTGATGTTTCTACTCAGATATATTTTCCCATTGCTTTCAACCACGTACTGTACCCTGACTTTGGCGTATAGAAGGAAGTTACTTCTCCTCTGATAACCTACCCTCTTCTACCCGTAAATAAAAGCAGTCTGTTCAGAGATACGTCTTTAGATTAGAGGTATGATTAGATAAACCTGTCTAGATTACTCTGTAAGAAAAAGTGTAGACCACTTTGTCTACATCTAATGTTGAGCAGATTTTGCAACACTAATGTGGATGCTTTTGCAACAAAGTGTGGACATTTTTGTGCAACACTAAGTGTAGCAAAAAATAAGCAACACTCAATGTGGATTTTTAATGCAACACCAATGTGGACCAATATTTCTTCTTTAAAGGAGGCATACAATTGTTGCTAGAAAATGAGCTATCTTAAGGTTTCTGTATTTATTACTTTTGACTGTTTTCCATGTTCAGTGGTTGATGCTTTATTTTTAAGCTTTATGTGAATTGTGATAACCCTTAATTTGTGATTAAAAGTTGTCATTTAACCTAATAAATTGTAGTTAATGATTTGCTTATTATGTAGTGAGTTCAGCACGTTAGTAGGTCCATGTAGTAATAATTATACAACGTGTGTAAACATTGCTGCATATAGGTAGATACAACAGTAAATCAATGCAGAAAACGTATAACATATATGCAGACATATATATAACATATAACTGTATATGCAGCTTCACAAATGTGGCAAATTCCAATCTATAAATTTAGCTCCTAAACCACTAAAATGGATTTGCGGCACCACTTAAATGTGGACACGACCGCTACATAAATGTAGAGATGCCACAACACAAAAATAGACATTAATAGTATATAAATGTAGAGATTATTAGTACATAAATGTAGATTCCGCACTCCATAAATGTAGACATTAATAGTACGTAAATGTAGATGGAAAACCACATAAATGTAGAGATAGCACTACATTAATGTAGACATTCTTGCTATATAAATGTAGCCAAAACGCAACACCGATGTAGACCTCGTTCTCTACAAAAGTGTTGCAATTTGTGTCTACACTAGTGTAGACTGCCGGCTAATCTACAAAAAGTGTTGCATAGAGGTCCACACATTGCCGATGAGCCAGACCTCAACATTAAGTGTTGCACAGAGGTCCACACATTGCCGATGAGCCAGACCTCAACATTAAGTGTTGCATAGAAGTCTACACTTGTAGATCGATTCTCTACACTATTTTTAAGAGAGTAGAGGTATGATTAGATAAACCTGTCGATGAATCGAATAAATCAAAATGAGATCTTGTTGTCATGTATACAAATCAGACTCCGGGACTATGCTTCTGAGAAGTTTTTATGGAGGCGAGTAATAACAGTTTTATGTTCACCTTTGTTTTTTTGCATCTAAGACACACGAGTTGCGGATTCGTTTGAAGAAATATCGCACGGCAATCCTTCACCTGACTCATCGCTCTACTAAAAATCGCATTAATATTTCATCGGTCACCCTTGGCAGCAAAAGAAATGAAAAGACAAAAAGACGAAGTCGGTTACCAATCGAATGACGTAGAGATTATAGAAAAACTATCATTTTGTCGTTTCCCTTCCCCAGCTATGCCAGCAAACGAATCAGAGTATGCATATTATTATTTCAGGTTTTCCTTTTTGTATTGCATTGCATAGCATCGCATTGCATTAATTACATTAATTATACAAATTGATCAATACAATACAATAAAACCACATGAACGTACATTAGGCCGCTACATGCTCTTCAGGTTACAGTATGATACGACAATGGTCGATTGACTACACATCTTTATCAGATGTGCTACACTCCTAGAAGATATGATATACGAGGATGATGAATCTATTAGTTGACGCATAAATCGCATGCTGTTGTCCATCTGGCATTCGGACAACTGGATAACAGCTTCTTCTGTCTGCGGACCCGATGGCCTGAGGGAACGCATCGTTGCCAGTTTCATATGACGTATCAGGATTCTAGCTCGAGATGCAAGCATATCTACTTATGTAAGTCGAACGTGTTCTGCTACACGATAAGTCCATAAGGCAGTTATCGAGATATGCTTAATGCTGATAAGATATATGGCCACGGTGCCGTGAAACGCATGATGTATGACCCCATCGATCAGAAGCCAGGACTTGCACAGTAAGTCGGACTGAAGCATTGCGATCTGCACAAGTGCAGTGCCTATCTACATCTATCGACGCATCAAGTGCTGGGAGCTCAAGTGTCATCTACATCTGCTTCACGGTGCTTCACCTAAGATGAGACAACTCGGGCCAACAATTGTATTGTCTTGTGCACCTAGAAACATCAAATACTACAAAAATGAGGCCACCGCATCGAACTCAAAGACCTCATGCGGCTCACCCACTTCTCCGTACCCGACGACAAGGAGGCTAAGCGCTCTTTAGCCGCGAAGGCCAAATGTATCGATGGGTGATGTATCGATGTGTGATGTATCGATGAGTGATATATCGATGGGTGATGTATCAATGGGTGATGTATCGATGGGTGTTGTATCGATGGATGATGCCCCTCCGACGGTCTGTTCGATATACTGATACAACATGAAAAGGCGATAACTGAGCGGCAGAGAGGTCGAAGTGTTAGTCCAGGTGTAGCATAATATTGTGTTAATAACTTTTATCCGCGCCTGGCAATGTGCACCCGATACTCCAGTCGGTCGCGACGGCCAAGAGAATTAGGTGGCCACACTAGACTCCTTGCCCTTCCACTTAACAGCAATACACATCTTTTGCGAGCGTCTTCCCTCACTTCTCTCTCTCTCTCTCTGCCTCCCTCTCTCTCTCCCTGTCTTCCTCTCTCTCTCTCCCTCTCCCTCTGCCTTCCTCTCTCCCCTCTCTACCTCCCTCTCTCTCTCCCCCTCTGTTCCTTCAACATCAACCAGCCTCTCATTATTCCTCCTTCGGGCGTTTTCGAAGTATACACTTCGCAAACCGCTATTAACCCTCACCTTGGCGTCTAACGCTTCACTATCCAACAGATGTTCACAACTTCTGCTGCTGTAGCCGGCGAGTGCCCCCGCTGGCCGGGAGACGGACAAACAGACAGACAGACAGAGACAGAGCAGAGCGGACAAGGCATGAGAGAACTGGACGGACAAGTCGTATGATAGATGAGCGCATTCTTGGATACTATTCGACAGCCTACGAAAAGAAGTCAGTCGGCTTCTGCTTGGTCGGACGACTCGGCACTTCTTCAGACTAAGGAGTCTGGCTTCTCTGAGGCGTAACCGTAGACGCTTGCCCAGCCGCGATATCCGCCTTTTATCAACACGACACCATCTGGAAACGTCTGCTCCAACCGGCCTACCGACCGAATGACTGACCGAAAGACTGACCGACCGATCCGACTGACCACCGACCGAACGACTGACCGTCTTTCCGACAGACCAGTTGATCGAGTGATTGACTGATTATTGATTATTTAGGGCACCTTTCGTTTTAAACAGACCGGATTGAATCGGAAGGCGTTAGATGCTGCATGCAGTCTGACCAATTTTATTACACGAATATTTACAAGTAGCATAACTTCCAAGCATTTAATGTTAACATTAATTAATAATTTCAATCGCATCTGTGTCTAATGCACTAGACAGTAACCGAAGGTGCACCTAAACCAAGCCACAATCAGGTCAATATCCAGAAGATCAATCCACTAAGACAAAGAGGCAGTCTATGGTGGATAAGTCAACTGATAGAGGAAAGTCTTAAGTTGAGAACGAAATGACACAAGAGACTGAGCAGAACGAACAGATCCAGGAAGAGAGTTCCAACATCCAGGTCCAGCACCCAAAAAGCCCTTTCAATAAAACAGCTGTAGTCTTTGATATCACCAGATAAAGGCAATCAGATAACCTGGTTGAGTAACGACAAGTCTAGGTAATAAGGACTGGTTTTAAGTATTTTGGCTGGCCAGAGTTCAATGTTTTTTAAACTTCAAGCCCCAATTTGAAGCGAATCCTTTCTTGAACGGGGAGCTAGTACAGAGATTTAAGTACAGGAGCTATGCGCTCATATTTTGACGTTTACTTATACCTCTAGCCAAAGAGTTTTGAACTCTGGAGTTTTTGCATGTTTGACTTTGTAATACCAGTATCACTGGCTCAAGAAGAGGTTCAATGGCTTCGTAGTTGTCCAATGATGACTTGGATATCCACTGATGCCTGTAAATATCAAATGATGATTTGGATAACTACTGATGAGAGGGACTTCAACATTAGCCTTGAATAATTCCGTTGCCATCAGTTTTCTGAAATAAGTTAATTAATAAAAATTTATTAAGTGAGAAAACTGTACTTCATGACGTGCATCCTTGAAAGATATTTAACCTTGTATAATTACAACTAATAATAATATGACTTTAGGCCTAGTATATGATTCAAAGCATCGAAGAATTTTCTTGCATAAATTATACAAGTGTACAAACTTAAATGCTGAGCAGATGAAGCAAAAACTGTATCCACCATTAAGAAGCATTTCCACAGCTACCAGAAACTTCGTCAGTATAGGCCTATCTTAAAAAGCACTTCCGTCACTGACGTTAATTGCCATTGGAAATCAGAAGAAAGTACAACGCTGGCAGAAGAAAACCAGTTCCTTGTGTCTAGTAATTCTGATCGTAAATTTCTACGGCGTCTCATCAAGAAAAAGCATGACACCAGTGTCACGTGACTTGACGTGAATTAAAGAACAGTCGTCTGGAGATCTAAGAAGGTAACACAGTCTGCACACGACGAAATGCAAGAACAGTGGAGTCGGAGCAGAGAAGGAATGGGTATGGGAAGGCAGTAGGAGGAGGAGGAGGAAGAAGAGGAGGAGAAGAAGAAGAAGAAGGAAGAGGAAGAGGAGCAGGAGGAAGAGGAAGAGGAGGAGTAGGAGGAGGAAGAGGAGGAGAGGAGGAGGAAGAGGAGAACGCAGACAGACTGTATCAGCTGGTAAACTGACGTGGGAAAGATAAAGATGATTACTGCCTACCCCCTTCCGGCATGCATCCACCCTCGTTCCACGTCTACCTCTGCTCCTTGTTTGACTGCTTCCTCTTCTTTCTTCTACCGCCCCATCGTATCTAATGCCCTTCCCCCTCCAAGTTATCTCTACGCTTATAGAATTGTTTGTATGAAGGAAGAAAAACTGAAAACTGATCCGCATTATCACACCCATACAAATTTATATCTTCGTATTATATATGTGTGTTTATTATAAACGGGCGGGTCTGTATGTGTGTGCATGCAGGCGTCGTACTACAAGAGTGGTATAGGCGCATGCGCGTGCGATTGCGTGAATGCATAATTCTAATCAGCTTTCAGCACAGACATATACAAGATATGAGGAAGAGGTGACGTTGGGGGGCACAGAACCCCTTAGAATTACCGGACTTGTGTCAACCAGATGTCCCCTGCGGGACTCGAGGACGTAGATCTCGGGTGTTTGAAACTGCTTTATCTTATTTTAATGTTTTGTCTTCTTTTAAGGGCTGAAAACCAGATCGCTATCCACCATTAATAGGCCCAGCTCCAGTTATATATCTATGGACAGTTATTCGGCGTCTTTTGAATCCCATCATTTTCTTATATGAACGATTATCATAAGAGCGAAGCGGTCGTTGGATGATGGATGATACAGAACATTTGGAGTCAGGGGAAGGATGACTTGGTTGCAGAAGAGGTAGGAGAGGTGGCTTTTGTGTAAAGGCTTTTTTAGACTTCCCAAACTACGTAGGAAAAAATTTCATCTGATGTAGAATTTCTTATCCCACTCGTTTAAAGAAACGACAGCGTGGGCGGATGACGCAGCACGAATTAAAGGAAACACATGGTCTCCGCAGCAGCAGCATCTGTGGGTGAAATCGAATGCTTGGTTGCAGCCTAAACAGGGTAAGAAATAATGCACCCCGCAGATAATAACCAACGCTTCCTCCAGACATCGCAATGAATAAAGAACGCTCAGAGAATGGGCTTCACAGGATGTCGGCTTACCCCCAGCGCTGCTTCTGTCTCTTGCTCTCCCTCTGCTTCCTTCTCTTTCTTTTCCCTTCATTCTCTTTCGCTTCCTCATTTCCTATTTTCTTCATCCTGCTTCTGTCCCTACTTCTGTTACTCAATCTCTAGCCATCCTTCTCTTCCTCATTTTCTTCTTCTCATTCCTTCTTCTCTCTCTTCTTCTTTGCAGTTGACTCCCTGTATCTATTATACGTACACATATGCTACGTAGATAAACGTGCACACACACACACACAGACACACACACACAGACACACACACACACACACACACATATATATATATATATATATATACATATATATATATATATATACATATACATTATATATATATATATATATATATATATATATATATATATATATATATATATATATATATATATATATATATATATATGCTTATATGCACTACCGCCTCCAGGATATCAGCATCTGAGCACATGCCAAAAGTTGTGAATACATTATGATCGACAGCGTGGGAAGAAACCCCAAAAGTTTATCTCTGTGTAATCATACGATGAGAAGACTACACAGCACGATAGACAAATGTGTAACAGAGACGACGAGATGAAAACCACGATAAGGGAAGAGAAAAAGGCAGGTTTCATATAACATCGTTTTGACTCGATAAGGCGACCACGCGGCTACAGAGAAATGACTTTGAACAATAACAATATAACAAAACCATTGTCTTTCGTCATTGTCTTTATATAATAGAGTTTCAGCACGTGTTATCAATCGTACAACGTGATTACAGAGTTAGATTCATGAATTAAACAGATGCACCTCCGTGTATACAAACGGACACACATAAACATACGCATAATGTGTAGACACATAGATGTATGGTATATTTCTGGAAGGATTCTGGATTGTATCTGAAGCTGGCTATGGCATATTGTTGACGTCTAGGGCACAAGCGAATAGACTACACAGGATCATGATGAGCAAATACTTGGCGATTCAATGAATGCTTGGAATTGATCTAACCAAACATCCCCTTGATCACACATCTTCCGTAGCTAAGGTTACTAAAAATCCTGAAGAATGGATTCCGGAACACATAGCTCCAGTCACTCCTTTCTTTACAATAAAGGTCGTATATCCAACAATCAACATAGTAACCTTATGGGCAATCTACCATTACGCCAGTGGGGCAGGCGTAAGAAAGAAAGCATGAGACAAAAATCGATTGTGTGTTGTTACTTATTTGTGATTCATTGTGAATTTGTGAGTATCGCTTAGTCTCTCTGCCTGACCTTTAGATCTCAACCTGGAACCAAACCCTTTTGCCTAACGATTTTGTTTTGACTGAGCGCCTGTGAATAAACTGATCCCCGTGACGTGGCTTTCGTTGGGCACTGGTGAAGTCTCGGGATTACGATTACGATCGCTTTGATAATCTGGTTGAGTCGCAGGAAATACGTAAGCCAACAAGACGAGTTCAGCCAGTTTGGAATAACAAACAATTCGGCTATAAACTCGATCGGCCACGCCTAGAACGCGGAACATCATAGTCCAATTCCGGGACCGTCCCTACTACTCCGGGACTGTGGGCAACCCAACTTATAGCTTTATCAGACATCTCCTGCAATCAGATCGGCTATCTCAATCTTATCAGTTGTGCAGCCTAAACCACGCAGTTCACAACTATGACAACCGCGATGTCAACATCACGGTTATTAAGACGTGCTGTAGAGCATTATATCGAAATTTCTAACATAATTGGGTCTATAGATCGACTATGTGGAAATGGAGGAGAGTTGAAAGGATGCACTGAATTCCACCACCGGATGAACGTAAGAGGGATCGATTGATGTATAGTCAGGAGACAGCCTAAAAAATCGGGGAAGGGCAGCGTGCTTTACCGAAGTATACTCAGAACTAACAGACAAAGTACCGGAAGAGCATCCGACGGGAGATAGCAGAAGCACGACGGAAGTGATGAATGACTTAAATGGGCGATAACGTTTATGTATCTGATCCAGGGCGGACAGTTGTCTGATCTTGGACAGAACTTTGCAACCCTTTCCACTCATATGGTTTTTGTGTCTGGAACAAAGTACTACCGGCATTCAGCTAAATACCTGTCTGCCAGAGATTTACCACCCTTGGAGCGAATCTATACGAAATAGTCATCAATACCCGACGCGCTTGCACTCAGCATCTTTCATTGTGCAGCCCTACAGTACTTGCGTCAGCGTAAAAAATCGTCTCAGTATATGGAAACTATTGCGTGATACAAATGTATCTTTCAACTGAGTGATGCCGATGCAGAGAACACAGGCTCTTGGCTGCTGCGATCGACCAATCGATCGCCTGACGTCTTAGTCGGCAAAGAATTGCTGATGGATCTATTTTGCCGATTCAGAAACTGCATGACTGCGAACAGAGAGACCGACCAGCGAGTTTCACTTTTCCTCATCCCTTACACTTCTTCGTTTCTTGTCTCTTATCTGCTTTGTCTTCCTAACAATTCTCCATAACTCTCTCCATCGCTCGGTCTCATATCCATCTCAGTCAGGCAGTCAGTCGGTCAGTCAGTCAGTCAGTCAGTCAGTCAGTCAGTCAGTCAGTCAGTCAGTCAGTCATCATTCAGTCAGTCAGTCAGTCAGTCAGTCAGTCATTCAGTCAGTCAGTCATTCAGTCAGTCAGTCAGTCAGTCAGTCAGTCTATCTGTCTGTCTGTCTGCCTGTCTGTCTGTCTGCCTGAATGAATGAATGAATGTCTGTATACCTGTCTATAGGTGTATAGCTCCTTGTGCCTCCTGGTTCCAGTCTGTATACCTCCTTATATTTGTCTGTCCCTCATCAGTCTTCATCTCATGTCTATTTGTATTTCTATCTGTGTCTCTGTCGGTATGCCTGTATCTCTGTCGGTATGTCTGTCTTCCTGTCGGTATGCCTGTCTTTCTGTCGGTATGTCTGTCTACTTTCTGCATTATTATCGGTTTGTCTGTCTACTTTCTCTTCTTTCTGAGTCAGCCTATCACTCTTCAACATCTGCCAGTTCTTCGTTTACCTGTCGCTTGTGCTCCTCCCATCCTCTGTTCATCTTCTCTTCTATTCCTCTGTTCATCTTCTCTTCTATTCCTCGGTTCATCTTCTCTTCTATTCTCTTCCCTGCAGCGATGTATTTCCCCTTGCCCTTCTCTTCAACTCCATCTCTCCCTTGCATCAGTTCTACCATTCCACCCTTCCAGCTCTTTCTCTCACCCTCGTTATGCACATCTATCAGTATTCTTGTAGTGCGATGTCGAGTTCAGACCAATCCATCAATGACAGAATTCGCACGATGCAAATGATTTATAGAAATCAGCTGATCTGAGACCAGACTCTACCTGGCGAACCGTGTTACGATAGTCTGACTCTCTCTCTCTCTGTCTCTCTCTGTCTCTCTGTCTCTCTCTGTCTCTCTGTCTCTCTCTCAGTCGCTGGATGCATCTGTGCTGTATGTCTGCCTATATATAAAATACACGTAGAAAATCCGATACTGGTGCAAGACTTTGATACGGATCTGACGTCTTTCGTTTCAGATGCGAACGGGTCCGTAAATAAACCAATGTCGGTCAGACATATATAATCCCTTATTTATTATGCAATTATTACTAATCACTTCACGGAGCCGTTTATAAAAATGGCATAAATCTTTACTTGTTTTATACACCAGTACACTGAGTCTTATCGAGGTAAACGGCCGAGCTAGAAAACCATTCAAGGTATTCAAACAATGTTGTAGTTAGATCGGAAACCATGTTTATTAGATGGTGCTCATGTGGTGAATACGTGATTATCACGGCAGACCTGCATAATTCATCGCATAATTCAGAATTCATTGAATAATTCAGTCTATAGTTCATTGCATAATTCATCGCATCATTCATAACAATTCTTTGCACAATTAATCTCATAATTCATCGCATAATTTACCATAAAATTCAGTTCATACTTCATTACATAATCTATCATATAATTTATCACATAATTCATAGTCCATCGCAAAATTCACTGCATAATTCACTACATAATTCACTACATAATTCACTGCATAATTCGTAGCATAAGATCACAAACGCTGAGGTGCGAAGACGAGTGGATTGCACAAGAAATATCGCGCAGCAAGTAATGGAAAGGAAACTAAACCTCTTTGGACGCATCTCGGGAATGGACAACACCAGGATGGTCAAACAGGTCGTGTTTAGAATGACGGATGGCGGCAGGATCAGAGGCAGACCGACCAGAGAATGGCTGGATGACGTCAGAGACTGGTGCAGAAAGGACGTGCACAGGCTGAGTCTATTGGCACAGGACAGAGGACAGAGGACAGAGGACAGTGGAAATCTACAGCGAAGCGTGCAATCGACACCAACGTTTGAAGAGCCAGAGGACTTAAATAAGAAGAGAAGAATTCATCGCATAATTCTTCGCATAATTCATCACATTTCACCACACAATTTATAATTCATCACATTTCATCACACCATTCATCGCATAATTTACCGCATAAGTAATTTTAAAAATCAATTGCATAATCCACGTCTTTCCAAGTCAAATGCGAATTTATTGATTTACAGCTCGTCATTAATGGTTAGCTTATCCTCAGTCTGACGCTCTCCACTCAGAATTCACCGAACAATTCATTCTATAGTTCATGACATAGTTCATCGCATCATTCATAACATCCACTGTACCAACAAGTCCTACCGCTGATTACAGTGATATAATGTGATGTAGCGTTACGTAATTTGTTGCAATGTAACTTAAATTAACATTTATATAAAGAAGGAAACCAACAAATACTATAGCGCCAAATACTTCAGTAACACTCTTCCTTATAGTTTTGCGTTCGTGGATCTTCGCCGCTGTGCAGCTGACATGTAATATAAGCTACCCAAGGGTACAGCTGCAATTATATAGTGTTTATAAGTATATAAACATAAGCTTGTAGTGCCGCCAAAGCTCGCCATCGACTTAAATAATGCAATAAAGAAGCTATTAAGATTCAGTCTGAACTTATCCTGTAACCGAGCACCATGACCTTACGGTGATGGTAACAATCAAAGATTCAGTCTGAACTAATTCAAAACCATCTGTTACCATCATCTGTTACCATCACCACATGGTGTTGGTGCTCGGTTACAGTTTCATGTTTCTCAATTCTTTGTGTTTGTGGAGTTTCTTGCTGCTTAATCGGGGTCTTTACGAAAATCAGAAGGCCACCCAATATCTAGTCGTTTCAGACAATTTAATCAAAAGCAATCACTGACATCGTTTCTAGTCGATATATGATGGACATTTAAATACGGTCAAATAGACAGGTTAGAAAATGCCACTATAATAGGTCAGGTCAATCCAGTCAACCTGCGAATGTTTTAAATTGTTTGCTATAGAGTCCACCCTGTTGTCTTTTGGTGGAAATGTATCAGTCAGTTAATGCGTGTATTAGGAATACCAAAGCAGTCTGATATAAATTGCAGGAGACAAATCATCATTAGAATCAGTAGCAGTTACTGCTGATATGGCCTAGATGTTAGCGGTAGTTGATACATTTTCGCACAGTCAGCCGACCAACAGATGAAGTCTCGGCACTAGCAAGTACCGTACCAGAATCAGAAGTCCAATAAACAGCAAACTCATTCAGCAGCGCCCCAGCATCAAGAACAAGAAACAACAACAGATGCAGTATAAACATAAACGACTGCAACTGTGGAAGCAGAATGCAACGAAACAGAAATTTAGGTGATTTAACATAGCATAATACAGCATATAACACAACGTGGGTTCTAAGTGATTTAGAAGCCTGTGTTAGAGCCATTGCAACTAACGTCACGTTACATTTTCTTTATCGAGAAACAGGAACACTCTAACCATTCACGAAGGCTACTCGTAACTCTACGTAGCCACTGGAGTCACTCGGGACCACTGGGGCCACCGGAGACCCTTAGTCTTAACATGAACACTACAACGCCAATTCAAGACCAAGCAGAGTAAGAAACCGAATATGATTGGTTCCAGCGCGGTGCCACTGCTCAGCCGACACAGCTCTGCTCTGACCCCGTCTTATCACCATCTACAAAGTGGAGGGTTTGTTTGGTGCAAAGCCTGAACCTGGAATCAGCCAGAATTTCTGGAGGTTCCCAGGCCCTGACACGTGACTCGACCATTTACAGCAGAGCTTTCCTCCATTAGACCGTAAACTGCATCAAAGTCTGATTCCGTTCAAGACAACCACATAACACTTCAGCAACTCCGGACAGTAACCTACATTTAGCTCGTAGCATTTCCCTTCAAGATTTGTTCTTAAATTGTTTCAATTAAATTCAGTTAAATTACTATTGTGTGGCAGTTCAGCCAATATCAAAGAAATTCTTTACACATTTCTGTTGAGCACAATGAAAAACCTATGCAAAAAACAATTAAAAGACATAATAGAATCCGACAGAGGTTACTTAATCGGTTCAAAAGAGACCTAAACACCTCTCTATTGCCGTTTTGCCCAACGGATCAAAGGACTATGTCTATTTTATATTTACTGTGTGCCCGAATTTCTTTCAAGAACATTCACAACGCCTGCAAATTGCAGTCTGCTCTAGTAAGCTGCTTCAACTAAATTCACTGCCAGTGGTTCATCCGACTTCTGCAATAGAGCTCTCACCACCCCCCCCCCCCGAATGTGCTTAACGGAGATTTGTTGCACAGTGTCGATCCAGATCTTAACGTTTTGGAGGCGAAATTCCGCAGTTATATAGGCGCCAACAAGGAGCTTCCTGTTGAAGGGCCGCCGACTTCGTAAGGGGCACACGAAGCATTGGAAGCAATCAAAGCTACAATCGGTGGTAGGCTGTTGGGAAAATTTGTGGGCACTTGCCGTTTCTAATGCAGGCAATATACTGTACACAGTGAGTAGATTTCATGAAGAAGCCATCTTTTACGACCCCTCCACAGCTTATAAAGCAACTGCATAATCGCCAGTGATGTGAACTAACTACTTTAAAAGTAATCTAACTACAACTACATTTTAACTGCGTTTGTAGTTCAAACTAGTAGTTTGTAACTATTTAGAAAAAGTATTCAACTACGTTTTAAACTACTTATTAACTGCATTTGCTTATGCCGTAGTATGGGAGGCGTCAGTACTTGAGAAGAAACACATCTTCATTTTTACCTGCATCTTGCAACAATGAAGAGCCATTAAAATATCTGCTATTACACCATTGGCTAATGATTAGACAACTGTTCTATAAGCGAAAATACAACTTAGCAAGCGGTGTAGTCAACTGAGTCAGAAAGAAAACTGCACTGGAGAAAAGTTGGTAAGTTTGAAACTGAAACCTCTCTTGCTGAAAAGTAGTTAGAAAAAGTAGCCAATGACAGACTGAGACTTTATACTTAGTAATTGCTAGTTACTATTACTCTTGAAAAAGTAGTTAAGCACTGTTTAAGTTAGCCACTGTTTAACTACTTGAAACGTAGTTTAACTAGTAGTTGTCAGCTATATTAGTTAACTACTTCCCATCGTTCTAACAACCCAGAATTAAGCTTATGCTACAAGTGGCTGTATGGCACTATAAATGCGACACTAATAAGCACAGCGGAAATTAGTAACGCCGAGTGTAATTAACCATATAAGCAATACCAGGCCAACTCAGATGGCACTGCTGGTTGGTTGTGGTCATGCCTGAACTTCAGCCGAGGATCCTTCAACCCCACTCCTGAAGACGTGTAAAGAAGTGTGTTGCCTTGACCTTTTTACCATTTTCACATCCATCCACAAAACATATTACATCTAAGGCTTAAATTAGAGGAATATCACACTTGGAACTCAGATTTTCAGATGAATGCTTCAGATATCAAACAGAAATAGGCCTACACTCTAATCGTAAACTTGAGTTCTGACTTCATAAAGTTAGGAAGTGCCTCTGTGCGAATCCTATGGAACTGACTTTTGGAAATGCCAACAGGAAAATGAGCAACGAACGTTTGCTTCAAGGTAAGACCATCGCAACTCTAAAAACATGTCTTTTACTATCTGATTGATAGTCACGTAACGAGAACCTGTTAGAGATTCTTAAATAGCGCTATACAAATATTCTGTTACAAGTACAGCCAACATGAAACAATGACAAAGAACAAAACAAACATGAAAGGAACTAATTACAAGTGATTTATAAACTACCTCCTGAGATACGCCGTGTGCGTGTAGTACCGAACCTGAAATTCCTGGCTGGCAAGTTGCCAACGATCGAAATGTTCTCTTGTAGAATATTCTTTTCGCTAAGGGCCAAGTCAATTCAGCAGTGTAAGACAAATCGGCTTACTTAGTCACATCTTCAGTCTTACCTCAAAATCGTGAGCAGTAAATCCGCGAAAGTAGTACAAAGCCACGCGGACAGATGGGGGAAGAGGACTGCTCGCGTTCAGTTCTTTCTTAAGACCCGACCGACGCCTGACTGATGCTAGGCTTTCGACGAAGACGACTACCATCTGCTACCGACGCAACCTGAATCGATCATCAGAGGCGAAGAAGCGACTTCATATTTCGATAATTGTTGTCATCCGATATACAAAGTATGCAGCGAACATCATCGTTTCTCCTTCATGGCCCAACGAGGCTTGTTATGTCGGCTGGTTGGTTGGTCGGCCGTGGGTGTGTGCGCGCGCCTCCAACCACTCCTTTTGCCGGCGGCCGATATGTATTCCATCTGCTGCTGTTGCCGTGTGTCTGTCGGGCTGCGGCCCTTTCATATTTACGACAGACGCCAGACCATCATCATTTCTGACCCCTCTCCTAGCCTTCGCATACCGCACGCCTGTAAACCACCTCAGCATACAGGAAGTGCCCTACTCAGAACAGTCACTGCATGCGGGGCCACAAGTTTCACCGACCCGCACCCGATCTAGCCTGAAACTTTATTACCAACACTCTACTCGACGCATTAACTCTCGGCAGACGTGGGTACCTACGGAGCAAATGCGGCAGTCCTTTCTACGGAGCCTCTGCTCTTTCTCGGAACGTTACACTCGCAGTATTTCCTGCACAAGAGGCTTGCCCATGTTCATTTAATTATCATACGACATATTCAAATAGTGCAGATCGTGCAAGCATGCTTGTGAGAAATACTGTGTCGAAATGGTTTCTCATATCCACTTCCGCCGTACTTGGCATCTTTTTCCCAGTCGTTCTTTGGGCATCGACAGCGAATCGGTTCAGTCTGTCACTGACGATGGACAGATCGCAGTTCCCACAGTTCGTCTGCGGTCGTTCTGTCCATTCACCCATTAAATTCATGGACGGCGAACGCATGATTGGCCAGAGGCGGTCGAACTGCGAACCGCACGCGGTGGGACGGACGAATGCGACACTTAACGACCGTTTTATGGAACTCATTGATGGACGTGACTTTCTCACAAGTTTCGCGGTGCAAACGGCGTCCTGTGTGACGCTCCTGACGGCTTAATTAATTCCGACGCAGTCGCTTTCCGGTCGAGGATCGGGCCACGTAACATCCGCAGCTTCTGTGGGTATACGCTGGCAGGCAGCTATCACATTAGGGCCCACAATCGATGCGTATGCAACATATAATAGCTCTGTCTCAAGCACGTCGCGTTGAAGCTACAGCATAAGCTGACTACTTGTTACACGTATTCACATTTCTTTACTACTTGATTTACGCAAACCTTCTTGTCTAGTAATCAGTGGATTCTTTACTCAATAGATGATTTTTAGTATTTATTATGCTATTTGGCACTTAAGCTGCCTGTAGCATAATACTACTTTACTTGTCTCAGCTTGAGGACATATTTCTAAGAATATTTTGATCATTGTTTTTAAAACTGTTAAAACGTCTTTTGCTGTGCTATTTCAGAGAAAAGCTTCTAGATCGCTAGACATATCTACTTCTGTTTAAGTTTTAGCGAATAATGATTAAACAATATAAAGTTCTTCACGGACCTACTGGACATGAAATATGGATGTCTGGATGGCTACGTCGGCATGCAGCCTGTTTTAGGAGGAGGAGGAGCAGCAGGAGGCGCAGGAGAGGAGGAGAAGGAGGAGGAGGAGAAGAAGAAGAAGAAGAAGAAGGAGGAGGAGGAGGAGGATTGCTTCTCAAGTGTATCTACATTTCAAAGAACTGTAAATAGTAGGGGCTAAGGGTCTAAAACGACGTCACTCACAGTGAAGAATTTCATCCGATAAAATCTGTGAAATGTCCGCTAGATTGCTGCGTTTATAGCCATTTCACTGCTACAGAGTTAATACGAGGCCTTCGTTAAGCCGAACTTAGCCCCTTCTGGGTGTATGCACTGCCTACCTTTTAACTGTACAGCATGTATAGAATGTATAAGTCTTGATTTGAGGTCAATAAAAGAGATGATGATGATGATGTTGTTGTTGTTTTTGATGATGATGATGTTGATGATGATGATGATGATGATGATGATATGAATGCCGGCACTTTCTTCTCAACAAAGCGCTGCAAAAGAAATAAAGACCACACTGTCTCTCTATCTGTTGACGACATCAAAGGCCTTCGCAGCCATGGGAAGTCGTTAAGCACCGTCTAGAGACAGCGTACGATGTACAGGCGACAAGGGAAGACGGACGACGGGAAGAAGGACGACGGATGTGCATGGCAAACACACGACGACTCAATGGCTCTGGCAGACATGGTTTCTCTTGCACATATTTTGCTTAGATTCTGGCAGACTGTGTGTGGTACGCCGGATGGTCTAGTGGTTAGCCTACTAGTCTGGGAGCCCCAGAGGTCAGAGGTTTAAATCCCCGCCTGGGTAGAAAGATGTTTCGGGAATTGCGCTCCTCTTGCGCCCCCTAACGTACTCGGCCATAAAACGAGTACATTTACCGCACACTGTCGATTGGAAGATCAGGCGGCAAGGAAGATGACTGGCCATCCATCCTCACATGACGTTGCTAAGAGAAATGAAGTCGCAGACACTTTATGCATACCGACGGTTGACCCCGGGGTCAGCTTAAGAGACTGCTCTTTTCTTCTCCTTCACCCTGTGGCAGATTACAGTGCCCCGTGTTAATTTGGTATCTAGAATCTAGGCCGACCAGTTCCGACTAAACACTACAAGTGCAGAGGGGGGTACTGCACCGTGTTGTTCTGTTTATCGTTAATTATCCTGTCTCTCCTTCTCGGGAATCCGATTCCTTCCAGGTTACCGAAGTGTTTGAATTCTTTACAGATGGAATTCCGTTCGCGCCGGCTACACAGGACCGAGAGAGCTGCAATGCCCTTCTCTCGCGATGCATTGCAGGGTGCACGGCAGAACAATCCAGACGGGCGTCAGGTGCCGGGCAATAATTACTGGCCATCGTACGACGACTTGTTATACGGGGCGTCTGGTCTGTGTACTTGTGCACACTTGTCGGCGGTCGTCTCCTTTAGTGGCGACGTCGGTCTGTAGGTAAGTAGGTAGGTAGGCAGGCAGGTCGGGAAAATTACGGTCGACTATAAGACGAGGCGGACCGCGGGAAGAGGTGCAGCAGGGGGGGAAGATAGGGAGGGACGAAGACAATGCAGAGGGGGAAGAGGAGTGGTAGAGGAACTGAGTGGTGTAAGCGTCAGTCTGAAGGCCAAGTAGTTCCGTGACGTTTAACAGATGATTAAAAAGCGCTGAGGTGATGAGCTGCGTTGGAAGACAGGCAGCGATGTAGGATCTTCACTGCGATCAGAAATTACTACGCCCTATACAACTGTGAAAGGGCCCTGGAACGAAGAACGCGAAAACAAAAGGAAGACGAAGAAGGAGATCTCCAGGCAGAGCCAGCGAGAGACAAGACAGAGGGAGACGGAGAGGGACGGGGAGAGGGAGACCAGTTAGGCTAAAATTAAAACGGAATCTGTCTGTGCCAGAGGCAGACAGACGGACAGATACAGATAGACGGACGGAACGAGACACGCGGCAGAAACATGAGCGGAGAAAGGAAGAAAGAAAGAAGACATGTGCATGCCAAGATTTACAGAAGAAACACTGACGCGTCCTGTATACACTGCAGCCGAAGGAACGTCGGCCTTCTCGGTATTCTGCACTGACTGGTAAACGTGCAAGACTAACACATGGAGGGAAAGACAAAGTGACACCAGGACGGACAGATAAACGGACAGTGGACCACGTGAATAACAGGCAAACACATTTACAAGCAAATCGATAGACAGACAAACGGCCAGACAAGCAGACAGAGAGTCAGATAGACGTAGAGGTACGCACACGGACAGCCAGGCTAGCGGACATTCGTGGAAATATGCAGACACTGGATCCATCGTTAGCACGGAAAAGCAAACTGACGATCACACTGGAAAAGGCAGGAATATGTAAGCCTGGAGAAGTGTTAGACATATGTGGGTGTATTCTGCAGTTGATGTTACCCATGAATCCCCAATTTTGGTTGTGCGTGGTGCGAATGAATACTGAAGCAGACTTAAAACACGGCCTACATACATAGAGATGGAACTTGGCTGGAATTAATCCTCCTCTAGTAGGGATTAATTACTCCTCCCCATGGAGGTATTAATTAATCCTCCCTAGGAGGGATTAATTACTCCTCCCCTCGGAGGGATTAATTAATCCTCCCCTAGGAGGGATTAATTCCAGCCAGAAGGAGAGAGATACACAAAGACGAAATATCATCCAACCATGATTCTAATGAACCCCGAATTCAGTAGATGCAAAATGCCCGTTTGGGGCCACATTAAGTTACTACCTCCTCCCTCCATCTCTATAGTAGTCCCACTGCGCCCGTCAGCCATAGTTTGGAGACCACTCGCCCGTAAACTAGGGTTGATGCTTTAATGGCCAAGCCGACGCCGACCTTTCACACCTCAGCCACAGTTGTTGGTGACGCCCAGGTCAAGTCACAGCACAGCTACTCTACGCCGATGTAGATAGCCTGTTGATACAGACAGACACCGGACGCTTATGTCGACACGAAGAAGCACCCATATCACAGAATACAAAGCAAGAAGGTAATGGGTAAGTTCACGGACGAGTATGACGGCCTTCCCATGGCACTGCTCAAAGGCTTCTGTCCCAAAATTTACTCCATCCTGAGGGCAAACCAAGGGGCGTCTGCAAGGCAAATGGCGCCCATAGGATGGTCGTGAACAAGAACCTGCTGCTCGAGCTGAACAGGTAGTGCCTGAACGAGCGAGTGGAGATAAATTACACACAGGTGGTTCTCCGCCGCTGCGGACATCAAATGGGGTGTACTGACAGACCAAGACCAGCCTCAGCCCCTGGACACGAAGAAGTGGAAAATCCCAGACGGCAGCACCACTCGGGACTATGAGCACCACCAAACCGCGTGCAAAACAAACAACTACATCGACAAGCTCTTGGCCGAGATGGAGGACGGTCGGAACGCCTATTCGAACTCGATCTCGGCGGTGAGAATATCCGGAACACGATGGTCGGCGAGAACACTGCTGGCTGACCCTCGCTGCGAAAGAAAATGCAGAAGAACCATGCCCTTCTCCGCAACCATTCAGAGACTCGGCCTTGCTGTGGGCAGGGTTTTAAACCCTCTGGCTCTCTGGCAGGACTGTGGGTATCGGAAGGCGCGGGACAGGATACCACAAGAACTCGAAAGCGAGTTACTGCGCGTTGCGGTCGTGTGGGATGCGTTCCACTCCAGGAGGCGCAATACGCCGAGGAGACGTATCGCTTCGAAGAGACGCATCACTCAGAGGAGGGCGTCCCCGAGTGGTGCGTCTTCGCTCCCAAGATGTCGCTTCGATGCTGCCTTTGCTCCTCCTAAAAGTGCTCCCCTGAGATCCCGCGCACCCGACCGGCCTCCTCATTCTGTGGGTGGCGCTATCGCCTCCGTCCCCTATTCGACCTCAAGATGGCGTTCCCTGCCAGCCCTGTCACCCTGACGATAAAGCTTTCGCCTCTACTCGACATCGGCCTCCTCGATACATATCTGTCGCGTGTTGTATGCCCCGCATGAGATGGCCCCAAACCGCCTTGGGGGGGCCTTCTGGCGGGTGAGTGCCCCGGCTATAGGGATGCCGAACTGTGGGCGGCGCGGGTGGATGGTGGCATCGGTATTAAGTTTGGACGTAGCGGAGAAGCTGGCAGACGGTTTCAGTATCCCTCATATGGCGCAGAATGTTTGCGACCTGGGTGTGGTTTTGTGAAGCGGACGCCACCCGAACTGACGCTGATGGACGCGAGGACGGTGGTGGCGGTTTGTGTAAGCTGGATGTGGTGGTATGGGAAGAGGCAAGGCGGACCCAAACCGGTAAGATTGACCATTGGAGCATCAACCCAAGTGATCCTCGAACTATGTCTGGGGGCGCGGTGGGGCGGTGGTGGCTTCGGTAGAGGAGGGAGGAATGGGCTGAAAACATTTTGTGGCTCCAAACCAACATTTTACATCTACTTGTTCTACAGCTCTGGCGTTTAAGGTCACAGATGCCAAAGGCAATTTCGAGGTCAGTCTGTCGGTCGGTTGATTGTCGTTAAATGGCTAAGACAGTGCCGCGGTTCTTATTGCCCCACTAAGAGGGGTAGTGTGTACCCGCCGAAGGTGTATCCAGTGCTTCTTACTAGTTTCTACTACGGCTTAAAATGTCAGTTTTGGCATTGACTATCATGCGGCAACCTTCATCTGCAGAAGGCCAATATATTTCTTCCTTTCTTCATTCATTCGTTCATTCATTCCTTATTCATTGTCTTTCTTTCTTTCCTTCCCTTCTTTATTTCCATATTCTTTCTTCCTCTTCCTCTTTTTCAGTCTGC